>CM070033.1:159451008-159463715 GCA_036250615.1 Ptychadena robeensis
CCACTGTTGTCTTCCATGGGCATTCAGGTCTTTTTATTTGGCTATGTTCACCAGCGCCTTCTTTTTTTATCAGGATGTACCAAACTGTAGATTTTTCTCTGGTGTCATATTGTATCATTTAGTGATGGGCGAACTTCGGCCAGGTCTGTCCGCGAACGAGCAGATCGGATCTCGCTGGTCCTGATCCTGACGGAGGAAGAATAGAGGGCTTCTTCTCGCCGGCGAACGGGACTGGTCGAACACCCGAACTGCTCACCGGCTAGAAGGAGGGCAATTCAACTATCACTAGTATCAATATTGTATCAATTTTTCAGATGGGTTTTTTTTCTGCTAAGGAGGGGGGGGGGGGTTTCCACATCTTTTGGGACCCCCTCCGCTAAGTGCATTGCTTGGCGGGAGATCCCGACAGAGCACATTCACTTTCCTGCTCGGCAGATGCTGTGTTCTCACAGTGCTGAGCCATTCCGCCGATGCAGGGCTGAACGTAGTGGAGTACATTGAATCATATGGATGAATGCAGGGCCATTTCTAGCATTAACGGGCCCTATGCAAAAATGGGGGGTTGGAGTGCTACCAGAAAAGTTTCTGGGTGTGCTACCAGAAAGGTTGTTGAGCGGAGAGGAGAGTGCACACGGGTGGCACGATTATGTGCGTCATCGTTTTGACAAGGGGATGTGTTGTAAAAAAGCAATGCCGATAACCAATGGCAGTGCCACCCCTGCTTCTCCAGCATCCAAAATAACGTCACCTGTGCGGACCTGGAAAGATCGGGTCAACTGATATGGCGGACTGCCGCGGGCCTCCTTAGGACAGGTGAGTATGCCAGATGTTAGGTGAGTTTTAGTAGTAAGAAGGCTAGACGCCCAAAAGGTAAAAATGTACCAGGGGTGCAGATAACTTGATTTTGAACTTAATTTATGCAAAAACTATTTGTGTTAGAGCAATACTTTTTTGTAGTATACCCCCTTCTCTACTAGAGATGGTCGAAATTTTTTTCCAAAATTTCGACGGTTTCGACTTAATTGCAAAGCCCCTGAGCATGGCATCATCACCAAACCTGCTGGGGATGTAGAGAAGGGTTGGGGGTATACAGCAAAAAAGAAAGTATGTCTCTAACACAAATAGTTTTTTCACAAATTAAGTTCAAAGTCAAGTAAAAAATTTCGAAAATCGGAATTTCGACTTTAACTTTGAACTTAATTTATGCAAAAATGGCATGTGCTAAAACAAAAAATCCGACCATCTCTATTCTCTACATCTCCAGCAAGTTTAGTGACGATACAGGAGCTTTGCAATTATCTCAAATTGAAACCTGTGTAGCTTGTGCTAACCCTGGCCGTGCTGCATTGTGTGAATGAGCCCTAAGGCCATATGTCCACTGCTGTGTGCCTATTTTCCCTGCGCTGGGTGTGCAACCAGAGCAGGGGAAAAAACGCACAGCGAGAAATTTGCATCGCAGTAACTAGGAAAAGCCGCGCCCAATGCTGTTTGGGTAACGCTTTTCCGAGTTCCGCATAACTGTGCGTCACCTCAATGAAAAAGTGTGAAACTCTGTGTTTTAAACAAAGCGGTGCAGGGGCGACGCATTCAGAGCGCAGGGTGGAGACTGTTTCATTCATTCAAAGCTGTGGACACATGGCCGTACGTGGGCATTGACTGTACACAACGCAGCACCGCTAGTGTGAAATGACCCAGAGGGTTTACATGGGCATTTCCTGCAATACAGACAATTGACAACCTCCACACTACAGACTATTATTTTAATAAAAGTTGTCACTACTAATACAGGAAATAGGATATTGAAGTCACTTTTGACAATGACGTGTCTAGAGGATGATATCCTCATGAGACATCACAGGGTCAGTCAGCAGAGCCATGTACAGTACTATGACCTGTGTACACGTATTGCCCTGACGTATGAGGTAGCCCTGTCAGGAGGCTAGTGACTGGAGTTCTCCGTATTACACATTAAGGCGCCTCAGGTACTCTCATTGCCACCATGCACATGACACAGCTCAGCCAGGTGAGAGGAGAGACAGTCATGTGACAACGGAGGAAAAGTGGGCAGAACCTTCACAGCTCCAGGAACATCACGGGGTGGGAGGGGCTGTGCAGGCGAAGGGCTGGTCACGTGGCGGGGCGCAGTGGTGTAACCGGTTCCTGGTTACAGAGTGAATGAGGAAATAGTACGAGCGGCCGCAGCCATGGCCTCCCTGTTCAAGAAGAAGACGGTGGACGGTGAGTGTTTATCATGTCACCCGGTCATACGTGTACTGTGCTCTGACTAGGCCTGGGTGGCCGCAGCTGTCCTTCCTTCAGGAGGACATTGGGCTGGGTGTAGAGAGTATACTGGACCTTCGCTGTGATAGTGCCCCGGGTGTATGTCACAGGCCTAGGTATAGGACATGCTGGGACTTGTAGTACACTGGGAGCACAGTGGGCCCCTTACTGCCCTGGTGCTCTGTATTATCGGTGACCCCCGAGTCCTCACACCTTCAGCTTCCTGCTTCTCGTTTTATGACTGTGTGTGTCTTCTACCTGTCTGACGTCATATCTACAGAGCATAGGGAGAGTGACTTGTCTGGGACTTGTAGTTCTACAGCAGGACATCCCTAGCTAAGCTGTGTATCTCTGTGTTCTCTGTATACTGTACAGTCCTGATCATTGCCCCCCAGGTATATATCTGACCTGCTGTACAGATACAGATTATAGCAGGTGCCCCCCATGTGTGTATACATGTGACCTCCCCTGTACAGATGTTGGGGTACAGACGGGGGACACACTACATGTATATATCTGACCCCACTATGCAGATGACATGAAGCCAGGAGGTCCCTCTATAGGTATATATCTGATCCCCTATGCAGATGTTGGGCTATAGACTGGGGGCCACCCTATATGTATATACCTGATCCCCCTATGCAGATGTTGGGGTATAGATTGGGGGTCCCCCTACATGTATATATCTGACCCCCCTGTATATATAGTTATGTCAGTTTAAAGCAGGTGTCCCCCCCCCCCCCCCCCCCCCCCCCCTCATGTATATATCTGACCCCACTGTACAGATACAGATGTTTGTGTATAGCATGGGGGCTCCCCCACATTCTCTTTGTCCTGATCTCGTCTCTCTGCCCCCTTCTGTTCTGTCTATCCATTCAGTAGTTCTCTCCCCCTTTTCTTCTGATCCCCCTCATTATTCCACCTTGGACTGTCACATCTTTGCCATTGTTTTTGTCCAGTGACTTTTTAACATGACACATATGATGTCTTCTGACTCTTTATGTCTCTTTATATACTGTGATTATCATAGTGCTGAACTTGCCCAGACTGTCCTATACCCCCTTCTTATCTTGCTATGTCTACATAGATCCCATCATACATCTCATGTCTGTCTGGGTCTCTGTGTCTGTGCAGTCCTCCCCGCCTGGCTATTGCTGCTTGCAGTGTCTGTACATGTTTCTTCACCTTATATTTATAAATCTCCCTCCCCTGTGTGATCAGTGGGATCTCTGTCTTCTCCTCTGCCAGTCCTCATTACTTGCTGTATAGACTCTCATTTGCCTTGTGTGTTTGCCCTATAAACATCTCTCACAAGTTTTGGATTATATCCGTGCCAGATTCTATGCTTGCTTTAGCTCCATAAGCCTGTGACAGAATCATCAAAGAGAAGATTTCCCTGGTAGAAAATTCGGTTTGATTCTCGGAAAGTTCAATGTTCACTTTGCAGTACTTTTCCTGTCAGTGCTTAAGGTGTCTCATAGTGATTAATGGCTGCAAACATTGTTGTGTCTTTAAACAAGTTTCTATATTCAGAAACTTCCTACGGAAGCTCCCAACTATTATTTACTCACGTGATATGGCGTATGACTCGAAACTGATGTCATGGCGTATCAGATCAGGTGATCACCAGGGGTTGGAACAGAAAAGCTGATTCACTGATTGACTCATTGAGTGGCTTTTTTTCCCCCCTGTGTTTGAGTTCATGGGAGCGTTTACCTCTTTGTAAACATGATTTCTCTGCGCTTACTACAATATACGTTTATGTATATTACAACTTGGGGGGAAAAAACGAAGTTTACACACTGTGAAACCACTGAGTATTTCATTATTTGAGATTGTACGCTCAGTTGGTCAGGGTCCTCTCTCCTCCTGTGTCACGATATTTATACTGCTTTGTGTTCTGCACCACTTCTCTGGTGTACAGAGCTGCATAGTATGTTGTAGTGTACATAGGTTGGTTTATAAACATTAGCATATTATATATTTATATTATTTAACAGCAAAAAGGCGATCACCCATGGCAATATTTTGGATTAATTGTGCTCTCTAGGCTGCTCTTAAATTCTGAAAGTTAACATGAAAAGTTTATGTATGTGTGTGTATATATTTTTGTACATATGTCTGTGTGTATTTTTGTATACGTGTGTGTGTGTGTGTATTTTTGTATACGTGTGTGTGTTTTTTTACTAATTTTTTTTGTGTTTTTTTTTTTTAACTAATTTGTATGTATTAACATGACTTCTGTCGTTGATTTTTTTCTCAGTCTGTATAACAAAAGTCCTTCTGATTCTGAAAGTTTCTTCTGATTTCCACGTATTGTTTTCAGATGACTTTTTCTGACTTTCTCTAAAAGTGTTCTAGTTATAAGTAGACAAGGGTACACCTAGATATAGGGATGAGGGATGACATAGTTTATGCTGCAGTCACCGTCCTCCTGCCATTACGCGGTGTGTATATATAGTTTGTCCTGTGTATTGGGGACGTTGGCGGGCTGCTCCCTCTGGTGGAATGTCTGCTGTCTGCAGTGTTTCCTTGTTGCATTGCATCAAATCTCTGTGTCACAGAATCTGCTTTGTCTTCTTACTGCAGCCGATGTATGAACATAACTCTGTGCTGACTGTTATACGGGTCACACCAGCTCATAGTAACAGAATAAGATGTAACAAATGCTTCCAGGTGACCAGGGAAGGAGAAGACACTGTGACTTATTTGTCCTGACACGGTGACAAAGCTAATAAATAGCAGCACACAGTGTGTTCTGCATTTGCAATGTTGTGGCTAGACTGTCCCTGTAGTGTCATAATACATTTTATGAGACTAGCAAGTGCCAAGGGACAGGTAGATGCTGGACCAGTAATTTTACATTGTTCTCTACTTCGTTCTTTACTACTTTGTTCTCAGTAAATCCAAGGGCAAATGTATTTATGCGGCTTGTTTAATGTCAGAGCAAATGAGTCTGTGTGTACAGAAACTCCACTAAAATAATACAAAAAAAGCTTACAGAATATTCTAAAGTCTATCATTCCTAAATCATACTCTGAGATTTTATCCAATGGGGATGTGGGAGCTGTATACATAATTTTGTTGGAAATTTTCATCCCTTATTCATATATTCTTAAATGCATGTATTTCTAAACAAGGATATATATATAGTATGTGTTATCATTATTCCTTGGGTTATAACCATTAGGCGTTGCTTGTAACGAAATGTGTAAAAAAAACTTAGTATGATTTATAATCTTTGTAGTCCTATTGGCTATCTCTATCATTCAGACACTACCCTGTGTAGCTTTGCCCCTGTACTAAGGACTGACGTAGACCTAACTCCACAAACCAGGTCAATAGCTTGGATGATCAAGGAACATTTTTTCCTTTTGTGGGTCACAGGAATGATTTTTCATATTATGTAATGGAGTAGGGTAAAGCTACTTGGCTAAGTGGATGTGTCTTAAAATAGACCTCCACCTCAGATTATGCCTTCTATAATAGGACAAAACGGAGGTGAAATGTAAAAAAAACAAAAAAAAACACTTGCCTGGTAAATCTTTACAAATTCTGTGACACTCCACCTCCCCTGTGATGTTGCAGCCCCAATTGGACATGTGAAATTATACGTCACTTCTGATGTCTACTTTGCCCATTCGTGCACAGCCAGCCACATCCAAATCGGGTGATGCGGAGAGATGGAGCATTACCAGCTTCAGGTCTGGATAGGTGGATGGAGCAAGACCGTAAGAGTCTAGCTCCTCCATCTTGAAGCCTGGAGGACCGGACACTCCAGGCATGCGGGAGTGAGTAGCTAGGAAAGGTAAGTATTTATTTTTTCTTTTTGGGGGTCGCTGTCTCTGGACAAAGAACCTATGTAGGTGAGTAATGTGTTTATATTTTTTGAGTTGAAATCCCCTTTAAATGTTTATGGGCTACCAAATCACTTTGTTATCACTATATGTCCAGAAATAGTAACTGACCCTTTTTTACATTTCTCGTATACTGTAGAGTAGTGTTTGCCTATATTCCCTTAGAGCTAAAAAAAAAAAAAAACCCTCCTACACAAAGACAGTTTACTCTCTGAATCCATAATCTATTTTGTATTGGCTATTATTACTGATGGTCAGTTATAGCTCATTTACAAACCCCGTCCTGACTTACCCTTGTATCATTCTAAGCTCCGCTGAATATTAATGAGCGTGTCTGAATGTCTGTACTTCTGTTATGGCTGTTAATTAGGATTACTGCACCCCACCGCTGTATAACACAGTTTTTTTTCTCAGACCCAGAGACTCAGTACAACTAGGAGGTATCTTGTTTGGTGTGCCTCTAGATGAGAGATGCAATGTCTCCTAAATAGTTTGCTATGAAATATTCATATGTACAAGTCTTTCTTTAGCATCATTCGGTTATTGCTGTTCTTATCAGCCATGGCATATCTGACCTCCCAGATTACTAGCACTGAGGAATGAGGGGTAGAAGTGCATGCAGGTCATAGAAAATGTTCTTGCGCATTTATTTGGACAGTTTTTTATGTGTAAACTTGTTTGTCCTCCTTGCAGACATAATAAAGGAGCAGAATAAGGAGTTAAGAGGCACTCAGAGGGCTATAACCCGAGATCGAGCAGCTTTGGAGAAGCAAGAAAAACAGCTGGTAAGTGAGCTGAACACTCCTAAAGCTTTTAGTGTTTTATGTTGATGATGATACAGTACAAATCTCTTGCCGAAGACAATGACTTTTCATTTTATGTTCTTCCCCATTTATCTCTGATAAATGCACCGAATCTAAATCCAGCCTGGCCATATAGCCAGCTATCAATGTGTGAGAGATACTCCTCAGGGAAGCAGTTTGTATCTATACCTAGGTACTCGCAGCACAGACAAGTTGCTGTCTTGCAGTTGTATTGTTTTTCGCAGTATTCACAATGTTCTGGGAGCTAATGGTTTAAACGACTGATGTGTCACTTAATCTCATTCTATTATGGAAGATGGCGCCATAAAAACATTTGATGATCTTGATCTTGTTGATCTTGTTGGCTTTTAATAGGTACCGTATTTTTCCAACTATAAGATGCACCTGACCATAAGACGCACCCAGTTTTTAGAGCAGAAAAAACAGAAAAAAATATTTGAAGTGTTCAAACTAATTGGAGAAAAAAATCCCCTGTAGTGTCAACTTCAGCCACAACAATTGTGTCCCTAAAGCACACACTCCATGGCACATCTCATCTTCCTCACACGAGGGAGAAGGGGGGTGGGGGCGTGGGGCATATGTCTCCCCTCTATGGCTGTGTGTGTGAGGAAGCTGCCAGTGTGAGTGCAGTTTTCCCACACAGTAAATAAAAAATTCATAAATAAATATGAATTCATACTGTGATGAAATCATTCATACCAAATAAGTATTTAAGAGATTCAAATCATTCAAATGATAACTTTTTTATAAATTTTTTTTAATGTAATTATTTTAACATAATTGTGTCTTTCAAACATTAATATATTTAGGATGTCTACTAGACCCTTGTACGGACATATTTTGGGAAGTTACAGGCCTACAACATAAAAAAAATTCCATTAGAGTCTATGGTGCGCTTTTGTTACAGAAATCTGGACCTTGCAAGAGCGCTAGGGAGGTTAATGGGGGTCCATACTGCTGAAAAAGGAAAACTAGAAAACAAATATTCTCCTTTTTATTGTTGGAGCCTCGCAAAAAAAGTCTTCTTATGCTTCTCTGGGTATAGATCACCCCATACCATTATAGATACCTATAAAATATAACAAAGAGCATGCAGAGTGCTTAGTTTGCTTTAGATGGCATGATGGAATTACAGTAAACTGTGTCTTAAAAGTCTTCCTTGTTTCATGTTAGGAAATGGAAATAAAAAAGATGGCAAAGGCAGGAAACAAAGATGCCTGCCGGATACTGGCAAAGCAATTAGTTCAGCTTCGAAAGCAGAAAACCCGGACGTATGCTGTGAGTTCCAAAGTCACCTCTATGTCCTCACAGACCAAAGTCATGAGCTCCCAAATGAAGATGGCCGGCGCAATGTCTACCACTGCCAAGGTGAGACCACACAGCTGTACATACAATAGTTGCATGCATTTTAAATGCCCTTTCACTGTAGGTGTAATTACTGTCTTCTCCAGTGATGTCTGGAATTACAACTAACTTGCATACAATGCTCCACCGTACTTACAAATCTGTTTCGGGAAGATTGTGCTGAAACTAGGAAACTACTCTTTGTGTTCAACATAATTGTGTCTGCAGTGTGACACAAAAACAATCCAATGTGCATGACTATCTGTTATTTGTCTTTTTCCAGTGTTTTCTTCCTCATTTATGCAGTTGCCATTACTGCAGCTACCGTTGTGTCTATGCATGGGTTCTGCTTTAGAACGACTGCCTTTATGCCTTGACATCTCCCTGAAAAACCCGCCATACATGGACAGGCACATATCTGTGGTTTCTCTTTGCACATCATAATTTACACTTGGTGTGGGGTGCTTGTGTATTAGTTAGGTTTTATATTAATACACAGTTCTAGAAGGCTTTAGGATTTAATGTTAATGTAAAGCTGGCCATACACCTTTAGATCTCACTGTCCGATATCCTTTAAATTCACCAACAACTATGTAGTGCTGGGTCCTCTGCGATTGAACACCGGTAGACTTGGTTAAGAAAGTCCCCTATATTACATGGCTTTGGTAAAACAAAAGGAGATCTAAAGGTGTATGGGGACCCTAAAGCATACTATCAATGTGCTGTAAGCTATCCAGGCACATAGAAGGCAATAAAGGTCACTGGGGTTCTGAAGCTCAGCAGAGTTGTGTATTTTATCAGTGGTGGAACGGATGCAGATTTGGTGGCTGATATAAATGTTCTGTATGCTGGACTTTAGGCAACATTCAGACGGGCCCCCATACTTTCACTATTGGGAAGGCACCCGAAAAGAGACCAAGGGGACACCTCATGTCGCGGCTTCCGGCTTTATTGCTTTTCCTTACCACATAGTGCTTTGTGAGGCTATATTTTCCTATATTTAGTTTTCAGTGGCAAGATAGATCAATGTTTTAACATTCTTTCAAACCATGTCCATTTGTTTGGTTGTAGACCATGCAAGCTGTAAACAAGAAGATGGATCCACAGAAAACCCTTCAGACAATGCAAAATTTCCAGAAAGAAAATATGAAAATGGAAATGACAGAAGAAATGAGTAAGACCCCTTTCTCTTGCACTATTTGGGCTCCACACTGGAAAATTACTACATCAGGACTTTACATTTAGCTAGAGATGTGCTTCTTTAGGCTGAGTTTATAGGTGTAGTGTGACAGTTTATCACCATTATGGCGGCTGTATCGCTGTTTTGCAAATTCTCCTGTATGGAGATCTGTCATTGTGTTTTATTTTCTGCTCAGACTTGAAGATGAAAGCGCCATTCCTACAGCTGGGTAATTTTTATGTTGTAGTATTAATAACACTGCAGAGAAATGCAAGATCTCTTCTTCACTACCAGCTTGCAGCAAATACATTATTGTATGGGTAATGGGTGCCAATAAAAGGAACCTTGTACTGAAAAAATTGAGCTATAGATCCTACTGGTATAGCAGGCATTTATGTTGTCTTTATCCTTGCACCAGGAATAACATGCAAATTACAAAGTTGGAGCATGTGACTGATGACCATGACAGTTCCAGATCTGTTTCTTGAAAATAATAAAGGAGGTTGATCTGCATAATAGCCAGATAGCTGGTGTTTTTCAATCAAGATAATTCATTCTGTCTCATTACAAGTTTCCTTTTAGCCTTCCCTTGTTGGGGTAAGAACACCAACAAGTAGTGAGTGAGTTCAAGTGATTTAGGGGCTTTATGGTGTATAGTACAAAGAAACCAATCCCTTTTATTACCTGGAGCTCCCTGGTGTTATAGTTTTAGTTTAGTGGGCTTAGTATTTTGCCGGGCAAAAGGCAATTTTACATCAGAGGCTTAATTACTGTCTAAAGTTTGTTATGTATCTTCCATATGTTGAGTGCTAGCTGTATAGAAAGCTCCAAGGTAATGGAGGTCCAGTAAGTATGTAGAGAATATGTAGTACTTTACTTAGAGGTCTCATTTTACCTATATAGAGTATATAGAGAAAATTATGCCACTGTCTTCACTCAGTGTAGTTGGTATTTGGTTGCGCCCATATTGCCTGTGGATGATGTAATAGATGCTGAACCCGTCTTTTATGATAAGTTATTGTAAAAAAATAGGCTCTGGAGAGGCACCTGTGGTCAATGAAAACATCTTTATTTGTAGAAACTTGGAATAAAATGCTAAGCATCAATGCAAGAGCTTTTTGTGACTCCAGGTCACTCCCTCAGAATGAGTGGGACATGAGGTCTTTTCCATGTAGTGAGATTGCTTGCAGGAGCAGATTGATTTGGTCTGCATTCATCCAGAGAAGTGACCTAGGAGTCTATAATGTTCCATGTTGACTGACAGTCGGCTCTGTTATTATACTGTTCCCTCTGGTATAGAAAATTGCTTCTTTTTCTATCCTCTGAGTTTCCTGTGTGCTTAAAATCACCAGACTATTAAACAAAAACCAAGGTTTGTCATTTAAAATTTTTTTCAGTAAGGTAATATAAGTGGGTTATTTCTGTCTTCAAATACCGTATTTTTTGGAATATAAGACGCACCGGACCATTAGATGCACCACATAGTTTTAGAGAGAAAATTTGGAAAAAGAAACAAAAATCTGAGACGCAGCCCTTCAGATATCAAGTAAATATATAGAATGTTCCAGTAAAGTAGGCAGGACTGGACCATGCAGTATTCACTCTATATTCCTCCAGCCAAAAGGCCAGTGCCAGGAGGGAGGTCTTCTTCTTCCCTGAGTGTCAGGGCTGAGACTTTTCCATGTATCTATACACTAGCAGTACCCATTCTCTGAACACACTGACCAACTTATGAAAAGACACATTTTATAATCTGGCACTAAACAACTTACCAATAAGCAGCTATTTTCATATTGGAAGAGAGATGAGTCTGTGTCACAGAATGTTAATGTAAATACATAAGATCTCTTCTTGGCAGTGTTTTTTTGGCTTGGCTGGAGGGGATGGAACACATTTCTGCCTCCTGGGATGCAGAGTCATTGCTCCCAGGATGGTTGGGACTAAAAAAAAAAAATATATATATATATGTTTGCATATTTGGACCGTAAGATGCAGAGAGACTTTCCCATTGATTTTAATGGTAAAAAAGTGTGTCTTCTAGTTCGAAAAATACGGTATCTGTTTTTTTTTTCTTCTGGCAAATATTGTACAGGTCAGGCTGCAGGAGAAGGCTTGTGGTTAATTTATCTGGGTGCAAGGTATAAGTGAGCTTATATAAAAAAAAAAAAAAAAAAAAAAAAAAAAAAAAGCACTACCAGTATTCCTGCCAGTATACTATGTAAAGCACCAGGTAGCACATTATCATTTAGTCTTGGCTGGTTGAGATTGAATGGTTAAATATTGGCCGACTAGCTTTCTCCCATAGGAGGATCCATCATGGTTTTATACCTGCAGTCAGTTGCATGAGGAGATCTTGTTTTGTGAACGTAATTTCATGTGCCTCTGACTATATTTGTGTGGGTTGTCCCTTAGATCGCCAAATCCTTTTATATGTAAATGTCTTGATTTATTGCTCATGAGTTAATCATTTATTCTACTAAGTCACTGAGGTTTGTAAACATTCTAAAATTAGATTTCAGTATCATTCTGACACCTTTCATCCAATCTCTCTCCTTACAGTAAACGATACATTGGATGATATTTTTGATGCCTCTGACGATGAAGAAGAAAGCCAGGACATTGTGAACCAGGTGCTGGATGAAATTGGAATTGAAATCTCAGGAAAGGTATGTGTCATGCCACTGTCTCTCTTTCCTTCTAAGTGCTAGAGGGCATCAAGCCCCAATGGAATTCTTATTCTTAGGTATATACACAATCCATTACCGCCATGCACAAGATCCAGGTAACAACTTTTTTTTGGGCTTGGGCAGGGCTCGGGAACTTTCATCCCCACTCTAAAAAAATAAAATAAAAAATAAAAAAACCCTGCATGTCTAAGTGCTGTCAAAAAGGGATGAGGTGAGTGATGTTCTCCCATATCCTGAAGTACCAGATAATTTATTACAGTACAAATTATGTACTACAACTGGTGTGAGATCTGAAACTGTCTGTGTTTGTGATTTAGAACTACTGCGGGGTGTGTATTTTAATGGAGATGGGGGTTATTGGTGTGCTTTATTAACCCCCCTGCCGTTCCTGACGGTCTCCGCTCTGGCCTGTTAGAACAGCAGTGGACGAGCTGGATTCGTCAGCAGAGATCGGAGCTACAGGAGTGCAAACTCACTGATCCGCGTGGCTTCGATCTAATGAAGAGGCAGCTGCAGGGGAACGGATCATTTCACC
>CM070033.1:159463725-159475069 GCA_036250615.1 Ptychadena robeensis
CACATGTGATGTCACATTGGGGCGCTGAGGCAGGAGTTTTAAAAAAAAATCATGTTGAATAGCGTTTTCTGCGTTGAAAACACAATTCGATATAATTCTCTATGTAAAATACTCACCTGAATAAATGATCCGGTGTCCCCATGTCCTCTACTTCTCTCCCGATGTGATAGACTGTTGTGGGGACGGGAACACCAAGTGTACAGAACTGAATGTAACACATTGGCTTCCATGTATTACAATGCTGTCCTATGTAACCTGCCACATCTGCAGCGCCATCTAGTGGTTGCAGTGCTAATTTACCTGATAATTATTGAAATCTTCATTATCTGATATTGTGAGTTATTCACAAAGCATCTGAACGTGTTATTATATTCAGGATGCCTCCCAGACTTATGTATGGACATACTTTGGGAAATTACAGGCTTACAATGTAAAAAACTTTTTCCCATTAAAGTCTATGGTGTGCTTTTGGTACAGAAATCTGTACCTCAGCAGTGCGCTAGGGAGTTGAATAATTTGTACAAATATATTTTTAGTCTTAGTTGTTATCTAGTTTGCCATTGTAATACATAATACATGCCATGTCTGCTCTTACACCGGCACTTTAACAGAAAGAAACTTTGGATAGTGTGCAGAAGGCAGTAAAATAAGAGAACTCTATTATTTATACTTATAATAATGTCATGTATTTTTTACTTGAATAAGTTGATCTGGTTCAGTCTGTGCAGCAGAGATTAGAAAGTGGGAAGAAGCAGCACAAAATGTCAGGTATTATTCATAGCAAAAATAATTCTGATAGGAGTGTGTAACAAGCAGATGAGCTTGTGAGCATGATCTTATTGACTGTGATGATGATATGATCATAGAGTGGTCCTGGGGCCTGTAAATACACGGCCTGATTTGCGCCAGATATTTGGGATGATCGACCACCTTATGCGCTCCCACCAATCGGCCGGCTGAAAATTGGGTGGCCCCACCTGGTGAGATAAACCAGGAATCTTCCGCATGTCGGATCGCATGGTGATCCGACATGCTGGTAAATTCACAGCTGATCCCATTGCTTTGAATGGGGCCGGCAGTCCCATTCAAAGTAATGGCAGGCACACAAAGGGTGCCCACTGATCAGCTGAGAGGCCGGCTGCAGCGGGATAACACCATCACCCTGCAGTCTGTCCCTCATCTATCGAGGCAGATTTGCCTTGTGTATGGGCACCTTTAGTGAAAGGGAAAATGTAATAGATCAGGTCCCAGGGCTTTGAAACATAGCTGTACAAATTTGAATACTGGATAATCAGAACGTAGCTTGTACAGCTTCTGTGTAAATGATTTGTATTTTTGTTTGGATTTTATTGAATCTTAAAATCTGTGTTTTTACATTTTATTTGAAGTTCTCTCATGTTCATTATTTTTTTTTTCTTTCAGATGGCAAAAGCCCCATCCGCCGCCAAAGGTCTTCCCTCCGCAGCCTCATCCAAAACATCAACCATATCTGATGAGGAGATTGAGCGCCAGTTGAAGGCTTTAGGCGTAGATTAATGAGCTGGTAGTAACAAGACCTTTGCCTTGTGTGGACTCGTATTCCCGCTAACAGGAACTGCACAATACCCGTTGTGGAGAAGATTTATTTTTAGAGGACTTAAGGGATTGAGTTTTTTCCCCCTAACGGACACTACAGTTAGCTGTGTAATAATAACTGTATATAGGACAATAATTCATTTATGTACAGATCTTTCCACTTCCAAAAACCTGATATTTATAGAGCCACCGGCCATGTACAATTGTTTCCCACTTAAACAAGTCTGTAAAGGTGGTTAAAAAAATGGAGAAGCTAACTAAACACGTGTGTCTTGTAGAACGAACATAAACATTGCGATGATTTCCCATCTATTCGCATGTTTGAGAAGCATGACTACGACAGCATTGTACATTGATGCCTCAGCTTTCCTGCGTACCCCCTCTGGCTTATTTCACTTTAATGATTCTCTGTATATTGAACGCTGCTGTAGGTGAAAACTTGGCTTGTTCAGCATAAAAATCAAATATCATTTCATTTAAATTACGTTTCTTGGTAACATTTCTCTAACTACAACCATGTGCTTTCCAAAATCAATTGTACTTCAATATTGTGGCCTCCTTTGTTTGTTCTGGAGTTGTCACAGGTCATGGATCCTCCTCCCTGCATGAGCCGACCTTTTTTGTTTTTTTTTATTGTTTATTCCTTTCAAAGCTTCCATGTCTGTAACGACAATCTTCAGACTAACTGAGCCTGTGCACCATAGTCGCCTTCTGACATACAAGTTGTGTTCACTGTATAACCATTAATCCCTCCTCACGCCTGGAGGGCCGCTCAGATGCCTTGGGTCACAGCTTCATTCTTCATGGCGAAGAGGGAGGATTTGTGGAAGCTGAAGTGCTGTCACCAGAGCATGTGATGACCTGTGATGATGAAGTAGGCGTGTGTCCATAGATTAATTGCAGACAGTGTGCCATATTGTTAGGAATACATTTGAAGTCTTTAAAGCGGTTTTAAATTAACATTACTTACCTACATATTGTCTTCATGTAAACCAACCAATCCCTTTATTAAAAAAAAAAGAATCCCATCCATGCCTTTCCCTCTTCCCGCGCTGACATGCCTGGAGTGTCCTGTCTCCCAGCATGTAAGATGAAGGAGCGAGACTCTTCTGGTCTAGCTACCTCCTTCAATCCAGATCTGACTCTACCGACGCTCTGCCCCTCCAGCGTCACTAGATTCAGATCTGGCTGGCAGCCAGACACATGGGGACATCAGCAGTGATATCTACCTTCCACTTGCGGCCAGAGCCCACCACGTCACGACATCACCGGAGGAACGACACATTTTGACAGCTTTTCACCAAGTAAGTTCATTGTTCACACCTCTGGGGCCGATAATGAGAAGCAGGAGGTGGAGGTGGTAGGTCCACTTAAAGTCCCATAATGCATTTATATCTTTGGCAAGCGGGCACAATCGCGGGTTCTCTTAGCCTGCAGCATTTCACAGAGTTCTTCCGGTCCCAAGTCTTCGGCGTCATGGGGGGGGGGGGGGCGGAGGTGTCGTTGCCGAGCCATAGACCTCTATGTTAATGCAGGGGGCATCGCTTCCCCCCCCCACACCCACACACACAGCGAGCCAGGAGAGAGAGTGGGAAATCATGGAGTACAGTGGTTTGTTTACAATGAGACCAGGCTGAGTAGTCCAGCTACATATCTTTTGCTCTTAAAACGTTTCATACAGTTGCTGTGGGAAGAAAAGCTGGCGGAAGAATTATCTAAATCTTTTTTGCATTGTACAAGTTACAGAAATTTTGGCAAAACCTAAATCTCAATCAGTGAAAGTGGCTTCTGGATGAAAATAATTTTGTATCTCAATGGCTGAGGACCGGAGTACAGTTTTTGGCCACCTACAGAATCAACAGCTTCACTATGTTCATATAATATTGCAGTGATCAGTGATGCTACAGATAGGGAATCAATGCTTCATAAGTATTACAGGGACATGGCTCTAATACCTTCCCAGTCTGCAAATTACTGTGCTTCTGTGTTTTACTATATTGCCATTTGTTTTACTGAAACCTTGTTTAGATTTGGGGAATCGGGAGCCATGGTTGTCTTCCATTTCCTTGTGCTGTCATCCTCTGATTTTGTGCCTTTGTAAATTAAAGCCTTATCATAACCATCTTTATAAAGCTTTGCCTGCATTTGTTGTTTGATATCTCTGTGTGTTATCATTTTGATTTTGAAATTAGAAGAATGTTGGTGATTAGACAGAACATTTTCCAAATGCTTTTCTCCCATAAAGCTTAAGCATTGGCTCTCAGGGCAATTCTCTGCTGCCAGCAAGTACACGTTCAAACCCCCATACACCTTACAATCTTACGCTACAATTTCTGTACAATCCACTATTCTACCAAAACCATAAGGACCTTTCTAAACCTTCCAATCACTATGTATTCTATCGAAGGGCCACTATACTACATAGTAGTTGGTAGATCTAATTAAAATTGTACAGAGTGATCTAAAGGTGTATGACAGTCAGATAACCAACCACCGACTCTCAGGACAGTTCTCTGCAGCTAATAAGTACACATGCAAACACCATATTAGTATCATAATTTATGTATGTAGCGCCAACATATTACGCAGGGCTGTACAATAAATGAAAAAGCAACACAAGTTAGCACACGCACAGGTACAGGTTATGCACGGGAGGAGTAGAGGATCCTGCTTACAATCGAGTAACTTAATCCTTATTTGACTAGCACTGCTAAGATGAAACCTGGTATCCACTCGCCCACCATGCTTTTAAATTCGGTACCTGACAACTCTTGCTGCCTTTTCTGGCACCCACCTCTTTTTCCTCATTCAACGCAATAAAACTTTCTTGGTGAGGCCTGCTTGCATTCCCATTTACCTTTTTTAAAGAAAACGGTTACAATTCAGTTAATTTTAGAACACAGGCTGTCCACGTAATAATAGAGATATTATGCCAGCTCTTCTTTCTTCTTCCCTTTTCATTGCTCAGAGTCTGCTGCATTCCATTCCCAATGGCCTTTACTTTTTTTTTCTTACATATATATATGTGCCTAAACACTATTTACACTGAGTTTCATATACAATAGGGCCTAGGGAGTGATACGCTGATGTAAACACTAGAGATGGTCGAATTTTTCGACTTGCAAACTTTGTGAGCTTATTGCAAAGCCCCTGAAAATGGTATCATCGCCAAACTTGCTGGACATGTAGAGAAGGGTTGGAGGAACATTTGAAAAAATAAAGTTTTGCCCTAGCATATGTAGTTTTTGCATAAATTAAGTTCAAAGTTAAAGTCGAAATTCAGATTTTCGAATTTTTTACTTGACTTTGAACTTAATTTGTGAAAATACTGTTTGTGTTAGAGACTTGCTTTCTTTTTTGTAGTATACCCCCAACCCTTCTCTACATTGCTAGCAAGTTTGGTGATGATACCATGCTCAGGGGCTTTGAAACCGGTGAAATGGTCGAATTTAAAAAAAAAAATTCGACCATCTCTAGTAAACACAGATAAAATACAGAATATTGCCACAATGACCACAAAGATCAAAACGAACAAAGAATTGCATACAGCTGAATCAGATGAGGGGGCTAGCCTCGGGGGATATTGCGTAGCAAGAGGGGGACACATTTGGTGTCTAGTAAAACAGTAACTTTTTACATAATTAAAAAATTCAGCATTTACATGACTGTATGCCACTAACATGGAACAGGGTTCGCCTGTTCTAAGATGAGCAGCTGACCCTCTATGGAGGTGCTGGCTATGGCCGCATCTCTCATCTGGCTCGGAAGAGGCGGCGGGAAGCCAGGGTCGTGCATTTGGACCATGAGACGCAGGCACTATTGCCACCCGATTTTGGGGGTGGAAAAGTTCAACTTCTGCTCATAAGACGCCCGTGGTATACAGCATAGAAAAAAATGTCAGCAGCAAAGCTAGAGTTAAGGTGGCAGGTGGAGCATAACATGGATACAGCACAGATGGGAAGCCTGTCTGCCTTTGGCAGGGTATGTGAGTTGGGCTCAATCTGCCCAGCTCACAGATAGTAAGCACAGAGCAGTAGGAAAGATCCAGCCACGTCAGATCTTTCCTATGGACTGTGTAATCAGTCGGACAGTCCCTCTGGCTAAGCTTATTGTTGTCTCATCTCCGATTTTGGGGGTGGGTGCGTCTTATGATGCAAAAAAATTATCTAAATAAGCATAATAGCTTAGCAGAACTTTTTTTTTTTTTTACTTTCCACAGGGATTGTGTGGCCAATACTGAGGGCCACTTAAAAATCATTGTGGGTTCTTAAGGGAAACTTGAATCTGCTTTTGTTAAGGAAGCCCCCAGATGGCCGCCTTCCAAATGGTATGCTTGGCATATGGTACCACATAACCAGTCATACAAAGGGTTATTGCTGCTATTCCCACCACCCTGTGCACGGAAATTTAGACAAATTTTGTTGACAACAATGAAGTGATCTCACAGTGATTGAGTATTTTAGGGGCAGCAGTCTTTGGATTGTGTTGGTTGTTCTAATTGACTACTTTACTAATTCTTGTGGTTGATGTGGACTTACCTCTGGGAAAACTGTATATGTTTTGTGGTTATATTTCATTTCAGATTTGTTTTCTTCCAAGGGTGTTTAACCCTCACTATGAATAAAGGGCACTTGTTCTCCTGAGTAGCTATGGATGACTTGAGAATATTGTCAAATTTTTCTGTATTGTATCCTGTTTTGCAGTAAATCAACTGAAAAGGTGAAACAAATATATGAAATAGATTTATTACAAGCAAATTGAGATATTTCAAGTCTGTATATGTTATTATTCTGATAATTATGGGTAACAGCTTATGAAAACCCTAAAATCCAAATCTCAAAATTAGAGTATTGGGAAAAGGTTGAATGTTCTAGGCTCAAAGTGTCACATATGAGCACATATGCAGGATTATATTTTTCATAAGGTCCAACATTTTCCAAATTAAAATCTTTAAAAATCTTAAAATCTTATTTTTTTTTATCACAAATAAATTGAAATATCTTGCTTTGTATGGAATCAGTCTATTTCATATATAATTTCAACCTTTTATGTTCAATTACTGAAATACAGTAACTTTTGGACGCAGTACATAGTACTTTTTTGGACGCAGTAAATACAGTAAAATTTTTCGCAATTCACCTGTATATAGGAGTAAGAGGCTTCTTTGGAAGTAATACCTTTGGACATTTGCTTAACAGAAAGTTTTCACCCCTTTACCTTGACACCTTCTTCTACCTCCACCTTCACCTTCCAGCTTCTACTCTTGGAGAAAGGTTTGGTTTGGGTTTTCAGGGGAAATCCATGTCATTCTTTAGTTTAAACTTTCTGGTTGTGCACATTTGGGATAATTATTTTCCAGATCTAGTTTGGCCTACCAACCAGACAGTACAAAACAGTACAAAAACAGTACAGTATAAAAACAGCAGACTGAACCAAGCAGAAGGCCCTGGTAGCTTGTCCTGGACTGAGCATGTCCTGAACGTTGTGTAAATTGATGGAGCAATGCTGACATCTGGTGGTTATATTGTATAACTACAACTTACAAATACACATCATAACATTTATTAAAATAAATAAACCACTACAGTCCAGTGCACAAGACAACAAAATAGGCTTAAGAATAAATATAGAACAGTAAGCAAATATGACAATAATACTTCAAAGAGAAACCCTTCTATACTTTTAATTTTGCATTCCAGCTGTGGCATACAAAGCATTATGACCCCTTATTCATTATCTTACTGTAAGCTCCCTGTAATTCCAAAAAAAAGTTTACCTCATCTTTTTGTTATTGCAGTTTCATACAGATTCAAAAGCTGCGGATGTAAAAGTTTTCAGTAAATCTGACACCTTGTTCATTATTGCTAAAACTCCTGCTGAACTCTGGTCAAGGTCTGAAAGGAAGGATAACTTAATGCTTGTATGAGATCTAGCTTTCTTCAAAGTGCACAATAATACACCGATATAACCCTACCAAGGCCAACCAAGGGCCCCCAAATCTAATAGGGCTTTAAAGGCACCAAGAACCGTAACCAACATACTTATAATTAAAAGGTCTTTAATAAATATCAAGACCAAAACATAGTGTACAATAAAAAGTATACAACATGTTGTATGGACTACACTTGTCCTTTTTCTGTCTTGATGTACATACATATACCATCCAATATCTTTCACAATGTTTTACATATGCCATTCAATATGGTTTAGCATCTTCTATAAATTTAACACCAAACATATCAACGTGTTATCCCAGTGCTGAATGGCATATGTAAAACATTGTGAAAGATATTGGATGGTATATGTATGTACATCAAGACAGAAAAGACAGACAAGTGAAGTCCATACTAAATGCCGTATACCTTTTATTGTACACTATGTTTTGGTCCTGATATTTATTTAAGACCTTTTAATTATAAGTATGTTGATTACGATTCTTGGTGCCTTTAAAGCCCTATTAGATTTGGAGGCCTTTGGTTGGCCTTGGTAGGGTTATATCAGTTTTATATTAAGTGTGTTGCACATTGATCTTAATCCACTACCACCAACGTTAATTTAGGTATATGGACAATAATACATATTGTTTTTGAAGCCTGTAGTGGAAAAAAAACTCATAATATGAATGAATTAATCAAACAATGATTCAATATGTAAAGTTGCACAGGGGTGGGCAAACTTTTTGACTGGTGGGCCACAATGGGTTTTTAAATTTACACAGGGGCCAGACCAAGAGCCTGTAAGGGTTGCCCGGCATAGGTGTCCTAAGTCCACATAGCTAAGATGGGACATAAAAAAAAGAAAATATAGTATACAAAAATTAATAAATAGAAGCTTTTGATAATAAAATTAAACATTCAATTGCAGGCAAACTATGGCCCCTATGAGGAGACCCAAACAATCATCCATTAGGCATTGTCTCTACTTATATCAGGGAATGAGTGGATGGGAGCCAGAGCATATTCACAACATGGCGACAAAAGGCTGGGCCAAAAGACTAAACGAGCCAGTTTTGCCCTCTGGGACTTGCCCATGTCTTGACTAACATACAGTCAACAAATGAATAATTATACATGGACTTACTTAACATATTTTTAGAACTATAAGACACACTGTTTTACAATTAAAATCAATGGCAAAATGTCCCTGGGTCTTATGGTCTTAATGTGTAAAAAAATATTTTTTTACATCCCAGGGGGCTGAAATTGTTCCTTTCACTCCAGCCAAGCCAAAAAGCAACTGCCAATAAGTAGATCTTGGCTGCATAAGCACTAGCAGAACCCATTCTCTGACTACACTGACCAACTTATGGAGAGACACATTTTATAATTAGATAGCATAGGTTGTGTATTTACATTAATATTCTTTATTGCAATAAATACATTTTGTGACGCAGAATCAAATCTTCCATATGTAAATAGCTGCTCATGGGTAAGTTGTTTAATGCCAGATTGTAAAATGTGTCCCTTCATGAGTTGATAAGCGTGTTCAGAGAATGGGTACTGCTAGTGTATAGGCACATGCTAAAGCTTCAGCCCTGACACTCTGCTGCAGTGAAGACCTCCCTCCTGGCACTGGCCTTTTGGCTGGAGGTATATAGAGTGAATACTGCATGGTCCAGTCCTGCCTACTTTGCTCAAACATTCTGTATATTCACTTGATATGTGAATGGCTGTGCTTTTTTTTCAAATTTTCTCTCCAAAATCTATAGGGTGCGTCTCATAGTGCGTAAAATACAGTATATTTCTGTCTGGAGAGAAGCAGAATAATCCACATATAATAACTTATGTCTCCACATTAAGATTACAGAGCACTCCAGTTTGCATTTTTCGAGGGTTCCTCGAGTTCCCTCTAGCTCAGAGCTCTGCAGCCATTGATATGGGGGTTCAGTGGAACATCGGCATTACATATGATGAGTGGATCTTGACAAAGCACCATTTCCTGCAGATGTTGGTATGGATTCGCCATGCAGAGGAGTATGGTTTGGACTGGGTCTCTTCTACAGTATATTTTTATGGACATTTGCCCAGTCAAAACTAGGAGCAGTTAGCACTTGGCTATATCATTGGATGCATTTAAGTAACAAATGCTTGTAGAGAACCCTACAGGGAAAGTACAATGTTTCACCCAAACTTTGGGGTTAGTGTTATAACCTAGAATTTAACTTAAAGTAAGGTAATTTGTGATTTTCTGTACAACAATAGTGACAATAGGCAAAAGAGGGCAGCACGCAAAGCCACAAGTAGTCATTATTGCCTTGCTCGGTGCTGTCAGTAACACTGAACATGCAGGGAGGAGAGCACAGGTATAATCTTATGACACCGTGTGCTGCTGTCATTTGTTGAACACTATTTCCTGTGAGTCCAGGTAGGAGGAGTGTACCCCAAAAGGTAGGTGAATAATTAGAAGACAAAATAAATATATAGAATATAAAAGAACTACATGTCAGGGTACTAGGCTAGAGTTCAGATTTATCTGCAGTGTAGTGTTTGTGATACTCATTAAGGTAGCCAAACATGTTCAGATTCTCCCTCGCTTCTTGAGGGACAGACCCTTTAGAGGATCGGCCGGCACCCTGCCGTCTCCATCCAAAGTAATGGGTTTGAACTGGAATCTACCAACATGATGGATCACTGTGCGATCCATAATGTGACCGATTCCTGGTCGATCTAGCCAGGTGGGTGCATCAGATTTTTAGCTGAGCGACCCCCGGCCGAAAAATGGCTAGTTTTAATCTCCACTGCTCCCACTAGAAGCAGCATGCGGCAGCTGAAAGAATAAAAAATTGAGATGCTTGTCTCATTCTATCCCTAGACTAGGCATGATCCTGCCCATGTTTACTCTATACATCCTAATGTCCATTCATCTAGTCCCTGGGGAAGAATGAATGCACTCAGGGCCGGGACAAGGCAGAGGCAGAAGAGGCACGTGCCTCTGAGCGCTGCTGAATCTGGGCGCTGCTTAGGGGGTTAAACTCCCCCTGAGCAGCGTAGAAACGGGACGTGTTACACGCATATCTCCCCTCTGCTCGCCCTCGCCGATCCCACATGCTCCCCCCGTGCGCTCTCCTCCCCCCCCCCGCTCTGACCGGCTGGAGAGGGGGGGGGGGCGCACTTGGGCAGCTCAGCCTCTGCCTCAGCTCAGCCTTGTCCCGGTCCTGAATGCACTACAAATAGGGTTTGATATTCGCGGTTCAGTCATCTTAGCTTATCAGTGACACATAAACATAAATTGATGGTAAGGTGCTTTTCTTTAGACGAGTCCTCTTCATCTGCATTCATGATGCTCCTTTGTGAAGGTGCTGAAGCTGTTCTGGTGTAGACTTGTTTTCACTCTCTTTTCTCTCTGTCTTCTATTACAGAACCAGACTCGGACAACCTCCTTCTCAAGATTCAGACTTTCCGCCATCCTCATAATCTCTTGAGATGAAGGTTTGCTTTGTTCGCCAAAATGGGATTCCAGAGCTTCTTTTGCAGCTATGCTGTTCATGTTAAAATATAAAAATGAGATTATTCAGAAACGACAACAATGAGTATCCATAGCCTATTAAATAAAAAAGAGAAAGGGAAGAAAAGAGAAAACAAAAACAACATTTGACGGATGTTTCCTACAGGTATACTTTATTTGAATGTTCGCTCTTCTTCTCGTCGGCAAACAGTGTTCGACCCACCCCCTTCACCGACAAGAAGTTTATAATTATTCTTCCTCTGGCCGGACCAGGCATGGGAAGGTCTAGCCGGAGGATGAATTATTTTTACTAGAGACCAGGAAG
>CM070033.1:159475169-159489944 GCA_036250615.1 Ptychadena robeensis
TCCAGTATAGTTCTGATTCAAATTCCCCTTTTAACAGGAGAGGAATTTGAAGCTTTCAGACAACAGGGGGACGTTGGAGTTCACAGACTCCTTATATCAATCCTTTTTTATTCATGTGTTCTTACTTCTTCACAATGGACACTGTTCCTATGAATGTACGCACACGTCCATTTGATTACCAGTGTTTATTGACATACTCTTTTTCTTTTTTCTTGGCTATTCTATATAACCAAGTATATATACTAATAACATTTTTGCTAACAACAAGAATTTAAGTCAGATTTTCAATCACTTCAATGTGTGTCCTAAATAAAAAATAAAATGTCAATGAATTGTTGCTCTATTCAGCTATTTAGGTTGTTTATGTGAGTAGCTATGTGTATAAAAAATACAATTAATTAGATCTCTAAATATTCAATATATCTTTAACACACCAGATTGCTAGCTAAGAGAAATGCTTCAAACAAGGTAGGAGCATTGAATGCCTCCATATTACCTGAATAACAACTGAGCCTCCTATCAGGGTATCTAGAACTTATAATTGTTTGATGTGCTAGTTACAGAAGCGTAGTGGAAATTCAGGTAAAAGAGTGGATGCTGCCCCTTACTGTTGCATACTGGTTGGGTGCACCCATATCGCTAGGATTATGTTCATTATTATTCATCCATCTGTTAGGATCAATCTTTTGGGGATAGTGGAGGGCCTGGTACCATCCAGGGTATCTCAGTCATTCCTGACTTTGGCCCTTTACTATGCAAGCTAACTCATAGTGCTGCGTTAGACATATAAGGAACCTCCCCCTATTGTTACTTGGAAGGCTCTGATAAATTCTTCCCTCCATCTGTATATGGCCTCTTATGCTAATAGGGATTAACTGACAAAATTTGACAAGGTCGGGGAAGCCTGGATTGAAGACTCTGTGTTAATTGATGGTTCATATGATATGTTATGTTTGAACTGAAACCCATTGTCTTGTATAAATAGATTTATTGTATTTGGTTATTATTGTTCTTCCTTTGTCAACAATTTTCAATTTCATATGTCATAGGGGTATTATTGTGCCCTACTTGGTGTATTGTTGCATTCCCTTAGGCCATGTGTCCACTACTAATGAGCAAAACGGTGTCCAGTCCACGTTCTCAAAGTAGCGTGTTTTCATTGTGCCAATGCGAGGTGTCCCCGGAGATGGGTCAATTGAAGATCAAATGTGTTGTTGCTGTTTTGTTTGCTGACATAAGAAGTGTATACAAAGACGGAATTAGACAAAATTTATGTGCAAGGACCAGGAGTGTCTGACTGGATAATTCATAGTGAACATCAAATGTTCACTTTTCATCTGGCCAGCGAATACTGTGGGTGTTCGACCCGTCGCCGGGGAGAATACGTTTATTTATATTGTTATTTTATATTATTTATACGTATTTATACGTCGCCGGCTGGATCATAGAGAGCGGGTAGAGACCTTGTCAGTGACATCACTTCCAGCATATGGAATAAGTTACTGTGCGGTCCATGCACCGGAAGTGACATTACTTATGTATATATAGCACGGAACTATGTGCTCCATGTACCAGAAGTGACGTCAAATTCTAATTTCCCCGCAGACAGGCCGACATCTGACTTTTCTTAAAGTCCGATCCGCCTGTTGGCAAACAGACAAGGCAGATGCTTGTCCATCACTACTCAGCACTGCTGAGGATGAACCAACTTATTTTTTAATAATATACAAATCACCCAATACCAGAAAACAAAGAAGGGGATGTTGGGACTCAATGCCCCAGCACTGGGTAGGGAGAGAAGAGCCATAATCACAAACCTGATTAAATAAATGGTGAAAGAGAAGCCAGACACATGGAAGAGCGCTTTCACAAAGACTTTATCAAATGACAAAAGCAGGGGATATACAAATGTCATAAATATGTGATGTGTAAGAGCTACTGCACAGAATTCCTAATGAAAAAGTAAAAGTGGCCAAAACCTATTCTGTTAAATACACCCAGATTTATACATAAGACACATAAGATCATTTAATTCAAAATTATGAGAAGAATTAAGGAAAATCTTGCAATGATGACAACAAGGAAACAACTGTGTACAAGGTATGCAGGTATTTAAAATATCAAATAATTGAACCCTCGGGGCATTTCATCGGGGGCACGCTTTTTTTTATAACAATTTTACATTGTAATCCACAGTGATTCTCCGCTTATCCCCATTCACACCCCCAGCGCCATGGATGGCGACAGGGATGTGCTGAAAAAAAGTGTTGACACCTTCTTTAAATAGTGGTTAATGGCCCCTCCGTCACTGAGGCAGACCCAGAAAAATCGATGGGAACGCCAATACAGAGGGATGTCATGTTAGCAAACGAACTCACCCCAAACTAACAAGGGAGGTTAAAGTAGTAACCCCCGTTACCTTATAGTTGTTCTCCGTTTTCTTTTCCGTTCATTGCCTCCAATTTTCTCATTGTACAATGCTGTAAAGAAAATACACAAGGGGTTAGATATTATGTTTGAAGCTTCGAGGTAAGCAATATGTATCCTAATATCTGCTGAACAAAATGATTAGGACATTCTATTTTCTCAATATTTAAACTATTGCTGTAGCTGCTTTGTAAGAAGATAGAGTAAGGAGAGATCTTCCGGTGTATGGGATTTCTTCCAGCATTTTATCTAGTGGAGCTTGTTAGATACCTAGCATACTAATACCCAAATATGCTTAGAGAAAAGAGTCATAATGGCCAATACACCTGATAATCTTTTGGAAATTTTGGAAGCTTTTCATTAGTGGTTCCGTCATGTTTTCACAACAGTCTCACATCCATGGCATTCACCACATCCAGCGCATGCATAGTGGGAGATCTGGGATCAGGTACTCCTGGCACTAGTACGATTCCCCTGGTGGATATGTAAACGTGACCCTTTTTGGGCTTTGGGACACAACATGGATTTAGGAAATACACTGGATGCTTAAATTGAGTTTACTGACAAATCCCGCCTCTCCCAACTCAGATCAAGATTATCCCTTATTGTGGACCTGGCAACCATCTATAGGTCACTTTAGGTTGAGATTGCCCACTTGGGCCACAGGCGCTCAGGGTGGGGGTTTCCATACACAGATCCATTTTGATGAATTACAAATACCTTGCTATATTGTACCTTCTTCTGAAGAAGTCCTACATCAGGATAAGGGTATGTTTTCACTGCATTATGGGCTCAATCGACACCCCCTACATTAAGCACATTTCTTGACAGGTATGTTGACATAGCCCATCCATATTACATGCCTACTGCACCGGCTGTTGAGCTGGCTGGAGGTTGACGCAGTGCACTAGATTAATCTTCCGATCGGCGCATAATATGGATGGCGTTTCAACGCTGTGGAGACAGCCGGCACATAACGCCTTTGAAACAAACCCTAAACACATTAAGAAAATGGTGATATCCTCATGTGCAATGTATATACGGTATATATTTTTTAAGCCTTTCTGTTGTATGATAAGCGGTATATGATGCCCCAATGTAGTCACATTGATTTTAATATAATTATAAGAACACTATTTGTGAATAAAGACAGTTTAAAAAGTAAGAACTTTAATATTCAGTGTAATATGTGCCTCTAGGGCTCTCACTGTCTGGTTCAAGGGAGGAGTATCTTGGCCCATGCTCCACCTAAGTGAACTTATATTTTAATCAAGTCATTTACAAGGTTTGATGTCCCAATTCTCTACATTAGAGTGAAAGTTTATTCACATTCCTTTTCCGTGACTTAGTTCACACTGATTATTTAAAACTGAAAACCCAAAATACGCGCTGTGCCAGTAAGGGAGACTGCCTTGTAGCCTTCCTTTAGGTACGATTGCTATCTACAGCAATATCAAGGTGACATCATACCTCCAACTTGCTCTGCTTCTTCCAGCCATTTTGACAAGATGGATTTTAATTTGCAGGCATTCTTAAAACTCAACTGCAAGTTTTCAAAGCGACAGATGGTTGTCTGGCTGAATTCTGAGCCGTGTACTGCGGCGAGAGCTTCTCCAACATTTGTCTGAGTGTAACCTGCTTGAGATTAATAAACAGATGTAAGTGTCAGTAAAACCGTTATGCTAACTTCATACTAATTAGAACACGCTTCTTGTAGTTGCCTGGAAGTTTGATGGCTTTGAAGAAGTGACCTCTTTCTCTAACTGTGAATTGTGTTTTGTCATCAAAAGTCTCCTACGTCTACCAATCTGACTTCGCCATTGGAGGTAAGCCCACAAACCAATACATCCTTAAAAATTATTTAGGTGAAGGGTTTCCACACTTTTGTAGCTTGCAAGTTGCTTTAAAAATTAGAATGATCTACCAACCATAGTGATGGTAATGGGAACTTATTTGTTTTTTATAAGTTCTGAGTATATTTTCTTTATAGCACAATACAATTTGGTGTAATGTGTTCAGTGTACATTTCTGGAACCAAAATGTTACTATTCTTAGGGTAATGGAGCCAGCATCCCAAAATACAATACCTAAGTTTGTCACCGGGAAAGTGAGTCTAGGCCCACTAGCCCAGATCCAGAATTTCCCCCTGAAATAATCAGGGGCCAGGGGACTTTAAAGGCTCAATAGACAATATCTAGTATTATAGACAATATCTAATATATATGCTTTGTGCTGTATGTGGGGTGCTTCTTGGCTCCCCGCTCCCTGGTAGGGAGTCGCCCTGACCCTGGTGGTCATGATTATGTTGGCTGTTTGGGCCTGTAAGTATATCTCAGCCCTATTCTATAACCAAGATTTGATCTTTTTATGTGCCTGCTCAGACTGATGGCCTCCCATCCTGTCTTTGTCATTGTTTTCTTATTAGAATTTGGTTCAATGAAATAAATCTTTCTCCTGCATATACCCCTGAAGAAGTTTAAAAACTAAAAGTACGTTGGGGTGGGAGCTATGCCATCTACCAACTTGAAGAACCACCATCTGGCTTATTTTATTATTGTTTTGTATGATTATATGTTTGTAATTACAGGCCATCATTGCCCAAAGGGCCTGCGGCCCAGTGATGGTTTTTACTACTGTAATAAATGACTTTTTTATGCATATACTTATCTATTTAGACAACCTTCTTGGAGCCTTTAAAGTCCCCTGGCCTTTGATTATTTCAGGGGGAATTTCTGGATCTGGGCTAGTGGGCCTAGGCTCACTTCCCCGGTGACAAACTTGGGTAGTGTACATTTCTGTGTGTGTTAATAAAGATGAGGAAAAAAAGGCAAGGCTGCATTGTTTTTACAAATCTGACTGAAACAAGTATTAAGAGAAAAAATCTTCCAGGGACAACACCTGTTCACCTGACCTACTCTCTCGTTCTGTTTTATCATCTGGACAATAATAATGGTAAATGTACCCAAGAGTCAACAAGAGTATTAACTATTCCCTACTTTATGCTGACCTTTCGTAAATACTATTTATATAATCCATTATGGGCCATTTTCTGGCATTTGTAGCACTATAAGATGTAAAATTGGAAAAAAAAGAGTCAGAGAAACAGTCATTCACATATGAAGGCACCCTATATTCCTCCAACCAAGCCAAAAGGCCAGAGCCAAGAGGAGATAGTACACTAGCAGTACCCATTCCATCCTCTGAGCACTCTGACCAACTGTGACACATTTTACAATCTAGCACTAACAACTTACAGATAAGCAGCATACATACATACATACATACATACATATGGGAGGTAGCTATGAGTCTGTGTCACATAATTATTTTATTGCAATACAGAATGTAAATGCACAACTTATGCTATCTAATTGAAAAATGTGTCTCTCCATAAGTTGGTCAATGTGTTCAGAGAATGGGTGCTGCTAGTGCCAATGCAGATAACCTCTCCCTCTTGGCAGTGGCTTTTTGGCTTAGTTGGAAGGAATGGAACACATTCCAGCCTCATAGGATGTAGTGTTATTACTTCCAGAATATTTGGGACTAAAAAAAATGCTTAATGTATTTGGACCAATTCGGAAAATGCATCTTATAGACTAAAAAATACGGTATAATCAATTTTGGTCCCTAACGAGGCTGCTAAATTCTATACAATGTCAACTTGTGGTAGTCATTGTATATTAGAGATTAATGTATCAATCCCTTCCCACATTTGCTTTTCTATATTATTATTTCCCAGCCAAATACCCTAAGTTGTGAATATGCTTTGTTAATCTCCTTTAAAAGTCAATACTTCATGCAACTGCTGGCTCTAAATTCTTAGCTCTGACATAGTGAATGCAATGACATAGTAAAAGTAATGCATTAATCACAATATAAAATGCTTTAGGTAGGCAGCTGAGAAATAAACCTTTTATTGCTGTTGAGTCATATCTCTCACCAGATAAGACACTATAAGTAGTAAAAAACTAAGGTCTCTGGTCACGTAGCAGATGTACAACTGTATTTCAAAAATAAAATATAGAAATAGATACAAAAAAAGGAAATTCCAAGATCCATACCCAGCTTAATTCTTCTCACTTTGAATTCATTAGCAAACTTTTCCAACTCGCGGATCTCTGGGGAGTCCATATCAATCGGCTCCTCAATGGGTTTACTCTTTCTTCTAAACTCCTGCTTGAAGTCTGAGGTGGTGACCTCTTCTCCCAATAGAGTCTGATGTACGGGCGCAAAACCGTGGCCCAATGTACAAGAGCTGGCACTCATGAGACATGGAGGTAAACTGCCTGTATGAACTCCTGCAGGATGTAGAAAAAGGTTACATAGTACGGATATATTTTATATATAACACGTATTTTACATGAATGTAATGGGCTATAGCTGTAATTCCAAACCATCTATTTATATTTGTTTATTTGATAATCTACTTATCTGCCTACACTACATATGGGCAAAAGTTTATGGAAACTTGAACACAGGAAGAAACTTATTTGAACTAATAATATGTATCTGGGCCTGCTACGATGGTTACCCTCTGCTCTTCTGAGAAGGATTTTCATAGAATTTTAGAGAGTGTATGTAGGAATTCCTGGTCATTTAGAGCATTAAGGAGATCCACTACTGATGATAATTGGTGTTCCAATTTATCCCAAAGGTGTTAATTTTGGTTGAATTCTAGAATCTATGAAGACCACTTGATTTCCTCCACGCTAGACTCATCATACCATGTCTTGTATGGAGCTTGGATTGGGCCAGCTTTTGGTTCAGGAGCATCATCATGCTGGAACAGTAGAGGGTTTTCCCAATAGTGTGTTACAAGACCTATCTTTTCTTTTTTATTTGGATTTGATTTACAATAAATGTTTAGCAGGTTAGGCTACTGAGATTTAGGCTAAGCTTACACAGAGTTATGGGCTAAGACTATACCGCCTGTGTTAATCCCATACCTTGATGAGGATGTCGATGCAACGCAACCATATGCATGACTTATTGGCCCGCCGCCAGTCCGCCGGCCAGGTGGACAGTGGAGATTGACGTTGGACTAACTTGACGTTGTGTTTACCTTTTGGCTGGTGGACCGGCTGAAAACTGTGGAAACAAACTGGGAAGTAAGTCATGTATATGTATGGGCTGCGTCGACATCCCTGTCAAGGCATGCGTTAAGCAGGGGGCATCAGCTCAGCCCATAATGCCCAGCCTAAGGTTAAAGACAAGCCAAGAGGGGCCGGACGGCCACCGCCAAGGTACTCTGGGGTGCAATTATTCACAGGATCGTTAGATCGGATTCAGGGGGGTGGGGGGAGTGGGGATGTGTATTCTCTACCTGTGGAAAAAAGGAATGCCTCAGAGATATGAGGGACGAGGGTTTTACACTACTGACCAGCTATTTCTGGTGCTAAGGTCAGCTGTTTATTTACTATGGATTGCTTATTTGTTAAGTAGTTTGGTTTAGTTTTTTCTTTGTTATCTCATCCGGCTCACATTCCCAACAGACATGCTTAAACTCACTATGTCTTGGGGCTCACCTACCGACAGCAGGGTCTCCACTGCAGAAGCCCAGCTGGGGCATTGTAGACAGGCACTGATCAGGGGAACAGCTCTTAAAAATATCCTTTACTGTGTTCAATGGGTATAACTATTGTCTCCTGGAATGTTAAGGGGCTTCGATCCCCCCTCAAGAGATCTATGGTATTGAGACACCTGAGGAAGTTGCGGGCAGATATGGCACTTCTTCAGGAGACTCACCTCCAGGCGAGTGAAGCCTCATGGCTCAAGAAGTTTTGGGTGGGGGAAGTGTATGTGTCCCCGGCTAAAGGGCGCAAGGGGGGAGTGGTGACTTTGATACGTAAAAACCTGAATTTCTCTGTGACGTCGCATACAGCGGATGGGGAGGGGAGATTGTTGTGGGTTGATCAACAGTCGTCTACGCAATCGGTGAATGTGTATAATGTATATGCTCCTAATGCTTCAACAAAACCTTTTTTTGAAAATCAGACAGTGAAAATCAGACAGTGCTTCAAGATGATACTATGCACCACATTGTGGGTGGAGACTTTAATGAGGAAATGGACCTCTGGGAGGATAGATCTCCTGTGACAGGACGACGTACAAGGCAAGGACCCGCCCCTACCCCGACTCCGTTAGCGACTTTTGTGACCCAGACTGGACTTCACGACGTGTGGCGACTTAGCCATCCGACGGACATACAATATACGCATGTTGACTATACAGGACTTAGTTATATCAGACCACTCCCCTATCAGCATCCAACTGCGGGAGGAGGTACCGAGGGGCACCGACGTTATCTGGCGATATCCTTCAATGTTGAGCAAAGACCCAGACTTCCAGACACACATAGCAAAAAAAATTACTGACTATATGGACCTCAATGAGGGTCATGTTCAGGAACCGGTGCTGTACTGGGAGGCCGCTAAGGCGTGTATCAGGGGCGAGATTATAGCGTATATGGCCCGCAAAAGGAAAGAGACTGACCGTAGATATTCCGAGGCCCTAGCACAGGTCCAGGTGGCTCACCGCCAACTGCTAGCTGACCCCACTGAAAGCAACAAGACAATTTCCAGGGAAGCAAAGGCAATATTTGATCATTGGGTACTACAAAAGGAAGCGATCAGGCACTCCTATAGGGAATTGCTGTTCTACAAGTACGGCAATAAAGCGGGAAAGTTATTGGCCAGAGTGACAAAGACTACGTTTCCCAGCTCTACTATTCCGGCACTGAGACACGAGGATGGGACCATAAAGACCCGACAGATGTTAACGAAATACTCACTAACTATTACACTAAACTGTATGAGGACCCGGGGAAGAATGTGACGGACCAGGAAGGTTATTTAGACGCCATCCCATTACCCTCTCTGACGGACGGGCATCTCACAGAGCTTAATGCTCCCATTGAGGCAGAGGAACTGTTAGCAGTTCTTAAAACTTTGCCGAATAATAAGTCGTCTGGCCCAGATGGCTATACGGCGGAATTTTTTAAGGATTTCCTGCCTCAAGTGCTCAACCCATTACTCAAACTATATACATATGTCTGGAACACAGGGCGTTATTTCCCCACAGCTACTGAGGCCTATATAAAAGTCCTGCATAAAAAAGGAAAGGATCCGCTACAACCAGGGTCTTATAGACCCAGATCCCTGATCAACGTCGATGCCAAGGTGTTTTCTAAACTCTTGGCGAATAGGTTGGCTTCTATATTACCTCAGATTATACACCCTTCACAGGTGGGTTTTGTGCAAGGTCGAAGTGCGGTGGCCAACATTAGAGAGACCATGGTGGCCATGGAATATGCCAAGACCCACCCAGATCAGTCGGTGGCTTTGCTCGCAATAGATGCTGCGAAAGCTTTCGACAATGTAAATTGGACATGGCTTTTCAGCACTATGGAAAGAATGGGTTTTCAAGGGCATTTTTTAGGGGCTATTAAAGCCATATATGAGCAGCTGGTGGCGAGGGTGGCTACACCTGTATTTCTTTCAAGACCATTTCCACTTCTCAAAGGTACGCGACAGGGGTGCCCACTCTCCCCACTACTGTTCAATATTGCCTTGGAACCGTTCTTGCGCAGAATAGAAGAACAAGAGCCCTTAAAGGGGATCAGTGTGGAGGGAGCATTAGCGGCATTTGAGGGGGTCTCCGGTTTCAAAGTCAACAAAGCGAAAAGTGAGCTGCTCTTATTGTCTCCAGACAAGAGGGATTCATGGCTCCAGTCCATTCCTTTTGCAATTGCTAATCACCATATAACGTATTTGGGGATAAAAATAGGGCGAAATGTATCATCTTTGTACCAACTGAATTTTTCCCCCTTAATACGAAAAATTAGAGCTGAGCTAGACACCTGGCATAATCTCCCGCTATCCTTGTTTGGGCGCTGCAGCCTGGTAAAGATGGTGTCCTTTGCTAGGCTTCTATACCCTATGCAGACGATACCTCTATTATTGAAGCATGTTGACGTAGATGCAGTGACTAAGGCCATGACAAAGTTTATATGGCGGGGTAAAAGGGCTCGGATCTCTCTCAAAAAGTTATACCAGGACAAAAGGGCGGGGGGAGTGATGTTCCCGGACATTCAAAAATACAACTTGGCGTGTCTGCTGTGGCACGCCCTGGATTGGCTACAGGGGACGTCGTTCCACTCTAACCTTGACTTGGAGAGGGATATGGCGGGTCCCTGGACCCTACAGGCATTGCTGCACTGCCCCATAGCTAAGATACCGCCGCTTCCTAAAACGAATGTGATATAACGTGACACAATAGTGGCTTTTCGAGAAGTGAGAAAACTGTACCGGCTAAAGCACCAAATGTCTCGTCACCTACCCATTATAGGCCACCCGATGTTCCCTGCAGGTGTGACGGCTCAAATCTTCTACAGATGGAAAGCAAAAGGTCTTACAAACCTAAGTGACTTGATCAGTGCACGAACCAATACCCTGCTTTCATTGCAGGAATTGGAAACTCTGTATCAGCTTGCTAAGGCTGAAACTCACCCCCTGTTCTGTTTCCAGGTGGTGCGTTTCTGCAAATCACTTACAAACAATCTTGCTCTGTTTCACAGCCAGACTCCTTTTGATGACTTGATCAAGGCGGCTGGACATAGACTGATGGATATATATAGAGCATTACAAACCGAGACCACTATAACTGCTGTCTCCCAGAAGGTCATGAACTGGGACAAAGAGTTCCCGGGGATGGACATAGATAAGTGCATCGCTACAGGGTATGCTACCATTAGGAGGTGCACGATTGCTGAGGGTTGGAGGGAAACGCAACTCAGAATCATGCACAGGGCTTACAAACCGCCTGGTATTGGTACCATCCTACCCTCAGGGCAAAAGCAGTGGACATCAGAATGCCCTAAGTGTAACCTCCGAGGACCTACACTGTTACACTGTCTTTGGAGCTGCTCGCAGATAGCACAAGTGTGGCACTCGGTGGTGTGATTGGTAAGGGGGATCACCGGGATTCTACTCCCGTTTGACCCAACCCTATTGGTGTTCAGCTACGTACCCCCTACTATGAGGCGGCTCTCCAGGCATTCGCTATGGGTTCATACATGTCTCCTCACTACAAGGAGAGCCATTAAGCATGAATGGCTGGAAAAAAAACTTCCAACAGTGGCACAGGTCATAGCACAAATGCAGGCGATACACAGGTTGGAAGCCTTGGAGGATGGTGTAAGGGGAGAGGTGGCACGGAAACGATAGAGAAACAAATGGGAAACGTTCTTAGCCTACAAAGGTACTGGGTGAGCTAAACCTTTTAGCTACCGGCACGGCACTTAAGGCCATCAGAACTTTTCAACAGCCCTGCGGGAGAGCGGTGGAGGCGGCATACGGAACATGGTGGAATGTTGGCTAGTAGTGATGGCCAAAAAGTTCGCCCGGTGGACAGTTCGCGGTGAACATAGCATGTTCGCAGTTCACAATGCCAGCGAACATTATGGGTGTTCTACCCGCTCCCTATACCTTAGCATGGAGACAAAGTGTGACCCCTCACCGTATAGTCAGGTGGCACAATACAGCCAATAACACTTCTTTTTGCTCCTGGAGGATACCACCCCCCTTATAAAAGAAGCCACCCAGTGGCCATTTTTATATTTATCCTGTGTCTCCAGTACTAGATAGATAGGGAGAGCTGAGTCTCCAGTACTAGATAGATAGGGAGAGCTGCTGCTGATTGAGGGATGGCTGAGCTACTTTACTATTACACTCCATCCAGTGATCTGTAGCTATAGCTAAGGTGTTCTGTTACATGTAGTTCATCATTACTGAGCCACAAAAGTCCTTCTCTGGGGGTAGGGTATGCTGTATTACGCATTGCAGAGAGATCTGACTACATGTGATGCTCTGCAGAAGGTACTGTCCGGTAACTTTTGGCAAAATCTGTATCTGGATGTTATTTCCGGCCATTAGAAAGAAGAAGAAAACAGCATTCTAAAAAATCCATATTTTGGGGGAGAAGTTAAGCCATTGATCCCCCTATGACATGACACTGTGCAGGTGGTCGCACCCTTTTGACTTTTTTTTTTATTGGTATTTTGGCTACAAATATGACCTGAAGGTCTGAGAAGTTCACCCTCCATTGAAGTCAATGGAGGTTCGCCGTTCGCATGTTCGCAGCGGGTATTTGCAGAAGTTCGATTCGCCTGTTCGCAAACAGCCACAGCTGATGTTCAGCCATCACTATTGGCTAGGTATACAGGTATATCACAAAGGGGAGTGGGAGAGTCTAAGGATGAGGTGTAGTTTTAGAGTTGACTTAGATATCACACAGTTAATTTGTTTGTATTAAAGTTTGAGGATAATTTTCTGTTTTGTGGGTGTAAGCTTACATAAATCGATGACAACGGACGGCTTTCCTGTCAATGTAAATGCTTCGTGAACTGTGTTAGATAAAGATACCTGTATGTTGTCTTTACAAAGCTGCTCTGTATCCACGGCTTTTGTTTTTGTAAACATGAAAATTTCCCAATAAAAATTATTTAAAAAAAAAAGACAAGCCAAGACCTGCATTACTGGACTTGCTACATATAGGTTGAGCTAGCATAGGTTTAAATAATAATAATAATATTCTACTTAGAATTTTAGGTTTACTGACACTATAAAACTGTAAGTGTATATATTTCTAAAACAACTTACCTTGTAAGGTACTTACTCCATTAACCACATTGGATAGGGGCATGCTGCATGTTTGTAAAATTCTTGTTTGTGAAATACTTGCAGATAACATTTCTGGAGCTGTAGGTTTAATTTCTGAAACAATCAGTACAGCATCATTTTTGTCATTGTGTACAAATATAAATGTCACCACTGTAGCCACAGTCTGTATTTCTTGTAATACTCACAAATACATGACTTGTCTTTTTTCTAGCCGGTCACTTATGTGTAGGTATCTAATGCTTAATTCTTTTTAGGAATGTCTCCAGACTAAGTTTACACGTGTTCTTATTAATGTTTATCCCTCTTCTGGTGTCCTTATGTGGAGTGAAGCAGTAATGTGACGTTTTTCCTGTTGCTTATACAATAGTTTTTTAAGCAGTAAAAAAACAACAATGGATTTGTAGAAATCCATTTAGGGAGTGGTTTGAAGCAATCAATGGTCTTTCTCCACACTTAAGGTGGGTACACACGCTTTGATGAAGAAACAGATTAGAGCAACATCAGGCGCTGTGTGCGCTCATGGTGCCAGTTGTTTTAATCTGTTACAAGGTTTGAGTCAGGATGGCTCACCAGATCCTGCTTGAAGGAACTTGACCAGACAAGTTTCCAACATGTTGGAAAACCTTAGTCGAAATCCATTACATTGAATGGGGTCTCCATCCAATGTAATGGACGGGCTGCCAGCCACAGAAGCACTGCAGCTCGATATGGGCGCAGCTCCAGCCTTGCGTGATGACGTTAGCTTCCTCGAAACTGACGTGTATCAAGCCGTGTGTACCAGGCTTTAGTTGTTTTTTACAGTTCAAAAAATCCCTAAAAACTTCCCTCCCAAATCTAAATTGTCACTGGACCAAGAAAATTAGAACATTATATTATTGGGAAGATTGTTATAAAACAAAAATGCATAGTGCATGGCTGAGAGTTGTTAAGAGTGAATTTTAGAAGTTAATGGTGTGATATATTTTACACTTTTCTTACTTTTTCGTTGTACTGTTTTCTCCTATTGTGTTTTCCTTCCTCTTTTCATTTGTAATTTTGCTGTGACATATAGAACATGGCACAAGTAGATTTCTAGATTGTGGATGTGGAAGCATTATATTGTAGAGGAGCTATTATAGCAGTATATTGTAGCAGTTCCATGTAATGTGTCCCCTAAAGCAGTGGTTCCCAACATTTTTACCTTGAGGCAATGTTCCCACTTAGGCGATTAATTGCCTTCAGAATCGGCTGCAGAATCGCCAGCAGGCATTTGCCAGGCGATTTTTAAAAACAAACGCCACCATTCTAAAAATTTGCCTCTATAGAGAATGAAGGGCCACGATTTGTGATCGCCTGCACACGCGATCCCAATTTACCTCCATGCATGTCTAGGGGAGCCAATAGAGGAAAATAATTGTGGCCGCCGACCACCGGCATTCAGCGAGATCAATAGATCAGCATACACGGGTGGATATTTTCACAGATTTGTAGCACAGCTCAGTGTCGTGAACGCGCACTGTGCTCTGCTGTTAAAAATCTGTTAAAATATCGGCCTGTGTATTCCTAGCTTAACACAAATATTTCAATATATCTGAATAAAGCAATAGTTCTAATCCAGAACTTCAAATTCTAATATAATCTAAAAAGAAAGTCATCACCACAAATGTTTAACCGCCCTAGCGGTCAGGAC
>CM070033.1:159496443-159516801 GCA_036250615.1 Ptychadena robeensis
CCCCCCCCCCCCCAAAAAAAGGCTGATTGAATTTGATTTTTTTTGTAAGTGTGACCCTGGATATATTGGAAAATTCTTAATTATTGGCAAAGTTTAAAATGAAATGCAAATTTTAAATGAAATACTTGCTGCAGGCTGTCAGGCCCAACTCCAGAAAATAAATTTTTAAGCATAAAAGCAACAGGATGTCTCTTCCTCTACAGAAACCGTAAGTAAGTAAGTTAGTAAGTAACTTCTCCTGTGCATGGTATATAATTTGTCCCAAGCTCTGAGCTATAACTAAAGCTGGCCATACACCTTAAGATCTCTCTTAAGATATCCTTTCTAGGGTTCTCTGAGATTGAACACAGGTAGACTTGATTGTTTAGAAAGTCCCTCATATTACATGGTTTTGGTAAAACTAAAGGAGATCTAAAGAAAATTTGACAGAGAAATCTAAAGGTGTATGCGGGCCCTTTCACTCTTTATGAAAAGCTTGGTCTTTACCAACACCAATGTTACAGGTACAACGGGCAAGTAAAACTAATGTTCTATATATCTTTTTTACTCCTGCTAGTGTATGTACCAATAATATAGTATAACAGGACTGAAGGGGCAGTATGAGGTCAATGCCTTCGTATATGTTTAATCAAGATATCTATAAGCATGGAACCAATTAGAATTCTGAAAGGAAGACACTTTCCCATGCGACCGCACAATGTGGAAGGTTTTACACAACATATAGATGACTTATAGGTCTTGCTGCCAATGTCTGCTTCATTGGCTTTTCAATGCAAACTAGTGTAATTGCATTAGAGGTGACAATAGCCCGGTAAAAGCCAGGTATTGAAGGGAATGGAGATGTTAGAAAAAGGACAAATATAGTTAGATTTGTTTTACAGAAACACCTGTCCATGTTCTCATCTGCTTACTTATATATCTATAGAAAAAGTAGTTCTCTGGTGTAGCTTTGGCTCAGAATCAAAGTTCCCACGGTTCTACCCAACAGTGTGTAAACTGCTGCTACATTCAACACACTTCTATTCAAATAATGAAAATATAATATATACAAAATAATATTAAATATACAAAATATACGGTATATAAATATGTTTCCTTAACTGCTGTAAAACTGCTGTAAAGGGTCTTTATTGTGCTAAATAGGACCATTTTAATGTCATTAAAATTACCATATGTATCTGAAAATATGTAGAAGCAACATACATAAAATTTAACATTATTATTAGAAGTTAAATATTATGTAAAAGTTATTAGTAGTTATTGTCTGCAGGCAGCTAGGTTCAAAGGAAACCTGTGTACCTTTCACACTAGACCTGCTCTTGCCGCATGTTACAGAAAATGTGGCCTCCCATGTTACAAAAAAATGTTTCTCCCATACACTTGCATGGAAGACGCAGGAGCAGCGCACTGAAAAATACTTTTTAATTGCCAATAATGGCAATAAAACAAAGCATCTGCAAGCACAGCCCTTAGGGCCCTTAAATCTAAAACACTTATACACACCTCTGGGTGTCTCTGAGCGATATGAAGAATTCTATAGCAATTGACATCAGGGCTTTACATGGAACATATTATATAGTAATGATGGTAAAATAATAAAGCTAATTGTACTTAAGTATAAAGCATGCAAACTAATCAGTTTTGGCAAAAAAGTTCCAGAACTGATACATTTTGGTGAATCATTATAAGATATCATTCCAAGGTATTGCTAGAGTAATGTAGCAAGAAGTGTGTAGGCATTAATAGGACCGTGGCCCTTCAGATATTTTCCATTAGGCCATGCACTGCCCTTCAGAAGGTCTCTATAAGTAGGCATTTCTCTGCTTTAAAGAAAAATACAAGAACAAGGATAAAGAGCCACCAGAGAACTATAGGCTATGTTAGGTAACAATAAAGTAGACAATAAAGTAGAGCAACTTTCTTTGCAGCTCCTTTTGTCTGAGAAAGGAAGGAGTTAACAGTATGGTAGCCAGATACAACCTTAAGCTGGACATACACGTACCAATTATCCAGCGATCGTTTTTTAAGCCGATCGCCCATCAGATTCCGGAATAGATTTTAATTTGCGAAAACGATCACAAACTGCAACATACCATGCATTCAATTTCTGGGCGATTCTATTCTGAAAGTCTCAATATGTCTTGCACGCACACATTTATGGGTTTGGAGTGGTGTTAGCTGAAGAACTGGCTAGTGACCAACAGCACCCAAACAAAGGTGATTTCCACAAGAATCATAGATGGATCGTTTAAAACGATCGCATGAGACAACTAACAGCACTCGATTCCTTCGCTTTTTATGAAAATTATCCGTCAGAACGGATCCGTGAACGATCGTTTTAACAAAATCGATCGCTCGAAAACTTTTGCCATGCTTCAATTTTTATCCGACCGCGTGATCGCTTTTGTTAAACGATCACACTAAAATTGAACAAAAAATCGTCACGTGTATGCCCAGCTTTAAGAGTAAAGCTGGGCATACACAACGCGATTTTCCTGCGTTAGTTTTTTAATCCAATCGCCTATCCAATTCCGGAATCGATTTCATTTGCAAAATCGATCGCAGACTGCAAAATATGATGCCTTCAATTCCTGGACGATTCTATCCTGAAAGTCTCAATATGTCTTGCATGCACACATTTATGGGTTGGGAGTGGTGTTAGCTGAAGAACTGGCCTAAAAACAAAAGTAATTTCCACAAGAATCATAGATGGATTGTTTAAAACGATCGCATGAGACAACTAACAGCACTCGATTCCTTTGCTTTTTAATAAAATTTTCAATCAGAACGGATCCGTGCACGATCGTTTTTCTGTCCGATCGATCGGACACTTTTGGCATGCATCAATTTTTATCCAATTTGATCGCGCAGTCGATTTTGTTAAAGGATCGCACTAAAATTGAACAGATAAATGAGACTTGTATGCCTAGCTTTAGAAGTAGGCCATATCATTTGCATGAATGTATTAGCACACCCTGCCCTGGCCTATCTGTCTGCCCAATACCAAGCTATACATTTTCAGAAATAACTTAGTTTGTTTTTATTCTTAAGAAAATAAATACACTGTACCATACTCTATACATCCAATTAATGTTCTGCATTATGGATAGATCTTACTGGTATTAGCAGCTTTCCACAATTCCATGAAATGATTATTCTCCCCCACAATACTATGAAATGATAGCTCATGCCACAAACAAGATTAGACAATCTGATTAGCTCCTCCTCGGCCTGTTCTATAATAACATCTATGGCCATGTGTAGCCAACTAAGGTGCTAACCTTTGTAAATCTGTATTTTTAGTTTATGATCAACACCAGCTGGATAGCCACAGGTCTGACCAGGTAACACTGCGCCTCTCTGATGACCTTTCTCATACTTTATATGTGGAGTTTGAATATGTTGATGAAATCACTTTGCTAGGACAATGTTTTGTTTGTTACTGAAACTCAAACCTGCAATTCCGAAGAACAGCTGATGTTTGTGTCACTTGATGCACTATTATTCATCAATACAGTCAGTGACCTCAGGTAATGTATGAATAGAGATGAAGATGAGTATTTTCAAGGAGCACAGGTGATAATTATTCACTATGTGTCTCTTGACCAATAAATGACCTTTGCAGGCTTACATGCTGATCTGATTGTGCTGGGTTTTCAATCACAGGATGAAATTATTGTGGGATGTCAAAATATTATATTGATTGCACCTTTTCTGTATCTGTGCTAAGATTTGGAGGCTATACTGAAATGAGCAGCATTGTTGCTTGACCACTTATTTTTTATTGAATCCAGGTCCATGTAAATAAAACAAAGATAGTATGGACAATATACATTATGAATGATATTTCTGCAGCTCCTTCAGTATTGCTCGAGGCCTATTGGTAACCTCCCTGACAAGGTTTGGTCTTTTCAGCAGTTTTGGAGAGACATGGAGTTCTTTCAGCTCCATATATTTTCCTATATTTTCATTTCTGCCAGGTCCCCAGGCGTGTTTACAACTGAGGATGTCACCCTGTGAGTATCCATCCACCTGGGGACCTGGCACCCCTTTGATACACCACGAGTATTTCCAACCTCTCCCCTTGCCATGTACTAGGTGGGCCCTGGTAGGGACCGTTTGCTGGTTTGGTGTACCACTTAGGCGATACACATAGGTGGTTTGGACCCCGGACCCAGCCCCCTCAGGTTGGTTAACCTTGCTGTTACTATCTGCTGGGGAGGCTCCTGGGGGACACGGACTCACTTTGCGCTATATTTTTTAGATTGGGGCCACATCGCCCAACACCTGAAAGGTGTTCGGGTGCTACCATCTCAAGCCCTCCCGGGATACCTTGCCGGGATGGAGGCGCCGCTGTAACCATATGCGACATAACCAGACGCAGACAGGTGTACAGTGCTTGCAATTTGTCATCATTTCAGGTAGACTCTGTCAAATGTGTACTATATATATATATATAGGTGTAGCCTTTGTAACTGTTGTCGCTATATATACTGTATATCAAATAGATATGAAGATTGTATTGTGTACTGATCTCTTTATAATTATATTGTTAGACATGTATGTACTGATAAACTAACATATATATGTACCCTTAGAGCCATCTCTCTCTCCCTGGCGAAACATGTAGGAGAATTATGCTAGAGAATTATGCTCGAAAAAACAATAATGCACTCTGGATGCCATATTTTCTGAAGACCTACAGCAATGTTGTAATTTCAAATGCTATGTATATCAATGACACTTGAATGTTTTTATGAATCTCTTTAAGAGAATTGTATCTCATATGTATTTCACTGCATATTGATGATGAGTCCAGGACACATTAAAGACTTTTTATTTAAACTCTTTGCTACATGGTGTTGACAAAATCTTGACCTACAATAATTGTCACAGAGTGCCCTTTAAAAACCCTCTTAGTTTATAGACTTGGGGATATTAACCCCCTCCAAGTTAGGGATTGAACTCTCTTATTGTTTTATCCATGCTTTAAAAACTATTAAAACCATGACGTTTGCTGTAGTAGGCAAATGTCCAGGGAATCCTACTAGGACAAAGCAACCTGTTTGCTAATCATAAAAGCCCCCCCGTACACTTTTAGATAACTCCTTACAATTTCCTTTAGATCTACCAACAACAATGTAGTGCCAGGTCCTCCCTGATAGAATATTATTATTATCATTTATTTATATAGCGCCAACATATTACACAGCGCTGTACAATACATTAGAGATACAAACACACAATAACACACAGGTACAGGTACAGGAGGAGTAGAGGACCCTGCCCGGACGGGCTTACAATCTAATAGAATACATAGTGATTGGGAGGTTTAGAAAGGTCCTCATATTACATGGTTTTGGTGTGGATAGTGGATTGTACGGAAATAGTATGGTAAGATTGTTAGCTTTTGGGGGCCTCAAGATATGGCCAAAAATGTTGTATTTAAACTTCAATCTGCATGTTATTTGCTTATTATTGTCTTTGTTATATAAATACAATAATATTGTCCCTAATGTATTAATCTGTTTTTCATTTTAATTATACAAGTTTAAAGTTATATAAAAGGTGGGAAAAGTTTTTAAATAATTCCACAAAACCAAATCATCCCAACAGGAGTGTTTATTTATCCTCTGTACATATGAGCACCAACATTAGAGAATTGACCATTTGATATTAAAATATTCCCTTTCTTTCCAGGTCATCCCAGTGCAGATTTAAGGGTGAATTTAGGCCAAATTTTTTCACGGTGAAATTTAAAAAAAGTTATGAAAGTGTCTTGGCCTTTCTGGATGAGCATACAAGATTATTTTTAAATCTGCTAGAATAATGGGTAGGAAAGCACATGAAGGTACATTTAAATTATGGTGATTTAATAGTGTCATTAAAGGTGGCCAGTGTAGGATAGTCAAATGTGAAGACCACTGAGCGTCAGCTAATTTGCCCAATTATATACATAGAAATTCAGATTTTTTTTCATTTTGCTGATAGACATCTGGCTGTTTTTGTCCAAAGTCCAAAAATAAAATTTTATATTGCCTAAGCCAATATTATAACAAAAAAGATAATAGGATATTTTTTATAACATTGTATGTGTGTGTATCTATATATATTAATGAGAATTAATGAGAAGAAAAAAGCAGAAATGAGGGGTTTCATTTCAAACCTGAGATGACAAAATGCATCTAAATGGTTAATGAACATACATACAAAAAGAGAAAAATGGTGCTTCTTGTATATTGGGTAAATATTGAGTAAAACTTGTACAACTTGCAAGGGAATTATCAGAAAAGGTGAAGCTGTATTTTCGACGATTTCAAGTTGATTGCAAAGCCCCTGAGGATGGTATCATCACCTAACTTGCTGAAGATGTAGAGAAGGGTTGGGGGTATACTACAAAAAAGTATGGCTCTATTGACCATCTCTACTTTACTATATATGTGATAATATGTTAGAAACATTTTAAATGAATTGAGTTACAGTCTTATTTATGTTTTTTCTTGTATATGCTATTATATCTATTCTTTTCTCAAAAAAAGTTGACAAAAAAAGTCTTACTTAGAAATATATATATATATATATATAAAATGCTGAGTTTACTTACTACGTAACGAACTTACTTACTTCCTGGTTACCTATGACTTTTATATTGGCTTATTATTGCCTATGTTACGCACATCGGGTTCATCTCTAGAAGTGACCAATTTTAATCATAATAGCTAATACTCATATTCCCAATTTACTTCACTCAGCCCCATAAAAGTTTCTTCTATTATTATCATAGCGCACTTTCTACAATTGTAATAAAGGAAAACATGTACCTGTAAAGTGGAGCCTAAACCATTCCCTTAATCCAGATTCCATTGTGCAGATCTTCATGTTTGGAAAACATTTCTTCAGGTAACACTTCAACAAACTGAAGAGATTATGACCAGATTAATACTCTGTCCTTTGACCGCAAACAGCTGGATTTATTATGATTATAGTTGGATGGAGGCACCAAGCTTTATATAGGTTATCAATAAATTTATGAAATGAATACTGAACGTTTGTGAGGATAACTGATTTATATTACTTAGAACATGCACCTGGTGTGTCATATGCATGTCATACATTTTAACTCCATAACAGAACAAACTTCATATATTGTAACAATGGCAAAATGTTAAGTACAGTTTACAAAGAAATAGAATGAATAAAAAAAATTCAACACGTTTTTGAAAACTCTGCTGAGGAAAAAAACTCCTTAAAAGAAGGAGAATAGTATATAAACAACTCAAACATAAATATATAGATCCCCATAGGAAAATATGAGGGGATATCTCCTCTCTTATGAAAGTTTCTCCCTATTCTGGACAGGGGCAAGGGGACTTTTAGAGGCCAAGGCTGATGAATTGGGTAAAGTGCGAATTCATAAAAACAATAGTACAACAGTAAACCAAGTAATAGTTACATTCAGACAAGTATACTTTTGTACATCTGCTAACACTAAAATCAGCTCAAGAATAGCAATACAGATGAAAACATCCAAAAAATTATGTATTCAAATTTTTTTGTGGAATACATACATCTTTGGATGTTTTCATCGGAAAATAGAAAACATGTATTGATTTTGAGGGATGGGTTCATCCTTGGACAAGAAGAACATGTACTTGAGTAAATTTTTTATTTTTGTTGATCAGTCTACTGTACTGAGAAGCCATGGTCAATACCAAGAATACATAAAAAGTCTGAATCAAGTCTTTCGTTGCTATTAATGTTGCCTCTTATCCTTGTATATTATTTTCTTTTAAACCTAATACACTGACCTAAAAAGCCCTAAAACTGAAGTGCAGACAAAGCCAGCAAATCTGCCTCTTCACAGAATGTACTCATAAGTGCCAGTTATTATAGGTTTGAAAATTTATGTAAAATAGGAGACTCTACGTTCTATCTCCATCTTTAAAAGATAAAAAATTACATATATATATATATATATATATATATATATATATATACATATACTGTATAGTGGCTTGCAAAAGTATTCAAACTTTTCCACATTTTGTCACATTACAGTCACAAACATGGCTCAAGTTTATTGGGCTTTTTTGGACTTTATTGGACCACGTGAAAGACCGATACAAAGTGGTGTACACGTGAGAAGTGGAATGAAAATCATACATGATTTCAAACATTTTTTACAAATAAATTACGTGTGTGCGTAATTATTCAGTCAATACTTTGTAGAAGCACCTTTTGCAGCAATTCCAGCTGCCAGTCTTTTAGGGTATGTCTCCACCAGCTTTGCACATATAGAGACTGATATCCTTGCCCATTCTTCTTTTCTGTATTGTGGCTGTAATGTGACAAAATGTGGAAAAGTTCAAAGTTCAAATTTACTATTAATAAACAAAATGTAAACATTGCACTAAAGAACAGTGCAACAAAGAAAAGAAAATTGCATGCAATCAATGCAATGCAATCAATACAACATCATGATCTTACTTAAACTGGGTAGGTATGATAGTTTAACATGCACAAATACAAATTATGTCATAATATACTGAGAATACAATTTAAAAGAAACACGAAAAAAATATATATTCATACAGAAAAGTAAGGGGATTCCATCCCCATAAACCATACATTAAAGTCTATATCAAAAATGAGAAAGGGTTACGGCATTGATATCCATCAAACAAACAGCAATAAATTGTAGTCTTAGTAGACATATTAGGTATCCAGAACATAGCAGGACCTCCGTGGAAGCATCACATCCATCTTTTATCATATTCTTCACATTCATGCGCTAAAAATTTAATTTCTTACATTTCCTGCATATGCAGTGGATAATAGATACTAAGCAGAGTGTCTGTGGTCCAATGTTTAATAGGGAGGGTAGAAAATTGTTAAGAGGTTCAACAACCAAATCGTAACAAGTAGTCATAGTTAATGCAACAACATATTACTGAAAAGTCAAGATCTGTAGAACTCAGGTAAGATAAAAAGAGCACTAGACAGAGCTACTCCAGGATTTCAGAGAAATAACAGCTCCAACCTTCAACTTTAAGCTGGCCATACACTCCAAGATTAAAATTACGATCCATTAAAACAGACCAATGTATTCCGACGGCGGTATCAGTTTGGATCGTAATATTCGGCAAAAAAGCTACCACATCGAAAATCCAATTTAGGATCGTATTTTTTTTTTTTTACAAGAATGTTATCGAAATTAATCGCCGTTTATATCGGCCATTGTGATGTATTTTTTTAATGTTTTTTTTAAAGGGGAAGTGATGTAGGAGGGTATTGTACAAAGCTTATTGGAGTTTCCCGATGTTCCCAGACCAAATAAATTACGACCAGAAAAAAAAAAACAGATAAATTACGACCGAAAAAAAACAGCAATTACGATCGTATTTTATCGGTTGTACCATGTGGGCATGCGCGGATTTCAGGCCGATAAAATGCTTTCATTGGTCGGTTTTAATGGATGGTAATTTTAATCTCAGAGTGTATGGCCAGCTTTACTCTTCTTTGCGTGTAATGTTGTGAGTTTTATGTTTAAGAATTTTGGGGGGTTTCATACAAAAAGTAAAAACATACATACAATACATTGACATAATACTCATCTTTCAGCAGTTGACATCTGGGAAAACTGCTACACAAAAAAAGTGCTTACATTCCTCACTTCCTTACATTCCTGGCACCAGCATGTTTAGTACTGGCGAAGAGAAGCTGGTTCCGCCCATTCTTCAGGAAACTACATATTGACGATGGATATGTAATTTACAAAATGGCCACTAGATGGAGCTGCTGTCATTACCTTGCATCCTACAGACATTACGCTGCCATCAAAATCCCACACATCTGCCACTGCGGTGAATATTTACAAAACTCACACAGTGGGAGGAACAATCCCGGAAAAATCGACCACCTCTGTCTGTCAGAAAAATATATATATATTTTTTTCAAACATTGATTGCCCTAGTTATCAGCAGTGCTGCTGCAGATAAAGTATTGCCCTGGGAGGTGGTAGGTCCAATTTAAGACAGTTCTAGAACCACACAAATGAGACCCACAACAAACAGTGTTCTTCTTATTACTGACCAAAGTGGAGGACTGCTTCTTCTTGTAAAGGAACCACTCACCACAACCTACAAGGTAAGTCAATATTACCGATTTTATTAGGACGCTTCTATTAGTGGTGGTGCATGTCACTAGGCACATGGTGTGCAAATTCTAGGCCCCAGGTGCCCAACCTGCAGCCCGGGGGCCGCATGCGGCCCTTTGGGCGTTCCTTGGCAGCCCCCCTTGGTTTTCCCCTTGTGGCCCCAGAAACCTAACTGTTAATGCATAGGGCATAGGAACTCACCTGTCCTCGCCCAGAATCTTCTTCGGGAGGAAAGAGGAGAAGAGGGACTCGCTCTGGCTGAGCACATGAATGCTAATTAGCAAGTCCCTCACCTCACCAAGAATATCCCGTTCTAAGAAGATGAGTGCCTATGCTCCCACTATTGCACCAACGAACGGGGGATTATTGTATGTGGCACAAAACCTCAGAATAGGGGCACATAACCTTTGATGGTATATACAGTATGACACAAAATGTGCATTACCATTCTACTGTTCCCTAATGCTTGAAGTATCATTAAAAACAAGTTTTGTTATTTAAAAAATGAAAAACAATGTCTTCTAGCTCTGCCTGCTGCCATTTTGTTCATTATAAAATTCTTATATAAGTCAGTATAGATGGAAAATGTTATGTGCGGCCCTTTAGTGATGCAGAGGGCCGCACTTGTGGCCCTCCATATCAGCTTAGTTGCCCACCACTGTAATCTAGGCGCACGATTAAGGGAAAAGCATCTTTCTTTTGTGTATCGCACAAGATGGATTCATGATTTAAAATTGTGTATTACGTTTTCCATTCTGATGCTAGTTACAGCTCCTGTATGGCAAATGTAATAAGTATTTTTCAAAAGAGAAATCATTCATTTTCAAGTGACCGTTGTTGCCAATTGTTTCCAAGAGGTGGCAGTGTAAGCTAAATATACACCAGCCAGGTTGCTTGCTTTGTGTTAACCTAAATTCTTAACAATCAAAGTGGATGTTATACTTTTCACAAAAAATAAAGCAACGGAAAGTTAAGGGAAAACAACAGTATTGTATGTATGTTCCTGTCTTTCTAAATAAAAATTTGAAAATAGAATTTGGTTTCATGAAACAATATAATCATATAACAATAGGAATCTATTTTGTTTTCTATCTCCATCCTATTCTCCATCTATTGACCTTTCTAATTTAGAATATTTGCAAAATGCATGTTAGTTGTAGAAGGTGCATGAATAATGGAACAGAAAGGATTGGGGTTTCTGATGCTATCGGATCAGCCACAATTACATTAAAATGTTTAGATTTCATTTTCTGGAAATGCTAATGCATGCAAAGCTTTAGATAGCAGAACAAATATTAGGCCAGGGTTGGTAATTTAATTATTATGACAAGCTTTGTTCAGGTTCTCTGACTTTTCCTGGGGAGCTGCAGGACGTGAAGCTGTGATTTTCTTCTTCCAAAGGTGCTGATGCTCTGATTAGCTAAATACTCACCAGGGACGCGGTCCTGTCTGCTGCTGGAAGCGTAAGAATTGCATCCCCTGAACCTCTCTCTGTGAAAATGTGTGCAGAGTTTAAGGATTTGCATTTCTGCTTCAATGCACATTTTGGTTTTGTATATTTTTATACCAGCACGTTCTGCGTATCCTGCTTCTAGATTGGGGGATATGTTCTGTTTCTCTGTGCACTTTCTATATAGCATGGTAGCCACAGGTTGGTGTGTGGCGGTATCTGACCTGGGGGGGTTGTTAGTGGTTTAGGAGGAGATTTGGTCTAGGTTTTGTATAGCCCCTCTGGAAGAGGTGACTAGTGTTCAAGGGGTTAAGTGTGTTTCTAGAGGTTGTTTGCCAGCTAGGACAGCTGCCTAGACAGAAAGGCGGGAGAAAATTTATCTATTTGGTGACTGACAGAGCTCTGTGCAGAAGTGATACATTCAATCTGCCCAGAGATAGAAGATTCTGGTAGGGGGTGCTAAATGTTATAAAAAGGAGTGATCACCTCTGCTCAGGAGTTCTTTCCATGGGGTGTCCCCCTCCTGGGGCCCTGGCATGTGTTGCTGTGTCAGGCCAGGGGCTACTTGCCCTGGTGTGATGACTGATGAGATGGTGCTGAGTGCTGCTACAAGTCAAGGCCTGTTTGTCTCCACTGCCGAGTAACCTGCAGGAGAAAAGCTGCTGTCCAGAGGTGGATCCTGAGAGTCACTGGAACCTGAGGTGTGTGTGTGCCTTGCGAGGACATAGCAATAGATGGTCAGAGTGAGGGGTACTGAAGGAAGCCAGCTTAAGTGCAGTTACTGGAGGTGCTAGAAGTGGAAGGCCAGTTCATTCAAGGGATCATAGAAGAAGTATTGTGAGAGAATACAGAGAGACCTGTTCATTTATTCAAGTGCTAATAGAAGAAGAAGTATTGTGAGAGAATACAAAGAGGAATCTGCAAGGTGCTTAATTGGTCAGAGCTGCTACTGTTGAAAGGGCTGGGCCATCAGAGATTCCATGAGAAGCAAGTGTCAGCGAGGCTGAATTGGTGTCACAAGATAGTGAGACCTGCTCAAGTGTTGTGAGGAAAAGGTGACAGGTGAATCTCAGTGCGCTGAGGTTGGTGTCACAGAAGAAGCCAGACCCTGTCTTGTGTCTGCATCCTGCCTACCCTAACCCTCTCTCCTCCAAAGTGCTATTTCACCTGTACTGTGCAGTCAGTGAATAAAGTTTCTTCAGTTCTAAAGCATACTTCTGTCTCCGAGTCAGGTACTACTACCCAGGTCCCATTTCACACAGCAGCACCTACGGGTATCAGTGCTACATTTGCAAGAGCTGAAGACACTGGTTAAAGCGGAGCATCCTCTCTGGAACTCTCTCCCTCGCCCCATTAGACTTGCTCCAACATTGTAAAAAATTCCCTGAAAACCCCCCTCTTCAGTCTGGCCTACCCTTCAATATCTTCTCAATCCTAAACTCTCCACCATACCACTCTCACCCCCACCCCTACCTATTGTATACTCTGTTCCCCAATACATTAGATTGTAAGCCCAATTGGGTAGGGTTATTAACTCCTTACTGTATGGTAACCTGTACCTGAGTGCAGCTCAACTCTAATTTAATCGACACCACTGTGTATTATGTTGGTGCTATATAAATACAAGTTAATAATAATACTAATCATTGGATCCAAAAGTTGGGAAAGAGCTTAGTGGCTGGGGGAATAACTCAGCCAAAGTAGGGTACCCCGTGACTTATATGTATCCTGCTCCTGGTTTTGTTTCTAACACCTAGAAAACTCATTGCACTTGTATCAAGCTTGGTGAATTAAATGCAAATGTTGTAATCCCTATACCATTTGTATATGAGGTGTCAAAATAAAGGAACAGTTAAAGTGGACCTGTAATGGACAGTGATATATGAAATAACTGTGATGGTAAGAACATAAACTATAACATGCTTGTAGAAACCTAACTTGTGTTTGGGTCAGGTGTTTTGTGGCTGGTGAGAACTTGGGATGGTAAATTCTCCCAGGAAAATTTCTACTCCAGAAAAACTGGAGTGTGTTTCTACATAATCTTGAATTAGATCCTTCCCTAGGAGAACTTGCTTCCATAATAAATTCTCCAGATTCCAAGGTAAGGCTGTATAGATATTCTTGCAGTTTAGTTGCAAAATGAATCTTAACCACATTTAGTAGACTAAATAAAAACCTCCCTTGCAAAGTGATAATGTTCTACTACTTTAGGCCATTTTACAGTAGCTGTGTTGTGTTACCACTACCGTAACTCATAGTTAGAGAGTGTCGAATTTTTTTAACTAGCTGATTTTGTGAGCTGATTGCAAAGCCCCTGTATAGTATCATCACCACAATTGGTGGAGATGTAGAGAAACGTTGTGGGAACATTACAAAAAAAAAGTTTTGCTCTAGCACATGTAGGTGTTGCATACATTTAGATCAAAATCAAAGTTGAAATTCCGATTTTTTTAATTTTTACTTGACTTTGAACTTAATTTGTGCAAAAACTGTTTGTGTTAGAGCAATATTTTTTTGTAGTATACCCCCAACCCTTGTCTACATCTCCAGCAAGTTGATGATACCATGTTCAGGGGCTTTGCAATAAACTCGTCAATATATATGTAAAAGAATGTCAAAAGAACTATTACAGATACAGTTTAAGCAGTGAAGATGTGAATCATGCACAAATGTAATTCGAGCCATTGGCAATGATTATTTCCTATCGCTCGGTATATATGAGTAACCTGCGTCAGATTATTATTCCATATTGATTTTCTTCTATATATTTTAAAGGCTGCAGAATAGAACTTGAATCGCTGTGGCCTTCCATTATGAATTTCTAGAATACTGATTTTCATTCCCTGATTGCGAGTATGGATTATCAACCAGGCTGATTGTGTCATCACATCACATGATGACAAATTGATGAAAAATAAGGACTATAAGGTTAATGAGTGAGGAGAGTAACCAGTTTTGTGTGGGCCGCAATCAGCTGTGTGTTTGATTATTCACATACATTATGGGCAGGTAGTTTGAGGAAGACAATCTCCTATCCCTGCATTGTCTTTCCAAAATCAATAACTTTTCCGTTACTTATCCCTCATATAGCATTTTCTTATTTTAGCTGATGGAAAAAGAGACCAAAAAAGTGTAGATCCACACAAAATATGTACTTTGTTGCTGTTTAATTAATATACTTTGTAGATACTATGACAATGTTAAGGGGGCATTTATATGGTTGCCCGATAAACTCTGAGGCCATAAAGACCTGTCATTAGGCATCCCCGGTCACTTTTTGAGTGTCTGCCCAATATGATTAGAATGAAGGCATCGCCCATGAGCGCCAACACACTGTGGCAGGAGCACAACCATAGGGGGGTGGTGTGGTGTGCAAAACATAGACATTGAAACTGATTATAGCTGTGTCAGGGGTGCCCATTGGAACATGTTTATTTAAAAAAATGCACTTTGTTAATATAAAGTATAGGAGAGAAAACATTGTGAAAGTCGACTGCAGCCTTTTTTTCAGTTAATGTAGGAATTGATCCAAGTTTTAAAAAAAACTAACACTTTTTTTCCTGCATCAAGGTTAGAATATTGGTGGGGAAAAGCCAAAAGGGAGCCAATTTGTACAATTTGAGGCCTTGTTTCCATTGATGCGATTCCAGGCGTAACGCATTGCATAGTTGTCACGCGTTTTTGCGCGTTTACGCGACGCAATTTTTTACCCATACGCGCCCAGAATACGCATCCCCATCTGCTATTCCATGCGTTCTTGCGCGTTTTCGCGCGTTTTGAAACGCATCCAATGCATCCCTATGTGCGCGTTTTTTGGGATGCGGATGCGGTTGGGACGGGATGCGTTTCAAAACGCTGCAGCTAGCGTTCAGAAACGCGCCCCAAAACCGCATCCGCGCGCCATTACAAACGCGCGGAATCGCATCAATGGAAACAAGCCCTGAGTATCAAGTCTGACTGAAAAATTTTGTAGTGACAACAACATCCACTAGAATTAAAATAAAAAAAATGCTATTACACAAAATGTTATTTGTCTTTTTATAATATTTCCATTATGATAATAGTACACATAAACAATAACAATCACATATAAAACATTTGACAATTATATATACTGTGATCTGTCTGTCAATAACAGACATTTCCCACATTGGGTGTGCTAAAATTCTGAGGTATGCAGGGCGGTTTCTCCCACTATGCCGAATATGCATGCACATAGGTGGCACCCTCCCTTGCTTGCATTTCCAGCACCCCCTCCCTCCCTGTGCAGATCTGAACAGCGCAAGCTGACGATGGGGTGGTGGGAGAAGGAGAAGAGGGACCCCCTAGGGGAGGATTATTTTTCTTCCACCAGCCAGATTGGGAGCAGAAAGATCCAGCCTGCTTTAAAACCATAAGTGACGTCAGTGATGTCACATCCGGAATTGTGCATTCCAGGTACAGGAAGTGATGTCAGTTAAATTTTTTTCAGTTAAAATTCGGGGAATTTGAATTTCCTGTTCGCAAACGGATGTGGACGATGTTCGGCCATCACTAGTAGTCAAGAGGAACCCATAAAAATTCCCATTTAAATCAATAGGCTGAGGTATGAATAACGTGGTGGAGCACGTTAGTCATATGTCAGTATGATGTGTCCATTGACTGTCTATAGACGTGTCATATGACAAGACTCCATTGCGTTCATTAATGCGATGGAGGCTATGATGGGCTGTGTAGACAACGCTGTCATAGCCCCATTGCTACACATAGCCATGCATTCTAAGCATCCCTTTAGCAGAGCATTCCTGATGCTTGTGGGCAAAATGAATGTTTACAAGGCTAAGCAAAGTTAGTTCAACACTTCAGACTAATAGTATACTGCTTTCTGCTGTAGATATATATCACATTGCCACACAATGTGACACCAATATTACCACATTAATAAAAGCAAGGAAGCTTTGATGGGCTCTTTAGATAATAATGTCATAGCCCCATTGCCATCAATGGCCGGCTTGTGCACTGCGCTAGAATACCTGTGTTGAACACAGGAATTGTAGTGCAAGTGTAGCTATAGCCTAAGGTTATGTTTGCACTGCATTGCGATCACATGCTCATTACCTGTTTGGCGGATTCACTACGTTAACCCCTGCATCGGCGGATCGGCTCAGCGCTGTAAGAACCCCCTGCCAAGCACTGCGCTTAACGTAGGCAGTCCCAACAGATCACAAAACGCTGTGGAGACATAGCCTTACTCACTTAATAGCCTTACCTTACTTACTTGGTTCTCCCAACAAACCAGATATATGCAGTAAAAAAGAAAGATATAAGCCACATGACCAGAAACTCCTTAAAAAAAGGGATTCAGGGTTGGAATATTTTTTGTTTGGCTTATCAGTCTGAGATATGAGCTGCTACACTGTGACAAAACACTTTTAGTTATGAAAAGAAACCAGAATTATTCTAGGTATTGAACCATAAGATAACTGCATGTAAAGCCCTAATATGTGCAGTAGTCTTTGTACATTCTTATAGAACAATTATAGCAAATTGTAAGCTCTTCTATAAATACTCAACATGGAGAATTATGAAACTCACTAATCCATCTTGCTGTGAGAGCCGTGAAATAACATTTTTTTTCTCCCTGATAATCAAACTAAGAATAAGTGATGATCACAAATTCTGCCTTGCTCTGAAAACTCAGGTGAGGTTGTAATTTGAAATCCGTGGTGTGTGATACAGCCTTATGGGAAATAGATTTCCTAGAATAGCTGCTAAACTTAATTAAACACATGTTTATTTCAACCAATTGCAATCGCTATACAATCTAGAGCTCTAGGCTATGCCATCTGTCTATCCAAACTGATAATGTGCACAGAAGGAAATACCGCACTCTAGACAGGAGAAGACTTCTTTTCTTCCATACAGCAGCATGAATACAGATCCGAATCATGTGTTACTGAAAATAGCTCCGCACAAAGAGTTTTGTAGCCTGTTGTGGATAAGACAGGTTTTGCTACTTTTTTTTTTTCTTTTTGAAAGTGTTTCCTTAATTAGTTGGGAAATATGATGTAGTTCACTGCCAAACAGGTTGTCCTTTGAGGCTTCCTGACCCACAACCGACATCTTAAAAATATCTTCTCTAATATGAGACTTCACACCAGATTGGGTTTAGATTGTGATAGGAGGCCATGATCAATATAACGAAAGGCAAATACTATAAACCTTTCAAGGTTCCGCCAGGTCCGTCCGTGAACAGGCGTATGGAAGTGGAAGTGACGTCACTGATGTCAATTCCGGTTTAAGCCGGTTTTCTTTCACTAGAGACTTGGTCCTCTACCTGTTCTCTGGTGAAAGAATTTTTTCCACTGGCCAGATCTTTCTGCTCCTGATCCAGCCAGAGGAAGAATAGTCACCTTCTTCGCACTGGTGAACAGGGTGGGTCAAAAGGTGATCGGAAGGTGATCGGACATAGAGGAAAATGTTAATAGATCAACTATCCATCGAATGTATATCGAATATTATTTTGTTGTGTCCGACCGATTTTGGTTCTACTTAAAATAATTATGCTTTCAACTAATCGAACCAACATCGATCAAATATCGGTTTCTCTATGTGGAAAGTATTTCGATTGCAGTTCGATAGTTTGAACATCGATCATAAACTAAAATCAAATCTGACATAGATCGTAGGGAAATCGAAACATGTATGGGGGCCTTAAGTTTGCTCAGCCCTGGACACACAACAAACATTAATCTCCTCCCATGATCATCAGAATGGACTACTTAATGGAAGCCTAGGATGCACAGATATATGTAGTCTGGGATCCATGGGAAGGAATGTGCAGAGAAGACTAGTGATGGCCGAACTGTCCGCAAGGCGGACAGTTCGGCCGTGAACAAGCATGTTCGCCCATCCTCTCGCCGGCGGACAGTATGGGTGTTCGACCCGCCCCGTTCGCCGGCGAGAAGAAGATCTATATTCTTCCTCCGGCAGGATCAGAACTTGCGAGATCTTGCCGGAGGAAGAATCTTTTCACTACAAGACCGGCATGAAGCCGGTCTTGTAGTGAAAATACCGGCTCGGAACAGGAAGTGACGTCAGTGACGTCACATCTGGCTCCCGTAACCAGGAACTATGCGTTCCAGGGACCGGATGTGACGTCACTGACATCATATCCGGTTTTTCCGATTCAAATTCCCCGCCTAGAGGCGGGGAATTTGAATGTGTCCGCAAACAGGCGGACGGCGGACATCTTTAAAAGTCCGACCCGCCCGTTCTCGGACAGTCCAGGCCGATGTTCGGCCATCACTAGAGAAGACATGACCAAGAAAGATACAAGTATTGTTAACATGTTATCACCAGTTGGCTATTGGGTGTAGAAGCAGGGTATTCGGTGGAAAATTTGTGCCAGGTCTGTCACACTTTCCTGATGCAGAAGAGGTGTCACCCTGTGTGGATCACACACAAATTACCGCCCCTGCTGACATGCACTGGGGTGGTAGGAGTCAACTCTGGAGTCACAACATTTAAGACTGGATACCATATGTGAGGAGGTAGACAGATGCTAAATGAACATACAATCATTAATAATTTAACCACACCTCCTATGAGTGGTGGACACTCTGGTGTGGACCCTCTCATTCCTCCCCCCTGGCAGAACACATACAAACAGGTGACTGGGACAGATATAATGTTCTTAGGCCATTGGGTCTAGGTTTGGCCCATGCATACATAGAACCCATTAACTGCCCATATCGGGCCTCAAGGATTTTCCTTCTTCTCCATCCATTTTAGACTAACCATATGCAAGACATCTCCTTAAGAAGCGATTTACATTTGTCTCGCGAAATGTGTTGGAATGGTTTGCATGATCTTGTTTGAACCTTGGATTTGTAACAATTATTGGCAATGTGGACATTAAAACTGTTTGTTTTTACTATTGGATGCCTTGAAAGTCCCTTAACCCATCTTCAGAAATTTCGGGCGATAGGAACTAATTCTGGTTTGATACTAAATGAACATGACTGCATACATAAATAGAAATCAGTTTATCCTTATTTATCTTTATTAGTTATTAGATTGAAGATTTAAATAACATCACCCCCACCCCATTATCTCTGAATAATGCCTGATAAACAGAGGAATAATTGCTTCTTAGCAGCCAGGGGGTATCCTTCAAATGATGTTGTCTGATGGAAAATTATCTTTGAGTTCCTTCAGTCATTAGAATTGCTCCTGGCATCTATACATAATCAGAGGAGCGTGCTCTTATTGTTTCTTAGAAATCCATTGCAAGAATGACATTGCAAAATCTTCCCCCAAACTATGTCAGTTCTATAACTGTGTGTTCAACACAACGGCACTACTAAATTATACATTGACAGAGCTAAGGCTATAATTCAGTCAGGAAAATATCCTACTTTATGTAATGTAAATATTTCCACTTCTATGAAGGTTCTGCGTGTAACTGAGAGTGAAATGTCTCTGTATGTGAATGAGAGATATTTGGCTAAAAGCTACAAGGCTCTGTAAAGGGTAAGGCTTAGTTTCCACTTGAGCGGAAGCCCGCGGCGCGGCTACCGCCGCTAAGGACCGCCGCCGCTAAGAACCGCATCTCATGCGGTTTTTAGCGGTGGCCATTCATCCCTATGGCCGCGGTCAGTGCTGGACGGCCGCGGAGTCGCGCGGACGGCCGCCTAAAAACTCGGTCGACCGGAGTGGACGGGCTGACAGCTCTGCACTGAGCCGGGGACATGTTCTAGGGGCCGGCAGG
>CM070033.1:159541399-159551655 GCA_036250615.1 Ptychadena robeensis
GTAACGCAATATTCCAGCTAGATCAGCCGAGAAGTAACCTGTACTGGAAGTGACGTTAGTGACATCACTTCTGCTACGTGGAACGGGGAAGAACCAAGATCAGCATACCGGAGTCAGCATAAGTGGAGTCACTGATGACAACAAGGGATGGCCGCAGTGTTCGCAAGGCGGACAGTCCGCAGCGAACACTGCATGTTCTATTTACTTCTCACTGGTGAACAGTACAGGTGTTCGACCCATCCCCTTCGGCAGCAAGAAGAAGTGTGGTTATTCTTCTGCCGGCCGGATCAGACACCCAAGGATCCAAAAAAGATCCAGTCAACGGAAGACTACCCACACCTCCGTTGTCTGTCAAGTAAATTTTTAGATCCCTGTGCGTCTCCCCACTATCTGCACATATCTGCTTCCTGTATGTCTCCCAAGTTTATTTTACAAACATGACAACTATGTGTTACACTCAGATAAAATAGTTATTTCTATAATGTTTTTATGGCAGTACAAACAAGCATTTCCCTTATTGTCTTATGTTGCTTATTATCTACATTCTACATAATTCATAGACCAATATCACAACAATTCCCTTTTTTACTTGTTCTGTATTAATTTTAAAACGTTATTGGTTACAAAAGTTACAAATGGATGAAAAGCAATCATTTGTATTCTCTCTTTTTGCAAAATAACACATTTTTTATTAGGGCGACAACTGTACTTATCTAACCAATATCCCCTTTTATTGATCACATAGATGATGAAGATGATGATGTCACAGTGTCATCTCTCAGTGACTTCACAGAATCGGATATTGATGAAGATGACGACGTACGTATAATTCTATGATCAGCCCTTGTAAATGGGAATTATCACCCCTGATAGTCAGAGGGAAGGTTGGGGAAGGTTAGTTATATATGGTACTAACTATGACTGCTAAAGTAAAGAGAAATGATATATAAGATACAAAGCGCTGACTTCTTTATTAGTTTTGTTTGTAATAAAATATTTGTTATTACACATTTCATCATCAAAAACTTAATTTTTCTGTATCATTAGGTACGTAACGTCATCCTTCATCTTCAAGACGTTCCGGACGTGCAGCCGGAGCCCCCAGATGACGTCGTAGAGCTGCGTACTGACAGATACCAGTACAGGAGGAAGGTATGTCCTCTTCATCCTTTACCGATTAGAAAGTTTGTTGCTGCTTTTTCTACAATGTGACAATGTATTGTGTATATATTACACATATGATATATATGTACTACATGTACTGTCTGATTTCTGACTTATAATTGAATATTATCTGTCTGCAGAGGAAACTGGACGATGAGGACTGCTTCCAGGAGAGCTGCGCCATCTGTCTGGCCGATATTGAGGAAGGCGAGGACGTCAGGTAATGTCTCATTTACAAATGTCAGTTATTTCTAATGTTTTACCATCTATAGTATACATCTGACCATGTGTATCTCCATCTATCTCCATGCAGACGCCTTCCTTGCAGCCACCTCTTCCATCAGACCTGCATTGATGAGTGGCTGCGTATCAGCAGAAGTTGTCCCCTGTGTAGGCATAACCTGCGCATGCCTCACACCACCGAGGTGGACGACTGAACAGGTCAGTATAAAGCAGGCTGACGGCTCGATGTTTGAGCCGTCCGATGTTCCTTGCAGCAGCGTGATGACATCATGACACTGCTGTCAGATATCGGCGGAGCTGAGGAGACAGCTCTGCTCTCTCCCCAGCTCAGCCAATGCTTTGCCTGGAGACTCGCGGTCTCTAGGAAAGCAACGGACATCGGCTGTATTTAACGGTCATGTCCGATCTGGCTGTTTCGAGCGGGATTGATCCGTTCGATAAGTGCGATGGTCGCATATGATATGGGCAAGATAGATGGTCGTGAGCGTGCACGGCGCTCAAAACGGCCATCGATCTGGTCCATTCACGTCTGTACCCTGCTTTAGGGCTTGTTTCCATTGATGCGATTCCTCGCGTTTCCGCGCGGCCGCAAGCGCAAACAAGCGCATCCATTGGAAACTTCAATGTAGTTTCCACTGGTGCGGTTTAGGGCGCGTTTCTAAACGCTAGCTGCAGCGCTTTGAAACGCATCCGCGTCCTTACCGCATCCGCATCCCAAAAAACGCACCCATAGGTATGCATTGGATGCGTTTCAAAACGCGTGAAAACGCGCAAGAACGCATGGCATAGCAGATACGGATGCGTATTCTGGGCGCGTATGGGTAAAAAATCGCGTCGCGTAAACGTGCAAAAACGCGCGACAACTATGCAATGCGTTCAGCGTTCAGCACGTTATAAACGCCTGGAATCGCATCAATGGAAACAAGGCCTAAGGGTACGGTTCCACTGAGGCAGTTTGGGAGCAGATGCAGCATGGTATTTGAGCCACAGCTGAACTGCTCCCATTACTCCCATTAAGCCAGACTCTACTGCAGCGGATTGCACAAGTGCGGACGCGGAAAAAATATGCGGCATACTACGCACTATGGGCAATCCGCGGCTCAAATGCATGCCCGCCACTGACATCACTTCCGGTTTTTGGAGCCGGTTTCTCACTGAAAGAACGGGTTCTCTACCCTGTCTTCAGTGAAAAGATTCTTCCTCCAGCAGGATCTTAATGCTCCTGATCCTGCCGGTGGAAGAATAATAAGCTCCTTCTCGCTGGCGAACACCCATACTGCTCACTGGCTAGAAGGAGTGTGAACATCCATGTCAGGGACCTACAGCCAAGCAGAGTGCTCCCACAGGGTAGATCAGTGTGGGTTGCTACATGAACCATGAGGAGATTCATGGTGTCAGGGGACTACCAGGGTCTCATGTGGGGCTGGCGGAGTGTTCGGGTGAGTATGCAGGTGAGTACACTTTGTACAGATGGTAAATAGCTGTGGCTGGGAACAATCATTTGTGATCCTTCCCAGCGACAGAAGAACTAATGAGCGCTGTACACACAGTTCTCATTATGCTCTATGAAGGGGGAGAATGTAACGGGTGCTACCCCGCTGCGTCCTACCCCGTTGGAAACAGCGGCCATCAGGCAGGTTTATAGTTTAGTGATCCATCCTACTGGATTGCTAAACAACCGACAGCTTTACACATGTTAGATAATCTTTGCCCGAGATGATCTATTGTGCTCGTCTTTGGCAATTTTTAGCTCTAGAGCAGCATGGTGGCTCAGGTGATCAGCACTCTGACCATGCAGCTAGAGTCCTAGGTTCAAAAGCTGGCCTGGGCACTATCTGCAAGGAGTTTGTATGTTCTCCCCGTGTCTGCGTGGGTTTCCTCCGGGTGCTCCGGTTTCCTCCCACACTCCAAAGTCATGCAGCAGGTTAATTGGCTTCCCCAAATAAAAGATTCTCCTATGATAGTTACACCTATGACTGTGTTAGTTACATATACATGACTATGATAGGGACATTAAATGACATTAGATAAACATATGATTATATTTGCTCTAAAAAGCGCTGCGTAATATGTTGGCGCTATATAAATACAAAATAATAATAGGTTTCCCCCTCCAATATAAACAAAAAGATTGTATAGGATATAAAGACTAATATCTGAGGTAACACACTGACAGGCACTGACTGGCAGGACTTAGCTCCAGACATAAACTGACATTTACACTAGTGAGATGAGCTGACATCCACATTACATTATATCATTATATATACAGCACATCACACACTCAGATTACACACATATACAACAGATGCCAGATAATTGTCACCCAAGATGATCTATCATGATTGTCCCAGACAAATATCTGGCATCTGTGTGTGTCGGTAACAGTCGTTTAGTGATCTGACAGGAAAGATCACTAAACAACTGGCCTGCCTGATGGCCGCTATTTCCTTTCCTGCCCTATAAGAGTCTACCTTGTCGTGGTGGGCAGGCTTACAATCTGTTGGCCAAAACCAGGTCACACATTCCTATTTGGCCAGCAGACTGAACCAAAAGACTCTTGATCAGTCATGACAGCACGGAGCAAAAATGAATAAAGACGTTATATAAAAAATATATATGTTTTGATTGGTTGGTGGAGAAAATGCATGTTCAACTCTGTGGACCAATGGGTAAGGTACAAGGATGTTATTCTTTGACAGGTATACTTAGTGTCAGATTAGAAAACCTATTCCAAAGGTGGATGGCAATACATTTAAATTGAAGGAGGAATTGGTGGAGGGGGGGGGGGGGGGGGGGGGGGGGGGGGGGGTGTCCACTCTCTGACTACTGGTGCTCCCCCCTCTTCGGTTTCATTCAGCCAACTGGCAGAAATAGGATCCTCCTGTGGGGTGGACCAAGATGGCCGCCTGGACCAATGCGCCATCAGGAGGGTAGAATGGCACGCACTTCCAGGTGCGCATCACCCATACCCGACTGCAACATGATCGTGTCATTCACTCGTGACCACGATCGGCGCAGCACATGTGGGAAGACATCTCCCCATGTTTGTCGTTATCCGTTTACCATATCCGGGAATGGAACACCGGTGGGAACTTGCATATAAGTCCTGACCGGAACTCCTAACATCTAGAGGGTAAGCAGTGGTTTGAGGGGTGAGCATCAGAAAGAGGAGAGGAGGACACGCGCTTCTAACTGCTGCCATCCCTTCAGGAAGAATTGAAAAGCAAACAAGCAGGGAAGAACCCACTGGTCCTGTAATCATCACATATTCAAGTGATGAGTGCCCAGAGCCACACGCCAGTTAGGTGGGAGGGCACATTGACACAGGCAGTGGCCGGGCAGGTAAGGGTGGAGCTAGCGGAGGCGGGGGGTTACGCGGTGACGTCAGGCGCAGGCATTAGAAAAAGGGAGAACCAGAAGGAGGCAGGTCCTTTTCAGTTCCAGTAATCACCCACCCTCCCTCCCCTTTTGATGGACGTTTGTAACTGTGTGTGTTTTGTTTTTTCTGTTTCTTCTTTTGCCACAGCATGGCAGAAGCTTGGCAGTGCCGCATGGAGAAAACGGAGCCTTAAGGGGCTCATTGTGACGTGTCGGTACTCTAAGGGCAGTCACACAGTACTGATAGGGGGCTTTTGCCCCGGTTCAGGTTTTGTTTACAAGTTAAGGTACCCACCGTGCTGGTACTTAAGGGCTGGTGCTAGGTACGGTGGTTGGAGAAGTGGCGGCACTGTCAGGCGACCCCATATTAAGAAGTTATTCTGTTTACAGGCTGTGGCCTGTAGTTATTTATTAGATAAGTTGGGTAGGACACGGCTCAGTAGTCCTGGGGTCATTCCTCTATGGGGGGTTCTTAAATAAATGACTAATGGCCACTTGGACATAATTTATATTGGTGATTGAATAGTGAAGGCGTAGCCTTCTAAGTAGTTAGGTACACAGTAAGGTCTAGTTTCCACTTATGCGGCCGCCTGCGGTTGCCCACAGGGTGGATATAACCACGCACATGTTGTTCAATTGGCTAGTCCCCTGCCGTGGTCAGGGGGCGGCTGTGGTGGACCGGGTTTTTGACTGCAAGCCGCACTCTTCCTCGGCCGCCCACCACTAACCGCGGCCATAGAGGTGAATGGTCGCAGGCGTCAGTTCTTAGCGGCGGCGGCAGTCGGGCCGCCGGCGGCCACATAAGTGGAGACAGGCCCTAATCCATACATGATGCTTACATAGATTGAGCAAGAGCACTTTTAAAGAGACAAAATTATCCAACATAGCACTTATACTATACAGAAGATACACTATAAGGTAGGAGTGTGGGCTCATTGAGCACAATTATAGAAATAAGCCACAAATAAAATATGAAATTGGATTTGCCATTTGTGGTGATTGTAGAACTAGGTATACTAAAGCTTATTTTAATTTTGAAGGAATTTGGGCCATATTGCCCTCAGCCATAGGAAAGACATATGGGCTATACAAATATATCAGGCAATGTTTAGGGGAATCGTAACTTTAGTTTTAATCAGTTACTGCAGGCTCTGAAACTGAACAGGACCACCATTTCACATTTTCATTGGCAGCGCTCTAGGTTAGTTTCACCAGCTGAATTTATAGAATAATGAATTTAAAATGATTGTACATATAAGAAGGTAAATACCTATGTAGTTTAAGTTGGTCAAACACAATGTTATTGTGCCAAGTGATGCGAAAGATTTGCGTATGAATTAGATTGGTCAACTGGTAGTCTCCTTAGATATAAAGATATAGATCCCTATATATACAGTGGATATAAAAAGTCATGGATATAAAGTCAAAAGTATTGTATAGTAGTGGCAAGACAAAAGCCTTTAAGAAGGAACAAAAACATCCAAGCCAGGCTACATGTTGCAAAAACACATCTGAAGTCTCCCAAAAGCATGTGTGAAAAGGTGTGATGATCTGATACAACAAGGTTAAAGCATGGTGGTGGCAGCATCATGCTTTGGGTTTGTTTTTCTTCAGCTGGAACTGGGGCCTAAGTTAAAATAGAGGGAATAATGAACAGTTCCGGATACCGGTCAATATTGGTACAAAACCTTCAGGCTTCTGCTAGAAAGCTGAACGTGAAGAGGAACTTCATCTTTCAGCATGACAACGACCCAAAGCAAACATCCAAATCAACAAAGGAATGGCCTACCCCAAAGAAGATAAGTTTTGGAATGGCCCAGCCAGAGCCCAGACCTGAATCCGATTGAAAATCTGTGGGGTGATCTGAAGAGAGCTGTGCACAGGAGATTGCGATCTGACAGATTTAGAGTGTTTCTGCAAAGAAGAAGACAAAGAAGTCAAAATGTACCATGCTGATAGACTCATACCCAAAATGTGCCATGCTGATACACTCATACCCAAAATGTGCCATGCTGATAGACTCATACCCAAAATGTGCCATGCTGATAGACTCATACCCAAAATGTGCCATGCTGATAGACTCATACCCAAAATGTGTCATGCTGGTAGACTCATCCCCAAAATGTGCCATGCTGATAGACTCATACCCAAAAAGACTGAGTGCTGTAATAACATCAAAAGGTGCTTCAACAAAGTATTAGTTTAAGGGTGTACACTCATATTATTTTATTTTTAGATTTGTTCTTCCCTCCACCCAAACGATTTCAGTTTGTCATGTGAGTGGGACAGTTTATAGGTCACATTAAATGTGGAGAAAGCTCTGAAATTGGTTATCTTTGTCTCATTTCTGTACAGCACAGGAACCTGACATTTTACCAGGGTATTTTTATATTGTGTGTGTGTGTGTGTGTATATATTGCTCCAATAAATAAAGGGAACAGCTATGATCTTTACATAGCTGAATGTGCCGATAACATAATCACCCAAAAATTAACAATGGAAATTACATTTATCAGCCCATGGAGGTCTAGATTTGGAGTCACATTTAAAATGAAAGAGGAAAAACCACTACAGGCTGATCCAACTTTGATGTAATTTCCTCAAAACACGTTAAAATGAGGCTCAGTAGTGTGTGTGGCCTGCACGTGCCTGTATGACCTCCCTACAACACCTGGGCATGCTCCTGATGAGGTGGTGGATGGTCTCCTGGGGGATCTCCTCTCACACCTAGACTAAAGCATTCCCTAACTCCTGTGTGTGGTGTTGGTGGGTGGAGTGAGACATGATGTCCCGGATGTGCTCAATGTGATTCAGGTCTGAGGAACGGGCAGCCTGTCCATAGCATCAATGCCTTCATCTTACAGGAACTGCTGACGCCTTCAAGGCATATGAGATCTAGCATTGTTTGTATTAGGAGGAACCCAGGACCAACCGCACCAGCATATTGTCTCACAAGGGGTCTGAGGATCTCATCTCAGTATCAAATGGCGGTCAGACGAGCACATGGAGGGGTGTGTGTCTCCCCAAAGAAATGCCGCCCCACACCATTACTAATCCACTGCCAAACTGGTCATACTGGAGGATGTTGCAGGCAGCAGAACATTGTCCACGGCGTCTCCTGACTCTGTCACATGTGCTCAGTGTGAACCTGCTGTCTGTGTGATTGTGTGAATCTGTGAAGAGCACAGGGCGCCAGTGGTGAATTTGCCAATCTTGGTGTCTCTGGCAAATGCCAAATGTCCTGCACAGTGTTGGGCTGTCAGCACACCCCCGTCTGTGGACGTCGGGCCCTCATACCGCCCTCATGGAGCCTGTGTCTGACCGTCTGAGCAGACACATGCACATTTGTGGCAGCTGGAGGTCATTTTGCAGGGCTCTGGCAGTGCTCCTCCTGTTCCTCCTTGAACAAAGGCTGAGGTAGCGGTCCTGATGCTGGGTTGTCGGGGTATGAAACAGAATTTGGTGACGTGTTGGTTTCTTTAGGGCAGTCACTAAATTCTTGTGATTGGTTAACCCACAAATTTTTTTGTTACTATAGTAACATGACAACATTTTACAAGGCACCCACTGAGCTAGGTTATGGAAGGGCTGGTGGCTGGTAGGGTTGGTAGTTGTACTGGGTTTGAAGGTGGCACTGTCTGGGGGACCCTTATCTGTAAAATGTTACAATTTAATTTGGTTAATTGGTTTTGCTATTAAGCTGTGGTGTGTATTGCACAATATACATAAAGACAATTTTCCAAAAGATAAAGTTGTGTTGTGCTTTAAATGTAATTACCATTAAGTTGTGAGGTTAGTAAGGTCGCCTGGGGCTCTGTCTTCCTACACTGAAGGAAAGGGAGAGAAGTCTAGGACTTAGCATATGTAGCACATGCCACTTACACGCAGATACAAAAAACATCAACAAGAATAGTGAAAATAAACAAACTTTATATTCCACGTCTGACATCAAATTCTGAATGCAGCATCTAGAGCCTAGGTGCCCAACCTGCAGCCCGGGGGCCGCATGCGGCCCTTTGGGTGTTCTTTGGCGGCCCCCCTGGTCCTCCCCCAAAACCTTACTGTTATTGCATAGGCCATAGGAACTCACCTGTACGGCGATGCCCCGCTGACAGGTCTTCGCCCAGGAACAGGAACAGTGGGAAGAGGAGGAGAGGCGATAAACTTACGCGATAGGCGTACGTAAAAGCCAATCAGTGACCTAGATGGTGCCTGAGAAAGTCCTTCACCTCTACTTTTCTGCTCTAGTGTTGGTGGGGGATCAGCAGACTGGCAAGTGCCTATACTCTCTCTATTTCACAAATGAACGGGGGTGATTGTATAATATATATTGCGGCACATAACCTGAGAATAGGGGCATGTAACCTTTATAAAAAGTATAGGTTGAAAATGTTATATGCGGCTCTTTTGTGATGCTGAGGGCCGCACTTGTGGCCCTCCATATCAACTCAGTTGGCCACCACTGATCTAGAGAATAGTTTTGGTTCTTTGAAGGAAGCTTATCACTACGGTACAGGACTGTCAGCGTGTTTCCACTCATTCCTCCTCAATATGAAAGTAGTTTAGTATATGCGAGGCTTGGCCTTCCCTGCTATAACAACATGAGAGCAGCGTGTGGTATATTCTATGTGTCACTTATGCTCTTGTGTGACAGTGATAATTCTTTCATTGTTCTTGGAATTCAGCAATTAGATTTAAAATGGAAAGGAAACCAAAAATTTTTATATTTCATATAAACCAAGAACGTTGTCACTTCTTCTGATTAGAAAACATTGTCACTTGTGTAATATATCGTGGATAAACCACGTGAGGCTCAGACTCTAGACTCAGATGGAAAATCATCATCAGAGCCAAACGCATATTATTTTTGTGGTACCCGCCTCACGTGGAATAAAATGAGAATAATCAGTAAGGCTACATTTACACGGTTGTTTTCTGACCAGGCGCTCCTGTCTCAGAGCGCGAGCAAACTTGTGCAGGTGCTAACAGGAATTTTAACAAAGACCCCATGACAAGTATAACGGAAACCGCTAACTTGACGTTTATCGAGCGCTCAACAACCACCCGTGTAAACGAGCCTGAACTCTGTATCGGTAGAAGCTTCAATGGTTGATTCACAGATACCCGCCATTATGGTTCCCATAAAGCAATTGTACTACCTCTACCGTGCCTGCCATGCATGACATTTCCATCATTCCCAGCGATCAAGGAATAGACGATTGATGGTTTTGTAATCGATGACACACCACCTTGGAAATCCGATTCTGAGTCTATTTTGACAGAAGCCGGTTGATTCCTCAAAATAGTTTGACCCGAATCACTGCAGCACAGGGACCTAAGGGTCAATTGCACAGGATGTGATTGATTTTCTCCACCAACGTACTTCTCCATCAGTGTCCTCCACACTTTCCATCTCCCCCAGGGTCCTCCACACTGTCCATCTCCCCCAGGGTCCTCCACACTGTCCA
>CM070033.1:159557837-159569918 GCA_036250615.1 Ptychadena robeensis
AGTTCAGCTCTTGTACCTGTATACACCTAATGGACCACAGCGAGTGTTACATCATACCTGCCAACCTTCCCGTTTTGGCCGGGAAAGTCACTTCTTTATGTGGCTTACCTGGCCAATTCCCGATTTCAAGAAATCCCGGATTTTTCCCAGATTCTTGAAATCACGCTGATCTAGCAGGGAGAGGAGGTTATTCGCACCCCGCACATGTAGTATAGACTGAGTAACGCAATATTCCAGCTAGATCAGCAGAGAAGTGACGTTAGTGACATCACTTCTGGTACGTTGAACAGCGGAAGACTACCCACACCTCCGTTGTCTGTCAAGTAAATTTTGAGATCCCTGTGCGTCTCCCCACTATCTGCACATATCTGCTTCCTGTATGTCTCCCAAGTTTATTTTCCAAACGTGACAGCTATGTGTTACACTCAGATAAAATAGTTATTTGTATAATGTTTTTATGGCAGTACAAACAAGCATTTCCCTTATTATCTTATGTTACTTATTATCAACATTCTACATCATTCATAGACCAAGATAACAAACATTCCCTTTTTTACTTGTTCTGTATTAATCTTAAAAATGTTATTGGTTACAAAAGTTACAAATGGAGGAAAAGCAATCATTTGTATTTTCTCTTTTTGCAAAATAACAAATTTTTTATTAGGGCGACAACTGTACTTATCTAACCAATATCCCCTTTTATTGATCACATAGATGATGAAGATGATTATGTCACAGTGTCATCTCTCAGTGACTTCACAGAATCGGATATTGATGAAGATGACGACGTACGTATAATTCTATGATCAGCCCTTGTAAATGGGAATTATCACCCCTGATAGTCAGAGGGAAGGTTGGGGAAGGTTAGTTATATATGGTAGTAACTATGACTGCTAAAGTAAAGAGAAATGATATATAAGATACAAAGCGCTGACTTCTTTATTAGTTTTGTTTGTAAAAAAATATTTGTTATTACACATTTCATCATCTAAAGCTGCATTTTTCTGTATCATTAGGTACGTAACGTCATCCTTCATCTTCGAGACGTTCCTGACGTGCAGCCGGAGCCCCCAGATGACGTCGTAGAGCTGCGTACTGACAGATACCAGTACAGGAGGAAGGTATGTCCTCTTCATCCTTTACCGATTAGAAAGTTTGTTGCTGCTTTTTCTACAATGTGACAATGTATTATGTATATTACACATATGATATATATGTACTACATGTACTGTCTGATTTCTGACTTATAATTGAATATAATCTGTCTGCAGAGGAAGCTGGATGATGAGGACTGCTTCCAGGAGAGCTGCGCCATCTGTCTGGCCGATATTGAGGAAGGCGAGGACGTCAGGTAATGTCTCATTTACAAATGTCAGTTATTTCTAATGTTTTACCATCTATAGTATACATCTGACCATGTGTATCTCCATCTATCTCCATGCAGACGCCTTCCTTGCAGCCACCTCTTCCATCAGACCTGCATTGATGAGTGGCTGCGTTGCAGCAGACGTTGTCCCCTGTGTAGGCATGACCTGCGCATGCCTCACACCACTGAGGTGGACGACTGAACAGGTCAGTATAAAGCAGGCTGACGGCTCGATGTTTGAGCCGTCCGATGTTTCCTGCAGCAGTATGATGACGCCATCACGCTGCTGTCAGATATCGGCAGGGGCGGGGAGACAGCTCTGCTCTCTCCCCAGCTCAGCCAATGCTTTGCCTGGAGACGCGCGGTCTCTAGGAAAGCAACGGACAGCGGTCGTATTTAACGGTCATGTCCGATCTGGCTGTTTCGAGTGGGATTGATCAGTTCGATAACGGCAATGGCCGCATGATAGATGGTCGTGAGCATGCACGGCGCTCAAAACGGCCATCGATCTGGTCCATATCTTCACGTCTGTACCCTGCTTTAGGGTACGGTTCCACTGAGGCAATTTGGGAGCAGATGTAGCATGGTATTTGAGCCGCAGCTGAACTGCTCCCATTACTCCCATTGAGCCAGACTCTACTGCAGCGGATTGCCTGAGTGCAGACATCACTTCCGGTTTTTGGAGCCGGTTTCTCACTGGAAGACCAGGTTCTCTACCCTGTCTTCAGTGAAAAGATTCTTCCTCCAGCAGGATCTTAATGCTCCTGATCCTGCCAGTGGAAGAATAGTAAGCTCCTTCTCGCTGGCGAACACCCGTACTGCTCACTGGCTAGAAGGAGTGTGAACATCCATGTCAGGGACCTACAGCCAAGCAGAGTGCTCCCACAGGGTAGATCAATGTGGGTTGCTACATGAACCACGAGGAGATTCATGGTGTCAGGGGACTACCAGGGTCTTAGCTGGGACTGGCGGAGTGTTCGGGTGAGTATGCAGGTGAGTACGCTTTGTACAGATGTAAATAGCTGTGGCTGGGAACAATCATTTGTGATCCTTCCCTGCGACAGAAGAACTAATGAGAGCTGTACACACAGTTCTCATTATGTTCTATGAAGGGGGAGAACGTAACGGGTGCTCCCCCGCTGCGTCCTCCCCCATTGGAAACAGCGGCCATTAGGCAGGTTTATAGTTTAGTGATCCATCCTACTGGATTGCTAAACAACCAAAGCTGACAGCTTTACACATGTTAGATAATCTTTGCCCGAGATGATCTATTGTGCTCGTCTTTGGCAATCTTTAGCCCTAGGGCAGCACGGTGGCTCAGGTGATTAGCACTCTGACCATGCAGCTAGAGTCCTAGGTTCAAAAGCTGGCCTGGGCACTATCTGCAAGGAGTTTGTATGTTCTCCCCGTGTCTGTGTGGGTTTCCTCCGGGTGCTCCGGTTTCCTCCCATACTCCAAAAACATGCAGCAGGTCAATTGGCTTCCCCAAATAAAAGATTCTCCTATGATAGTTACACCTATGACTGTGTTAGTTACATATACATCACTACGATAGGGACATTAGATTGAGAGCTATGATTATATATGCTCTGTAAAGCGCTGCGTAATATGTTGGCGCTATATAAATACAAGATAATTTCCCCCTCCAATATAAACACAAAGATTTGATAGGATATAAAGACTAATATCTGAGGTAACACACTGACAGGCACTGACTGGCAGGACTTACCTCCAGACATAAACTGACATTTACACTAGTGAGATGAGCTGACATCCACATTACATTATATCATTATATATACAGCACATCACACACTCAGATTACACACATATACAACAGATGCCAGATAATTGTCACCCAAGATGATCTATCATGATTGTCCCAGACAAATATCTGGCATCTGCGTGTGTCGGTAACAGTCGTTTAGTGATCTGACAGGAAAGATCACTAAACAACTGGCCTGCCTGATGGCTGCTATTTCCTTTCCTGCCCTATAAGAGTCTACCTTGTCGTGGTGGGCAGGCTTACAATCTGTTGGCCAAAAGCAGGTCACACATTCCTATTTGGCCAGCAGACTGAACCAAAAGACTCTTGATCAGTCATGACAGCACGGAGTAAAAATGAATAAAGACGTTATATAAAAAATATATTTTTTGATTGGTTGGTGGAGAAAATGCATGTTCAACTCTGTGGACCAATGGGTAAGGTACAAGGATGTTATTCTTTGACAGGTATACGTAGTGTCAGATTAGAAAACCTATTCCAAAGGTGGATGGCAATACATTAATATTGAAGGAGGAATTGGTGGGGGGGGGGGGGTGTCCACTCTCTGACTACTGGTGGCCCCCCCCTCTTCGGTTTCATTCAGCCGACCGGCAGAAATAGGATCACCCTGTGGGGTGGACCAAGATGGCCACCTGGACCAATGGACATGATGGGTGTAGAATGGTGTGCACTTCCGGGTGCGTATCGCATCACCTATACCCAGCGGCAACATGATCGTGTCATTCTTTCGTGACCACGTGGCCGCGATCGGCGCAGGCATGTGGGTTGTTATCCGTTTACCATATGTAGGGACGTAAAACCGGTGGGAACTTGTATATAAGTCCTGACCGGGACTCCTAACATCCAGATGGTAAGCAGTGGTCAGAGGGGTGAGCACCAGAAAGAGAAGAGGAGGACACGCGCTTCGAACTGCTGCCATTCCATCAGGAAGAATTAAAAAGTAGTGTTGAGCTCGAATATTCGAATGCCGAATATTTTTTGCGAATATCGGCAATTCGAGAATTCGGCAATATCTCGAATATGTCGGCGGATATTCACAATTTCAAATATTCGCAATTTGCCCATGTATTGCGAAAAAAAATTCGCATTGTGAAAATAAACATAGCATGTGACCATTCATTTTGAAGCTCTTCGCGATGCGAATATTATTGGGCATACTGCGAATATTCGAATTTCCAAATATAGAATCGAATATTAGTAGAATTATTCGCAAAATATTGCGAATTCAAATATTGCCTATGCTGCTCATCACTATTAAAAATCAAACAAGCAGGGAAGAACTCACGGGTCCTGTAATCATCACATATTCAAGTGATTCCTCTATGGGGGGTTTTTAAATAAATGACTAATGGCCACCTGGACATAATTTATATTGATGATTGAATAGTGAAGGCATAGCCCTCTAAAAAGTTAGGTACATAGTAAGCCATACATGATGCTTACATAGATTGAGCAAGAGCACTTTTAAAGAGATAGGCACAGATTCATCCACATAGCACTTTAGGCCAAAGGCCATTATACTGTACAGAAGATAGATTATAAGGTAGGAATGTGGGCTCATTGAGCACAATTATAGAAATAAGCCATAAATAAAATATAACAAAGGAAAATATGGAGAGCCATGGGGTCATCAAATATTTGTTGGTACCGCACCTCTGAATCTACATGAAGAATGCAGGGAAAAATGTCGAAGAAGGGAAACACCCAATAGGGTATCCCTAATTGGGAAATGGGATTAGGCTTTTATTAAATTGACATAAAAAAGCATACATCTAAAGTGCATCAAATCATTACAAAAGATAAAAAGATTTTTTCAATATATATCATCCATACAATCCGACGCGTTTCATCCGGCTATGGTGGACTTCTTCTGACTTCTTTGTAATTTGTGGTGATGTAAGAACTAGATATACTAAAGCTTATTTAAATTTTGAAGGAATTTGGGGCTTATTGCCTTTAGCTACAAATCTTTGAAAGTATAATTCAACATTGGTTAACAGTCAAGTCAAGAAAAACTCCCCACAATATCAATCAGAATCAGCACTTGGATAAGGTAAAAACGCGTACCTTTTTTTTGCTTCCTTAGCGCATCTGCGGATTACAGGAGGCGAGTAGAGGGCAAAGATGCACGGAGCTTTCCCCGTTCTTCCCCTTCTTTCTGATGAGGACGGAGGACCGTGCTTGTGTTGTGCTCCGACGGCAAGTGCTCTCTAGTGACACCCGGTGGCTAAAGCTGATATTGCAGATTGAGTTGAGATTACAGCTCCACACAACTTTCTTTGGCAATTTTTATTGTTTTTATTGTTAAACACATACAATGTATGTCACTTGGATAACCGCAGGGAAACTGTAACCTCCCTAGCGATATGCCCGAACCCAGTCAGGGCAAAGGGAAGCAGCAACAATCGATACGCCCGAACTCTTCCTCTTCACCGGCTTCTTCCGGGTCCCCGAGTGACGTGTGACGTCACGGAGGCGGGACCCAGTCTTCAAGAATTTATTTTTTTTTCTTTCGTTTTTTAAATATTTTTTTTTCTAAAGAGAGAAAGAATTGAGAGTTGCAGGATTGGAGTCTGCGATCGTCTTGCTAGAAGCACATCATTCTAACCACTTCTTGAAGTCAGCAGATGTCACAAATGAGGTCCATACATTCCAAGTCATCATGTAAGGAGACCCTTTCCCTGAGGTGTGCAATCGAGGCTTCAATGTGTCTAATCGCCTCCATTTCATCCGCCCATTCCCTGAGTGATGGAATGGTTGGTGATTTCCAATGACGGGGGATAACATGTAGCGCCACAATTAAGAAAAAGCGGAGTATTCCCCGTTTGGATCTAGATAGAGGTCCCGGTAAGTCCGTCAGTAATGCTACGCGGGGGTCACAGGGTATGTCTGATAGAGTAAGTTTATTATGTAATTTAAATATGAGATTCCAGAGTTGCAGAATTGTGGGGCAAGACCACCACAAGTGCAATAGGGTACCTTCTGCACCATTGCATCTCCAACACATACTAGACACTAGAGAATAAAATTCGAGTCTACTTAAATTTCGAGTTTCCCAATCGAATTTCGATTCGACTGCGAAATTTCTAAAGTCGAAAATTCGCATAACGCCAAAAAGTCGCATAAAACACTAAAAAATTTGCATAAAGCCTAAAATTCACATAAGGTGGAACATTTGGATTTGCTGTATGAGCTATAATAGAAGAATCCGTGTACATAGTAGCAGAGCTTTACAACCAGAGCTGAGATTTAAACCCAATTTATACACAAACTTGACATGTTAGAGCAAAACTTTTTGTTTTCAAATGTTTCCCCAACCCTTCTCTACATCTCCAGTAATGTCCCCCCAACCCTTCTCTACAACTCCAGCAATGTCCCCCCAACCCTTCTCTACAACTCCAGCAATTTTTGTGAGGATACCAATTTCAGAGGCTTTGCAATAAGCTGACAAAGTTAGCTAGCAACATGCAAATTTTCGCCAATGCGAATTTACGCCAATGCAAATTTACAACAATGCGAATTTTCCAATCACTACAGAATAATAAAATGGCGATACTCGCACGCGAAATAGCGGCACGGCAAATCAAAAGCAAAGTTCTTTTCAATAAAACTTTAATGATTAAAAAAAGAAAAAAGAAAAAAAAAAGCAAAGTTCTTTTTTACGTTGAAATTTCGATTTCAGTCGAAATATCAGGCTGATTTTCGACTTTTTCGTCGAAATGACCACATCAAAATTCGACTATGCGAATTTTCGGCGAAAAAGTCTAAATTTCTACTTAAAAATTCCCATCCCTACTAGACACAGATGGGAGGAACCTGTGGAGTGTGGCGGGGCATTTGTACCACATGGCCAGCACCTTAAAGCTACGCTCTTGGGCTGTACTGGAACAGCTGAGAGAGTGCGATAGCGCGTAGATTTTGTGGAGTTCTCTGTCAGAAGTCTGACAATTCAAGTCTTTTTCCCATGCGGCAACATAGCTCGGTCTTCCACAATATATAGTCTGAATCAAATTATCATAAATAGCGGACGATGATGAGTAGGGGTATGGTTTAATGTACAAAAATCCCCAAAGGGAGTGGTGTCCCTGAGAGGATCTCCCACCTTGCGTACAAGTTTCAGGTATTTCTGTAGCTGTAAGAGATGCAACCATTGGCACCCACCACTAGGGGGAGCAGGTACTGCAGAAGAGGAGAGAAGAGCCTGAGATGAGGCGTTTGTAGCAATGACTCGTGAGAATAGTGTTAGGTATCCTCTCCTCCACTGCATGAACTCCGACTCCATGCCCAGCGGGAAGTCCGGGTTCCCCATGATCTGGTGTAGAGGTCCCAGATATGACGAAAATCTATATCGGGAAACGAGGTGATCCCAAATGCGGAGAAGGGGAGGAGCTATAAGTAACCGAGGGGGGCAAGCTGATCGTGCCTTGGTGGATATCCAAGGCAGCGAAGATAAGGGGATGGGAGAAATTGAATCAAAGAGTTGAATCCACATCTTATTACTTCTACTGTAAATGGCATCGGTTATGTGGGATAAATGGGAAGCCATATAGTAACTTTTGATATCAGGAAGGCCCAGGCCTCCTGATGATTTTTTTCTGGACTAATGTTTTGAAGGGTATGCGGGCTGTGGAGGGGGACCAGATATAATGGAGGAATGCTGAGCGTAGTTTGGAGAAAAAAGATGGCGGGAGGGATATAGGAAGTGTTTGAAAAATATATAACAGTCTCGATAGTATGTCCATTTTAAGTAGGGCAATACGCCCAAACCATGAATGTAGACCCGTTTTCCATGTTTTCAACCTATCCAACACCAGAGCAAGCAAGGGGGCATAATTCAGAGTATATAGCTTACTGAGGTTTCTTGGAATATGTATTCCCAAGTATTTGATGCTATCATTGGCCCATATGGATGGGAACAATGACTTTAGATGAGCCACCTGCTTGTCCAGTAGGGAAACGTTCAAGGCCATGGACTTTGTGAGATTGACTTTAAAATTACTATGTGTGTTGAAGGTTTGGAATTCTGACAAAAGACAGGGGAAAGCCATTTTGGGATTAGAGATATACAGTAGCATGTCATCTGCAAAGAGTCCCATTTTATGATGGTGTTGACCGACAGATATACCCTGAATGTCGGGATTATTGCGTATGGCATTAGCTAAATGTTCCATGTACATGATTTATAAAAATGGGGAGAGGGGACATCCCTGCCTTGTGCCATTGTATATGTTGAAGGAATTAGTTAAGTTTCCATTAATGCCTATTCTAGCTGATGGCTTATCATAAAGCGCTAGAGATAAAGAGCTGGGGTACACCTATATGGTGGAGGGTAGCCTTCATAAATTGCCAGTCTAGGCGGTCAAATGCCTTTTCAGCATCAATAGATAAAAGGGATAACGGAAGTTTATTACGCTGGGCATAGTCCATTAGGAGGAGTGTTTTGATGGTATTATCCTTCCCCTCCCTATGGGGGACAAAACCTACTTGTTCCAAATGGGTGAGCTGAGGAATTAATGGGCTTATCCTATTTGCAAAAAGTTTGGCATATATTTTTAGGTCTACATTAATTAGGGATATAGGGCGGTAGCTTGGACACTGTGAGGGGTCCTTGTCTGGTTTGAGGATTAGTGATATGTGAGCTTCCTGTGTTTGTTTTGTAAAAGGTGTGGCATCTGAGACAGAGTTGAAGGTTGTGGAGAGGATTGGCGATAAGTCTGATAAGAACTCCTTATAGAACAGAGCCGAAAAGCCGTCAGGTCCCGGGCTTTTGCCCGATGGGAGAGATTTAACAACAGCAGAGATTTCCTCAGGGAAGAATGGTATCGCTAAATTATTGAGGGCCTCTGAGGAAATTGTCAGTAACTCCGTCTTACTTATATAGTCCAAAAGTTCTGTAGAAGGGGGGGTAGTCAAGGGGGAGCATGTGTTTTCCCGAAGATTATATAGGGAAGAGTAGTATGTGTGAAAGGTAGACATTATTTCTGACTGTAGATGTGAAGTGGATCGCGGAGATGTGGCTATCTTTGAGATGTAGGTTTTGGACTGCTTTGCTTTAATTGATCTCGCCAGTAGGCGGCTAGGCTTATTACCATACTGGTACAAGGAGCGAGCTAGGCAATCACGATGTTTCAGAAAAGACAGATCATATAAGCCACGTAATTCAGATTGTTTAGTTAATAATTTCTGGTAAACCTCAGCCTCTATGGAGGCTCTATGTGAGGATTCTAATATTTGAATCTCAGTCAACAGAGTTTTGATGCGGGAAGTGCGAGCCCGTTTTAAACGAGAGCCATGCGCTATCAAAACGCCTCTGATGATGCCTTTGAGCATCTCCCATTTAATAGTAGGAGATGTGACATCCGTGGCGTGATTGATCTGAAACTCTGAAATGGCATGTGCAATGTCCTCTTTGATAACTGGGTCAGCTAGAAGAGGGGCCCAGCGCCGATTTAGGAACTCCCCGTTCCCCGGAAAAGGCCCCGGGTCCCCACCCCCTACCCCAGGGGGCTCCCCTGATCCACACCCGAATTTTCGACTTTAGAAATTTCGAGCAGTCGAATCGAAATTCGATTGGTAAACTCAAAATTTAAGTAGAATCGAATTTTATTCATTTCGAAATATCATTTCGAAATATCAGTCGAAATATCAGGCTGATTTTCGACTTTTTTGGCGAAAAGTCGAAATGACCCCATCAAAATTCCGAAAAAGCCGAAATTTCTACTTAAAAATTCGCACTGCAAATTTTTCGACCATCTCTACCTTTGACCTCTTCTGAGGGATGTTGAGTCCCTGTACATTCAGAGAAGCGCAGTGGACTCTAGCCATGAGGAGGGATGATAACAAGCTGTCTGTGAATCACCACGACTTCCAATCCTGCAAGTAAAGAAAAAAGGAAAAAGAGAGAGAGGCAGGAGAGGATGGGGGGAAAAAACATAAACAAAAACCATGCATTTGAGAAAAAACTAAGAAGAAACAAAACCTGCGGCATTGATGAAAGCCGCAGAAGGTGACTAGTAAGTCATCCAAAAGACAGAACGAGATATGTCTGTCAGCCTATGTGGGGGAAATCTAGAAAGATCTAGAGGGAGGGAGATTGCGCCAAGGGGTCAAGGGGTGATTGATTATAACGCCTAACTCTCAATAATATAGGACTTAGACAGTGGGAGCAGGGTAGGAAATGGGGACGTATGGAAACGGTAGTTTCACATAAGGGTGGGGTGGAAATAGATATAAACTGTTTTGCGTTGAGTAAAAGGCATTCCCATTAGGGGACAGAAGGATTGGTCTTAGACATAGCTTCAGATTGATTAGAGTTAGATTTGTTGCCAGAAGATGGGGTTCTGGGAGGTGAGTCTGAAAAAGCGGCCAATGTCTTTTTTAGGTCTAGAGGTGGAAGCGTCTTGCGGATGACATTTTACGCGTGCTTGAACGACCCATGAAAGAGAAGCAGTGGGTGGTATGTAGAATGTGTAAGGTATATGGCATGTGACGTGAGTAACAGTCAATTCAGTATATGGCAATGTAGCACTGAGATGTCACAGTTTTTGGCAGGGTACAAAAGGTTTCGACACTATATGCCGGGCTGTAATATAGTAGGGCACCGTTTGCATCCGTGTGGGCTGGGTATAGACGATAATTGAGGGTCTGACGAGTCTCTGTCTTTTGACTGAATTAACTCAAGATATCCTGTACAAGTGTCAGGGAAGGCAGCGTACTTTAAATACAACAATTCCAAACAGGCAGAGCAGAGAAGGCTGACGGTGTCACTGTAAATAATAGTTGAGCTATGTCGCACAGGGGTATAGCCAGTCAACGAACACCTGTGGGGAGCCTGTTTAAAAGCCAGTCCTCTGGATTGAAGTAGGGTGTTATGCGGATCCCAGTGAATACTTTGGGGTTTGTAAGAGTCACAATGTGGCAGGGAGATCCAGCCAAAAGGCTTGTGGAAGGGTGTTTCAGTGGTGCCAGGCGAGTAGGCCGAAGCCTGGAATATGGATGGAGAATATGGATGGAGAATGCCAGCAGCAGAATCCGGGTACCCCCTAGTCCCAAGTCTGGTGGCTTGTGCAGAGCTCTGTACTGGTTAAAGGCTCCTTCTTTACCTTGGGTGCAGGGTCGTGGCACTATATATAGCTGGTGGCTAGGCCCAAGCCACAGGTTAAATTTCTGCTGTGGGGTTTCGATGGTGCAACCCAGTAAGATGGAGAGTGTCCTAGGCTAGCTCCAGAGACTGCAGACAACCTCGGTGGTAGGTATAAGTGAGCTGCTGCAAGGGGGCTGCAGTGGAAGGGGCTGAGAAGCTGCAGTTAGGCCCAAGCCGGGGGCTAAATTTTGGCCTCCGGCGCCAAAGTCAAGGCTGGTGGTCAGCCGTGCGGGGTCCGAGGTGGTCACATTGACCCGTAGTATGGACCAGAGGTGAGCGGAGGTGCGTCTCTGCAGAGGGGGCTTCAGCTGAGGGGGTCAGGAAGCTGCAGCTAGGCCCAAGCCGGGGGCTAAATTTTCGGCCTCCGGCGCCGATGTCAGGCTGATGGGCGGCCGTGCGGGGTCTGGGGTGATCGCAATGATCCGCAGTGTGGATCGGAGGTGCTCGGGGGTCAGCTGTTGCCCGTGTGGTGGGACACTGGGATGTTGTCCGGCGCGTAGGGGGAGGTCAGATATTAAAACGAAATTGCCTCACCGGACCATGTTCGTTGCATAGGGGATGTGGTAGGGTGCTCCTGCGGCTCGTGTGGGGAGAGTTAGGCGTAGATGGAGGTAGATGCTTGCCCCTTGGCGTGGAGCTCCCTCTTCAAGCGTAGTGATGTCCGGATCATGAACGAATCGTTCTTTTGATCCGATTCAGTTCAGTGAACCAGAAGATCCGATTCATCTAAGTGAGCTGATCCGTGGAGAATGGCTCCCTGTCAGTCTATGGTGAAGCTAGAGCAGC
>CM070033.1:159594271-159620670 GCA_036250615.1 Ptychadena robeensis
TTTGTTTTTTAATGCTTTCCTCCCTGTTATCAGCACTTCTAGTCATGTAATCATCATTTTATGGTGGTAAGTCTGCTTTAAGAGCAGCTAGTATCTATTGTGTTACTAAGTGATAAACCTATTCAAGGATTTGGTTCAAGAATCCTTCTCATTAAATAAGAAGCAATATGGGTGGGTTCAGGTCCATGGATAAGGGTTGACCTTGAATATCGAATTGCGAATATATTTTACAAATTTGCAAATTTTGCTAATATGGCAGAGTATATTCGCAATCTCGAATATTTGCAATTTGAGTGTATGACCGTACATTGCGAATTTATATTCGCAATGCAAAAATAAATACCACATGTGACCATTCATTTCGCAATGCATGGCCATACATTTGAATTGCAAAGATTTACAAATATCGAAACGAATATGTAATAGAATTATTTGCAAATTATCGCAAATTCGAATATTGCCTATGGCGCTTATTACTACCAGGGGTAGGACTAAGCTTAATATAAGCAATAATACAATGAAACTTAGCATTGAGTGATGAGCAAGGACCCAATCAACCCAGATGCCAGGAAATTCCCCCTGAAAAGTCAGGGGCTAGGGGACTTTAAAGGCTCTAGAAGGCATTATAGGTCAGTGGTTGTGTCGATAAACCATAATAAATGTATTTGCAAAGTATGGGCTGATGGCCTAAAAACAGCAGAAAGTGCAATATCTGGTTACAAATGTACATACACGTTAAGCAACAAATAACAAATCAAGGTCAGTAATGGTTCTGTCGACTGCTAGATGGTATTGTTCTCAACCCGACGCGCGTTTCCTTTCCAAAAACTTCATCAGGGGTGTTCAGGGACGATCAATCAAAGAACCAACATAGGCCTTGAGGGCCAAGTTGTTTGTTAGTAAGCATCAAAATGGAACCAGTTTCTAGTCCAGGAACGGGCGGCCCTAGGAATACCAGGTAGCCAGCCAAAGGGCGTCCAATAGGTTAAAAGCAAGTAGATAATTTTCAAGGTATGAATGACTGCTGGGAAGCAACCATTTAGTCTAGGTAGAAGGGTCTCATTCTTACAGGGGTCTGGCTGGACTTATAATATAAACAAAGAAGAAGAAACAAGGACCAAACTAAAATTGCCATTCTATAGCTAACTCTGTGAGGCCTTCTAGTAGACAGTTCCTCAACACTAAACAAAGTTGACAAGTTGGCTTGAAGTGGAGAGTATTTGTAATAATTGGTCTGGTTCCATATACCAGACAGCATTGTGGAAATCTCCCTGCATTCCCTGCACACAGGCTGCACATGTCGTCAGGCATCACATAGAGAAGAAAACAAGAGAACGGACATGGCTGCTCCATAAAACGATTCCTGGTAGACATATAAGCTGCACATCCACGCTCCATAATTGTATTGATGATTCTTACAGTCACACTTCAAATTTCACACATCACTTTGTGAATGAATATCTTCCAAATGTAGGAAGTGAATGTATTCTGTGAGTTATCACTATAATTAACACATGTATGTCTTAAGTAGAGAAATTGCTTGTTGGTAAATTTTTCCCCAGTCTTGGCTGCTGAGCATGACAGAATTAGGTCTACATGCCAGAACCCATCAGGCTGCACATGGGAGAACAGTTACGATTTGTATTTCCTCAGCCATGCTGCCTTGTCACAAAATATTAACATTTATGTCACATACCACTTCTGTGTCTAATTTTAGTTTCATTGGCCTGCAAGTATTGAATCTTAAAGGCGATTGAAAGAACATAAAACTATACATTTTTGGAGCATGCATTATGGTTTCTTTCTAAACCTATCATTGCCCTTAATATATAACTTAAGCCCCCATACACCTTTAGATCACTCCATACGATTTCCATTAGATTTACCAACAACAATGTAGTATAGTGGCCTCCCTGATTGGATACACAGTGATTGGAAGGTTAGAAAGGTCCTCATATTACATGGTTTTGGTAGAACAAAAGTGTATTGTACAGAAATTGTAAGATTGTAAGGTGTATGGGGGCCTTAAGTGATGTTAGGCAATTAAGTTAATTAGATAAAAGATTGGTTAACACTCAACATGAGGCCACACATTATTGGTTGCATGTTTTATATTCAAGAAGTGTAAAGCCCCCCATACAGCTTAAGATCGATCCATACAATCTCCATTAGATCTACCTACAACTGTGTAGAAAAGTGGCCTCCCTGATAGAATACGTAGTGATTGGAAGGTATATATCACTGCTATGTAGTGCTGGGTCCTCCCTGATAGAATACATAGTGATTGGAAGGTATATATCACTGCTATGTAGTGCCGGGTCCTCCCTGATAGAATACATAGTGATTGGAAGGTATATATCACTGCTATGTAGTGCCGGGTCCTCCCTGATTGAATACATAGTGATTGGAAGGATTAGAAAGGTCCTCATATTACATGGTTTTGGTAGAACAGAATTTGATTGTACAGAAATTGTATGGAAAGATTGTAAGGTGTATGGGGGCCTTTAAGCTAAGCATACATGGTTCGAGTTAAGCATTCAATCGACCTAAAACAATCAAAGTTTACATCGATCGTATTTAAATTGTATTCTGCGCTTGTTCGATACCGATCAAAACATCGATTGAAAAAATTACAGACATTTTGAAAAATTTTCGTTGATCGTGCAATGATCGAACTAAAATCAGAGCATTTTGTTTTTTGGTCAGGTTGATTAACACATCTATACATGACTCTTTCCTGCGTCTAATGAAAAGATCAAGATCTTAAATTGAATAGAAGATCGATCGTGCTAAAATCAAACCGTGTATGCCTAGCTTAAGTACGTGAATAAGACTTGGTATGAATATGAGTAAAGGTGGGTTTACAAGTGAAGATTTTTTCGTTCGATTCAATGCAAACGAACAATTTTTCGGTTGATTGAACAAACATCTAGAATGGGCAATTTGATAGATGGATAAATTCAGTTTGACCTCAAACAAAAAGTCATTCGAAAGATTGTCAAACATGTTGGTAAATTTGTATCTGTCGAATGTATTTTTAATCGATATCGGCAATAAATGAAAAAAAAAATCTAAAAATCTTACATTCGATAAATGAATGAACGGTGTTCGACAAGGGCATTGAACCAAAAATTTAATTGGCAGTTGATTGAAGAAAAAATTTACACATAAAAACCCACCTTTACTCAACTAAACCAAAGTACTCCCCAGACCTCCCCCCGAGTAGAAATGGCTGAATTTTTTATTCTAATTGACTAGCCGACTTTGTACGTTGGTTGCAAAATACTGACCATGGTTTTCATTACTTAAATTGCTGGAGATGTAGAGAAGGGTTGTGACAACATTAATAAAAGTACTAAGATTTTTCTAAATGAAGTTCAAAGTCAAGTCGAAGTTCTTCAACTTGAAATTTAGACTTAACTTTAAGCGTAATTTATGCAAAAACTACAGGTGCTAGGACAGTACTTTTTTCCACTGCCCTTCTCTCCATTTCCAGTAGTTTAGGAATGTTGCCATGTTTAGGGGATTTGGGTGGCACTCTAGCTTGTTTCCCTTTTCAATGTTAAGCCATGCGCTATGCATTGGTGGTGGCATTAGGGCTCTCCACCACCACTCAGCATGCCAGAAGAGGCTTCTAGGCAAGTAACTATGGGGCAGTCTACAGCAAAAAGCCAAGGAAGCCAAGTAAGCACAGATTCAGGTGAGTAAATTGTTTGAGAGAACCAATTCAAGGGTAAATGGGAGTTAAGTTTTAAATATAACATTAATCCTCACAAAGGCTAAGTTCTGATGAACCAACTACTTGAATCAAACAGAGAGTCCACAATTAAGTTCCATGGGAAAGGTTTTGTATTACTTTCAAATTGAAAAAAAAAAAAGGATGTTGGCAATAAATATATTTTGAGTCCCTCATGGTGCACATCAACATGTGTTGTAAATGATGATGTACAAAAACGAATGCAATGTTTGATACTTTGTTTTTGATCCTTCCACAGTATGCAATGTATGAATCAATAATGGAGCCAATACAGTAAAAACAGGCGAGCAGAACCTTCAGAAGATTCCATTCCTCTGTGAAAGCTTAGCATATGATCCTCTACCAGAGAGCACAACGTCTAAGCCCTTACCTTTGATGTTTTTCTGATTGGTTGGGTGACAAGAGCATCCCTCTTTGTATGAATGCCTATTTAGTATTCTCAAGAAAGTTAAAGTGCACTTTAAAAGAAAGCGCAATTATCCTTTTTGCTTCCTTCCCTGAGTTAACCAAACCCACCCTCTGTTGGCAGATGTTGTCTTTATGATGATCACACAATGTACACTCAGTGTGAGAAGGTTTTACAGATGAACCACTTATGTATAATACATACAACACACGGAATGTCTTCAAGGAAGAAGAAGGAAAAGCAATGAGTGTAGTGATACAACAGTGTAAAGCATTGAACTCATACCAAGAGGCCAGTACAATGATGAGCAGCATGGGCAATATCCAAATTTGCGATATTTAGTGAATAATTCTAATATTTGATTCAATATTCCTAAATTTGAATATTCACGGTATGACCATGCATTGCTTAAATAGCACCGCAATTGCAAATAAAATATTTGCATATCTTCTAAATAAATGGTCACATGCTATATTAAATTTTTGCAACGTGAATATTATTTTCGCAATACATGGCCATACCATGAAAATTCAAATCTCAAATATCTGCCCACATATTCCAGTTATTCTCAAATTCACGATATTCACAACAAATATTCGATATTCAAATGGCTCAACACTAACCGTGTAGCTTCATGTTGGCATCAATATTATTGCATATGTTCCACCACCCTCTACCAGGAAAGACAATTCTTTTTTAGATTATAATTTGGGACTTTTGCTCAGTGTTGTTCAAGTGACAATGGTCTCCAGGACAAACAGAGAGACACTCCAGTAAAGGTAGGGGGGGGGGGGGGGTACAGGCATAGAACTAGACATAGGGTCGCAACAGTATCCTGATTATCCTAACCTGATCCTGACAAGCCAAATACAGACCTATTTTTGGTATGAATTTCACTTTCAAAATTTCAAATTTACCTTACTTCAAATTTTTGGTCTGGTGGAGAAAAGCATAGCCCTGTTCTAACCTTTCTTAAATCTGCCAAAAAACAAAAAAAAATATGAGTTTAGGTATATATAGGTAGAACCATAGTTTGACTGTACCTTATGTACCTTAGTAGATGAAGCCTTAATTCTATTAGGTAAAGTCAGGACAGCAAGAATTCAATTGGAAAAGTTTATTTACCTAAGGCTATGTTAAGATGGCATTCATGAGTCCACCAAGGCTCCTCCTTCTAACGCATTTATGAAGCGCTAGAACATCCGTGGACATCCTGTAAAGCCCCCCTACCACCTTGAGATTCCTCCATACAACTTTCATGAGACCTACCAACAACTATGTAGTATAGTAACCTCCCTGATACATAGTGGTTGATAGGTGTAGAAAGGTCCTCATATGACATGGATTTGGTAGAAGAAAAGTTGGTTGAACAGAAATTGCATGGTAATTGTATGTGGTGTATAGGGGGCTTAAAGCATGCATTAAGTCTTGCATTGTGATGTGATGATGATTGTGAAGGACAGGAAGTGGTGTTGTGTACGTCTCTTTTTTTAAAAAGGGAAAACTTACTAGCATTGGGCCCCATTGCGTAAATAACGACCTAGGGCGTTGACATTAATGGAACCCAACGCAAGCAATCAATGCATGTGTGTACTAGTCCATTGATTTACATCTGTCAAATGCAGGGAAATTGGCGCCATCTAAACATAGCCCAAGGGTCTCCATACATTGATTGATTGATTTCTAGGGGCAATGGTGCTTTCTCTATATTTTTCTCATTTAGAAAACTCCACTATCTGACAATGCATTTCCCACCTTCGGCTTATACTTGAGTCAATACATTTTTCCAGTTTTTGTAGATAAAATTAGTTACCTCGACTTACACTCGAGTATATACGGTAACTATTGTGCATTGTGTTTGCATATTACCTATGTTGCTAATTACTAACTGTAATATTAGAAGACTCATTTGCCTATCAATCTTGTTAGGAAAATAAATCATTCCTTAGATAACATTGTTACCAAAGATGTTTCGTGGGCATACATGTGCATAACTCTATGCAAAAGATTGTTTGGCTGATAATGACCAGAATGTGATAATTTTTCACACATATGACCTAATAAAGTCAGTAATCTGTATTGCCTACTATATGTTCTTTGTTAGGCCTTTTTCAAATACAACATTAAGTAGAAAACAAAAGTAGATTCTAGAGATATAAGCTTTTTTCTAGCTGTGTTTCCTCCTTCATCGTGTCCTTCACCTAATTACCCTTTAAAGGAGGAACATTCTATAAAACTGCGTAACTGCGTCCCCACAACATCAATCACTACGATAAAAATCCAGCAAACATATCAAGGCCAATGTGTAATCGCATAGGTAAGAAGAGAAGAAAATTGCACCTTGTCCCAGAGAAATCCTGATTCTAAACAATGCCAAGTCCTCTCTGTCCTACGCTACATGGCAATTTATCTTATTCTTCTTATATGGCAGCAAAGAATTCCACATTGCTTTATAGAATACATAGACTGTTCACATGAGTCTAATCACTGCAGCTTATACCCTCTGTCGTATCATTGTAGGAAGATACACTAAGGTCCCTTTGGAATAAAAACTAATTAAATACCAACTCCAGGCTGATCTAATTAGATCTCAGGGCTTTTTATACAAATCCTAAGCAATCCAACTACTCAGTGATAAACACACTGTGTTTGGTAGTCAGGAAAAAAGCATGGCAAAAATAATAATAATAATCCTAATGGTATTACCATAACTCTCCATTAAAAATAAACATTTTAATACAAATACACTATAATAACAATGTTCGCTTAGCAGTGGCAGTTTTGGGCATGGGCAACCTGGGCGGTTGCCCAGCACGGTATCATGTCTTCCCCCTTCCCCACACTGTGCCCGCCTATCTGTGCGGCCCCCCGGAGAGAGAGGAAGTAGTGAAGACTCACCCCCCCCTGTGTGTCGATGGGGATGAGCAGTCTCACCTCACGAGCACCTCAACTCCCGGGGCCCAGGGTGCCGATCTCCCTAGAACCGTTCCTGGCACTTCCTGGCAGTGCCTGGCATTACAATGCAATTGTAGTGTAATTAGGTAATTTTATTGATATTGGGCCATTCTTCCATTGCAAATTGTTCTAAACGGAAAAGAAAAACAGTTGCCTGCACTCAAAGTGTATGCATATTGTTGATTTTAATTTATCGGTCCCTCTAGGCTTCGTGAAAAGTTTAGCATGTGGGGTGCTGGAAACTACAAAGAGTCTGTCCCACTCTGACCAATACCGCACAACTTTAGAAATGATAGATCCGCACTCCAGGGTTTAAGGCAATCCGTATCACACACTTTATTTAAATTTCATTAAAATCCATACAACGAGTTTCGTGTCACCTTTAACATAGGGGTTAATTGTTCTCGCTGGCCCAAATTGCATGGTTTACGAGCATAGACATTCACTTGGAGCACCTCCCATTCTCAAGTGAGGTTTTGGCTCTCTGCAGGCCACTCCTGGATCTTGGTTTTGGTATCCTTGAGGAACTTTTGACCTAATTTGTGTGTGATTTGTGTCATTGTCTTTTTGGAAGACCCAGCAATGACATAAGCCTAGACTGTGAGCAGATTTCTGCATACATTCTCCTTCAAAATGTCAACATAATTTTCTTTTTTCACGACAGCTAGAGAAATCTGCTTGTAGTTTAGGCTTAGGTCATTGCTGGGTCCTCCAACAAGACAATGACACAAATCATACATCAGAATTAGTCCATGATTTCCTCAAGGATACCAAAACCAAGATCCCGGAGAGACCCGCACAGAGCCCAGATCTCAATCCTATTGATAATCTGCGGCCGGTGCTCAAAGTCAACTCATCCATGCTGGAAAACAATGCAATTGGGACTAGCTAGAACAATTTGCAATGGAACAATGGTCCAAGAGACCTGCTAACCAAGTACAGAACTGGGAATACATGTGCAGATATTTTTAAAGAATCGACTAAAAAGATCAATTTTATCGAATATTTCTAACTGGCTTGATCAGGGTAAAAGTAATCGATATCAGACTGAATCATGATATCGAACATGTCTGTAAATTTTAATCGATGCAGTGTAATCAAGGATTTTACCAACCGATCGAGGAAGCAAGCAAGGCATGCCTACCACTACAGCAATTCCTTTTGAATTCAATGATTAACAGAGATCGGTTGATTACTCATCGTGTTGTACTTTTACAAAAAGATCGAGGTTCAACAAATCGATTTTCAATTTAAAAATCAACCTATTCAATCGAATCGAATATTAATTCTCTTGAAATCCTTACGTGTATTCACACATTTAGAGATTGTTGTCAGTTATTGCTCAGAAAGGGTACATTGTTGACTATAATCCTCCCTAGCACACCACCCATAATATGCTGATGTAGAAAGTACACTGCATAAACTCCCGCCCTGCCCCTGTCCACACAGTTGGCGTCATTTATGGGCTTATAGGAATTTGTTGAAAATGTATCACCATCTGAAATCAATTCTTTCTTTGTTGCAGTTAAGAAACATTTGCAGGTCTTTACATTTTTTCAGCCTGTGATGAAAAATCAGAAGGAAAACCAGAAGACTCTACTCTCTCCTCCTATCAGTATGTTTTTCATACGTTTCCAGTGCCGTTTCAATGCTTTTGGGGGTCTACAGCAAGAACTTGCATAACGCAGCTAGAACTTGTCGACCAAGAGGGGTGTCTGCTATTGGTTTAGCAGCTCATGCTGTTCAGATCTACACCAAGAGGCAGGGCGCCCATGTCGGGATCAAGAGCCACCGGATATGCGTGTGAGGGTGGGGCCTTTGCGCATGCATATTCCGCATAGCGGTAGACACGGTCCTGACTGTTACTCTCTGTCTAAGGAGCTGCAATAGGCTCATAGCAAGTCAGGTTTTAAAGTGTATCTACACCCCAAACCAAAAATGTTGTATAGTTTTCCACTTTTGACTTTGAACTTAATCAGATTTCCAGGGGTAAAGACCATTAAATCAAAATGTATATGTTGTAATTTAAGATTTAAACAAAGATTATATAGACTTAGATTTAAATAGATCTAAAGAAGAAAAATAATTTAAGTAAGTAAAATAATAGTAAGTAATATTAATAATAAAATAACACTAGTATCCATAAGTGACTGTTAACTTTGGATATGTTATGTACAGTATGTTATGTTTGAACAGGGGTTCACATCATTTTTTACGCAGATGACTAGGACATGGTGTGTGGTACTAACCCAATATGTAGCATGGTTTTAAATAGGTCCTTCTATCTCACTGTCTGCCTCACTGTCCTCTGGGTCAGCCTCCTGCATGGTAGATGCTGCTGCAGATGGACCTCCCTGTTGCTGATTAAGCTACCGATTAGTGGTCTCCATCCACAGGTCACCGGCTGGCTTTGGGTCACGTGTAATTCTCACAGTACACCGTTTGACCCCCGAGATCTCATACCTCAGTAGTCAAACAGTGCTTTTCTCTTGTCAGATTGTACTGTACATATGCCTACTCCGACCTTTAAACCCCAGATCTCCAACACCCTTAGAAGTCTAATCTTTTTTTTTTGGATTAGTAATAGATTTAATACCCAATTTGACACCCCTAACTGCAACCTTTTATAGTTATTAAAAGGTTATCCAAGTGACATAAATTGTATACATTTAACAACAAAAATGAAAAGAATTTTGTCAATATAAATGATACTTTTACAGTAGTGTAGTGAAGTTATTTGTACAGTTATTTCATACGTTCAAGCTTTAATCTGAACTCTTGCTGCTGCTATATCAACTTCAGCCACCAGATGTCACAAGTGAGCACTTGCCGTCAAAGCACAACACAAGCAGGGCTTCCTTCCTATACATTGGGGAGGAGGGGGGAGGAGAGCTACTTGCCTGTCTCACCTCTCTGTGTAGAACACAGATGCGCTTAGTAAGGATAAAGGTACGCATGGCTCATTTTTTATCCATTTTGGGTACCAGCATAATACTGTGTAGCCCTGCATATGAACCTATACAGTATATATATATATATATTCAAGTATAAGCCACATTTTTCATCAGAAAAAAAAAATTTCGTCCAGAACTTGGTATCATTACCAAAATTGCTGGAGATGTAGGGAAGGTTTTAGAAGGTTTTAAGAAGCATTTGAATATATATATATATATATATATATATATATAAAGCTACAGCTATATATTATATAAATTCTTACATTTTTAATGTTAACTGAACCTTTTTTATTCAAAAACTAGATAAGCTTACAAGCTAGGGGAATGGGGTTTCCCCCCTATATTTGTGTAACTTTTCGCTACATCTCCAGCAATGTTGGTGATGACACCTTGTTTGGGGGCTTTACAATTAACTCACAATAGAGATGGTCGAATTTTTTTTCAAAAACTTGACGATTTCGACGATTTAGAGTTAATAGCAAAGCTCTTGAATATAGTCTTCACCGAACTTGCTGGAGATATACAGAAGGGTTGGGGGTATACTATGGGAAAAAAGTATGGCTCTTACACAAATAGTTTTTGCACAAATTAAGTTCAAAGTCAAGTCAAAATTTCGAAAATCGGACTTTGTATTTGAAGTTAATTTATGCAAAAACTACAGGTGCTAGAGCAAAACTTTTTGTTTTCAAATGTTCCCACAACCCTTCTCTACATCTCCAGCATTTTGGTGATGATGCTATTTTAAGAGGCTTTGCAATCGAAAAATTCGACCATCTTTACTCACAAAGCCAGCTAGTTGAAATGATGACATCCCAAAAGAAAAGCATATTTGCTGTGTGTTTCTTTGCCTTAGCTGCTGCCTTTTTGACCATAGGCTTATACTCAAGTCATTCATTTTAAAGGTTTTTTTTGGTAAAATGAGGTACCTGTGCTTGTATTTGGGTCAGCCGTTATTCAAATAGATACAGTGTGTGGGTATGTATATCATACATTCTTCAAACTTATAGGTAAAAATAAACAGCCGCATCTTAGGACCTGTTTCCATTCAAGCGTTCCCGTGCGGTTGTAACCGCGCGGCTGAAACCGCGAGCACGCATGGGATAGTTTTCGCGCGTTTACGTGACACGTTTTTCTTTTCAAACGCGCCCCGCATCCGCGTCTGCTATGCCATGCGTTTTCGCGCATTTTCGCAGGTTTTCTGGGATGCGGTTGGGACGCTGATGCGTTTCTAAACGCTGCGGCTAGCGTTCACACCGCGTCCTAAACTGCTTCCCCTCCGAACGCGCACAACCACACCAGTGGAAACTACATTGCAGTTTCCAATGGATGCGGTTGTATGCAGTTGCGGTCGCGCGTTTACCGCGCGGTTACAAACACGCGGAAATGCACGGGAACGCTTCAATGGAAACAAGCCCTTAGTGTACAGCTTCTCTTTGTTTGCCAGCATTTGAAATAAAACACTGAAACACAACAAAAAGTAGCTTTTCTATTTGTTGTGATGGACTTGGTTTCTGTGCTATAGAGCGCCCATCTAGACCCTAACAAGAGCAATACAAACCGTGGGAGGAAAACACGTCCATTTCAATCTGCCTCCAGTTGATGATCTCATTTCTTTATCTTTCCAGTTGTTCCACCGCACAGAGTTTTTTATCATTCAGAGCAAGGTTACGGGATGGGAGCAATGTATATCTCATCACATTTCATTTTCATTCATTGTGTGTTATATTGCCTATCTCAGGCTGCTCTGTGAAATTGGAACAGAACTCTGGCTGCCATGCTCAGGGGAGAACATCGGAAGGTAAGACGCTGTATATTCATGACTGCTACAAAAAGAGCTCTACAACCAATTTGTATACTTGCTGCACCAGACGGATTAGAACTCGGATGTCACAGTCAGAGCTTTAAAGAAAAAAAAAGGTTTTGGAAAAAACAAGAAACTTATGAACATTAAAGATTTTCATTACAATGGTATTAACATTGAAATGTTCAATGACAAATGATATGAAGGTGCGAGAGATAGATGATGTGTCTTTCCTCCCAGGGTACACAGGATCATGTGATTTGTCATATGAATTAATGCTGAGTTTTTTATTAGTAGGTCAGTCTGAGGGTGACTCTTAAGCCTGCCATAGACACCTCAATCCATGGCAGACCTTTAGCAGACTGCTCACAGCGTGGTGACGTCACCACGCTGTGAGCAGTCTGCTAAATGTCGGACAGGAATCCTGTGTGTTCCATTAACACACGGGACTCCTGTCCGAATCTCTAGCCAATTAACTCGGAGGGGGAGGAGACTCCCCCTTCGAGTTAGCAGCCTGCAGCTGTTCTGCCTGTCAGTCGGGCAGAAAAAGAACCGGCATGTCAGATCCGTGTGCGATCCGACCTGCTGGCTTTTTTTTCAACAAAAGTCAAGGTGGGCTCCTACATAGTTGCGGCAAACCAACGTTTATGTACTCGGCGGGAGCGCGCACGCAGGTTGGTCTGCTACAACTATGGCTGGGAGTCTGCCCGTCTATGGGGGGCTTTAAAGGTGGGTTAACATGTGTAGATTGTTTCTTCAATCAACTGCCAATTCGATTTTATGTTCGATTTTATGTTTTTATGTTCATTTATCGAATGTAACATTCGATTTTTTTGTTCGTCCATCCCGATATCAATTGAAAATACATTTGAAATTACAACAGAAAAAAATTTACCAACATGTTCGTTGACCTTTCAAACTATTTTTTGTTTGAGGTCGAACAAAAGTTATTTGTTGAAAAATTGGCCATTCTAGATTTTTGTTCAATCAACCAAAAAAGTTCTTCGCTGGTCGAACGAAAAAAATCTACATGTGTAAATCCACCTTAAATCAGTTTTAATCAAAAAACATCAAATAATCAAATAGGCACATTACATACCTGTCAGCAGTTCAGATCCTGGAAAACTACCACACAAAAACAAATAAAACTTACTTACCTTCTTCATGTTTTCACTGATGGTGGCAGCATGTTGCTTAAGGGCAAGAGAAGCCACTTCCGGATTGATTCTTCTCCGGGCAGCTGACACCCACCTGCTCCCCCCTCACTCCTACACAGACAGAGACTCCTCTGCAGAAGAGCTTCGTGTGGGGGGGGGGGGGGGGGGAGGGATGGGGGCACTTGGCTGGATCCATCTAGCTGTGTGAAGAGAGGCTTCTGTCTCCTCTCTTCACAAAGTCTCACACGTTGACGTAACATCTGTGAGAATTAGACACAGGGGCTGCAGAGAGATCTAACAAGTGGTAGGTCTACTTTAACTATTATAGGAGACACAAGCCTGATGGGTAGATTAGGTTGATTGTATTGCTGTACATATGGACAATGGAGACAATCTGTTTTTTCTGTTCTTTTCTTTTATAGAAACTTCAAAGCGACCTACTACTCACCTTTGTACCCATGTCCCTTGCAGCCATATAGGGGCGAGTCTTGCAGAAAAACTTAATAAATAGTAAAGTAATTCTGAATCTTTCTTAAGCTAGCCATACACATCCCGATAAAATTTACGATCGATAAAACCAGACAGATGTTCCCGACGTTGAATGTCGTATCGATTGTAAATTTCCTAAAATACCACCTCATGAAGATCCAATTTGGATAGATTTTTCTGTTTTATCGAAATGTCATCAAAAATAATTGCCATTTATATCGAACGATGTGATTTACAATAGAAATTACATTTACGATCTAATATAATAATGTAATACATTACACTACAACATCCCAAAAACCTCTCGGCCACTAAGGGCTTGTTTCCATTGATGCGGTTTTGCCACGGTTGTGTCCGCGCGCTGCAGCCGCTCCCGCCGGCACCCCAAGCGTGTTTCAATCCGGATGCACGTGTACGTCCGGCTTCGGGATAAGACTCTGGGCAGCCCCCATGTAAAGGATGCGGTCGGTTGCGGTTTCTCGCACGAGAACGCTGAAGTACGTTCGAACCGCATCCACTCCGCATCCGCATCCACACCGCGCACCATGGAGCCTGGCTGATGGTTGCCTATGGATTGGCTCGGAGGGGCGCACAACCACGGCAAATCGCATCATGGACAAGCCTTAAGGCCCCCATAACGTGTCGGATTCCCACCGATTCGCATGATGATCCGGGCGCGTGCACACCAACTTCGTGCCGGATCGCATGCAGCCACTTGTCCAATGATCAGGTCGATCGTTCAGGGCTCAAATCGGATCCGAAGGAACCAATGTTGGTTCCTCAGATGATTCTGCCCAGATCAGGGGAGTTGCCATGTGAGGGAATCGGACACGATGTCCCGGAATCCGTTGGACAAGGTGGTATGCCGATGGATCTTATTGCGATGATAACTCATTCCCCGGCAGAATCGCCGGAATCGATCGGGTAGTGATCAATTGGCCATGGAATCCGACACGTGTATTGGCTAGCTTTAATTCAAATATACTTGTATATTAGTATATATTAGTATATATAGATATTTCATTATATAGTATTACTACTCATCCCTATGTAACTTCACATTGATATACTGTTTCCGCTACACAGACGTTGGTTGCTATGAAGCATGATCCATCATGTCAGCGGGCAGCAACATGCTTGGCGGCGAAGTCTTAATATCTAATAAGCATCATCGGGCACTAATTGGGTCGGGATAACACTATGCACCCTGCCCGATGTTCCCAGACCAATAAAAAATTTCAACTTGTCCGATGACTTTAGATCGAAATATCAAAAATTGGATCTAATTTATTCTGTTGTAACCATGTGAATGCAACAGATTTCAGGCCGATAAACTGCTTACATGTAGACCGGGTTTTTTGTTCGTAAATGTTATCTGGGACGTGTATGGCTAGCATTAGTTTGCTCTTCCTCACTATCTCTTGGTGCGTGATAGCTGGAACCATGTGACCACTCGGTCACGATTGTATCTCACTGTGTAATACAATTTTATTGAGATCTGTCTTATCAGTGAAAAATATTATCTTGCAGCCTGCAGGGCCACTTGCAATACTGCAGTTACACCAAGGAGTCTATCAACAGCATGACACATTTTGGGTATGGGTGTATCAGCATGGCACATTTTGGGTATGAGTTATCAGCATCGGCACATTTGGGGTATGGGTGTACCAGCAGCATGCAGATTTTGGGTATGAGTATCAGCATGACCAGTTTGGGTATGAGTCTATCAGCATGGCACATTTTGGTATCGAGTCTAGCAGCATGCCACATTTTGGGTATGAGTCTATCAGCAATGCCCCACATTTTGGGATGAGTCTACAGCATGGCACTGTTGGGGATGAGTTCTATCAGCATGCACATTTTGGGTTGAGTCTATCAGCATGGTCATTTGGTGGGGTAGTCTATCAGCATGGCACATTCTGGGTATGAGTCTATCAGCATGGCACAGGTTGGGTATGAGGTATCAGCATGGCATATTTTGGGTATGAGCTCTATCAGCATGACACATTTTGGGTATGAGTCTATCAGCATTGCACATTTTGGGTATGAGTATATCAGCATGGCACATTTTAGATATGAGTATATCAGCATGGCACATTCTGGGTAACAGTCTATCAGCATTGCACATTTTACTTGACAAGATTTGCCCACTCTTCTTTGCAGAAACACTCCAATTCTATTTACAAATCTACCTGTGTGTGCCTAGCTTTGGAGTTGTGGCAGATTTTGCCACAGATCAACCGGTGTGCGTGCTTGCGCCGATCGATTTGCAGTGAAATTGGCCGCATATAACACACAACAGAAATCGGACGACAAAATTACGAGCATGTCCGTAATTTTCAGGTCGTTCTCATTACCTTGGATAAATATAAAAACATAACTAAAATAACTCAAGACACCCATAAACGCTTCAAATTTGCAGCCGATGAACCACCAAGCACGCTCACGGCGATTGATTGGCCGAATAATCGGCTAACTCAAACTTAAAATTTGGCCATTAATCGGTCCACAAATCGATCTAATACAGTACAGACATGTCCGTAACTTTTAGGGTGATCTTATTACTTTGGTTGGGGACCAGCCGATTCTCGGCACGACCGGCAGTGCATGATCGGCAAAAATCAGCATTTAGACTGTCTATGGCCGGCTTTACAGATAGTAACAAAAAAAAAAGCACACAAAAATGTTATCAGGATTTCCTGGTTAGTAAGCTCTACCTCATGTCTTGTTCTGATCATTATGTATGAATATGAATTTACCACTACTTTTTGTCTTACGGTACGCACAATCAATAGCAGCGTGCGTTCATCTTGATCGATTGTACTCAAATTTATTGTGGCCACAGTTTCTTCGAGCGGAATCCACCCTGGTCAACACTGTTCGATTTCCATTACTTTGGATGAGGAGGGTGGGTCAAACGGGATTGATTGCGCAGAAGTGCTGCGACGCGATTCTTTGTTCAACCAAGCATGAGTGCAGTGTGGTGATGACATCCTGCTGAGCTTGATTGAACAGGTATCAACCTGTGCACCTGTGGCAAGAAACAGTAAATATATAGACGGCAATAAAAACACATCGATTTCTTTTCTGTACTCTTATATTGAGAAGCAAATCATGCAAAAAACAGATCTAATGGATCCACTGTTTCTATATATGTACCACAAATAATTTAACATTCACTCACAATATTGTCACATAACAATTTATCACACAATATGTTGTAGGGTTCCCCCCAGAGCATAAAACCCCCTACTTGCAAGTCTGGAAGGACACCGTCTCCTCGTCCAAGCCCCATTTCATACGTCAATGAGGGAGAGAACCCCTTTGTTTCAGTAAGGAGATCTCTTACCCATAACTTGGACCTAGACTTATTTTTTTAATGATATTTAAATCCCACTTTTTTTATTATTGGATGCAAAAACTATTTGTGTTAGAGCCATAATTTTTTGTAGCATACCCCCAACCCTTCTCTACATCTCCAGCAAGTTTGGTGATGACACCATGTTCAGGGGCTTTGCAATTAACTTGATATCGTCAAAATGAAAATTCGACCATCTCTACACATTGCATATAGTGTGAAACGGCACTTAGACTTCAATGTCAGTATTTGCTTACAGCTATACAGCAGCCAACATTTTTTTTTATGCCATTGTAGTACAGCCTCTATTAGAGTGTGTCAACAATGCTCTGAATTCAGAAACAATATAGCATCCTTGTCACATCATGTGCACAAGTACATCAGGAGGTCATGGCTGGTATTCGCAGGCAATAAATGCAGGGCCACTTATTTTTTTAATTTGGAAGCTAGGATCTATTTGAAATATACAACACAATATTGTACTATAAATGTTGCATGGACTTAGAAAGGAAAGGGATGCTGTTGATGATACACAGTGTACGGGACCCGTAGATGGCTGTGATAATACAAAGCGTCCAGCAGGTGGCGCCCCCGGTGTGTCTCCGCTCATGCAATGCAGCTCGCACACCGGCAGGATGGAGAATAGTCGGCGGAGCTGTCGGGCTGCCTGGAAGTCCCCGGTACTGGGCTTGCCTCATACACTACAATATTATGCCTTACATACAACTCCAAGGGATGTCATAGTGGACACGTCCTTCTATGTGACCACACACGGATTAATGAGGGATAGCAATCCAGAGCTCAGCTCCAATGTATTCTGTATTTGTGGATGAAACGAGAAGAAAGTTATATCACAATACTACAGAGGAATCCTTGGGGGAGCCATGGAGAGGTAAGACTTCCTCCTGTGTGTAGTTTGGAGAATCCTCCTAATAATAGTACAACGTGTCTGTTGTTTTATGTTATGAAGTTTTCTGAAGTTGGTTATATACACATGGACAGGGCTATGGAAAGTGCAGCATCAGCAAAGATATTTCCAATAGGGATGGTAACAGATGCATTGGGTATATCTATATACACTGGACCAGGATGGGTATCTACATCTGTGCAGAGGGAACATTTTCAAAACAAATTTCATCACAATGAGTGCCAATTTTTGGGGTTATTACTGATAGATCAATTCCTTTCTTTAAGGGAAACATTGTATGTGTGTTGGGCAACATCTTTAAGATTTCTTTAATTCACACAGATGTCACCATAGTATTCAGCTGGAAACAGATATAAACAAGTAAAATGTATAGATGTGGTTTCAGGTGATTGATCCCTTTCTGCTGGTATAGTATTGTTATTTTGTGATTGTATTTTATTGTGATGACTTGCGGGGGTTCCCTGGGCTGCGTGTGATCTTTGCGTTTCAGGATAAAACTTTTCAGGACATTGTTCTACTGTTCTTACATTTGCTTTATTTTTGGGCTATCCCTGACCATGTGACAATCCCATCCCAGGTGAGATGTGTTGGGATACTTCTGTTGGGCAGTGACAGTTGAGATTGGATTGAAGTGGTTGATGGATTACAGTACCCCCCCCCCTTTAATAAGCAGGATGTGTTTGGGGGTATCTGGCTCCATTATGGATGCTGAAAAGAGTATACTTCCCCATAGACAATACAGGTTTATCCATGTTCCTGATCATTGCATGTTTGTATGATATCAGTGATTCAGGTGTAGAATACTATTTATTTTTTTAAAAAAATGCTGATTTATAGTTGTTACTACTGTGTCAGATTTTATAACAATTTATAACTGGTTGGTCAGGGACTATATGTGGGCTGCAGCGACAAATTTACCAGCCACAATCGCAGGCTGTGCTACGAATCTCAAATGTAGAGCGATATGTGAGCCGTTCCAGGTTCCCTGCAGCAGTGCAATGAGAGACCCACGGTCCCCATACAAAGCAATGGACGTCAACAACCGTGGTTTACATTCATGTCTGATATCAGTCAGAAGCATAGAGCTGTGTTCTAATAGAAAACTACCCACGGTCCCCATGCAAAGCAATGGACGTCGACCGGGGTTGACATTTATGTCCGATATCCCTGTTTTCGAGTGGGATTGATTGGTCCTACTCGAAAACAGGGATATCCGCATTAGATATGGGCCTGATTGATGGCCGTACAGTGTTCGAAGCTGCCATCGATCTGGCCCATATCTATGCGTGTGTTCCCTGCTTAAGTTTACCGACCAATTTGTTGGCTACCCTAGCCATAAATCTACTACAAATAGCTGGTGTTCATTGATGCTACAAGTACCAGCAATTGATTGTTTCTTCACAATTGCCATGGGACCTGCCACCAGTACCAATCCCCAATGTCAGCACACGTTTTCTGTTTCAATATTTTTATTAAACTTTTAACAATTTTACAGCAAGATCACAGAAATAAGAAGTAGGGGCTCTAGCCCATAACGCATAAGTTTAATAAAGTACAAACAAGGGGTAATAACAAACTCAAGCAAATCCCTATAACAATCCCTCACAAACAGGAGCAATCCTACAGTACAGTACAATACGGTTAATTGCACCTAAATGCAAAAGGCACTATGGCTGTGAAATGGGTGACTCTTAAGGAAAACAAACAAGAAGGGGGGAATAGCCCCAATATGGGTAAATGGAAGGCAGGGTATAGAAAAAGAAAGCCAGGTAAGTAGGTTAGGTAGGTTAGGGTAGAGAGAAGAGAGAATGGAGAAGGCAGGGGATAACGTTCCAGGGGGAGGGAGACAGCACTTCGTATTAAGGGGGGGGGGGGGGGGGGGGGGGGGGGGGGGGGGGGGGGGGGTAGCCTCGGGCCCTCTGGAGCCAGCTATAGATGTGTCAGGCTAGTCATGGTCATGGTTGGGTGGTATTCATGAATCCAGGGTCAGCACACGTTTTCAAATGTTTTTTTTTATTACATTGGAAGGCATCTGGATCTGGGTAGTTGGCATGTAATTGCATCAGAAGCTGACACGTAAAACAATATCTGCATAATGACCTTCAGATTCCCAAACTGTGATGTGTGAGGATCTAACTAAACCATTCAATGCACATCTGGTCAGGGAGACGCTTGCATATCAGGGTTATGGAGAATAGATTTGTACAATTATATGTGGCTAGTTTCACAGATGATAAACACATTACACCAGCCTGATGTATCTGTCATTTGTGGGAAATTTGGATGGATGCTGGGCGAAACTTGAAAATGTTATAGATCAGTAGTATAAGTGTGTGTTTGTGGACGGTGGTGTGTATGTTGTATTTTTGTATCAACCATCATATGTCCTGTTGTTGTGTTGGTTTTGCAGAGAAATTGTAGAGAAATCAACAGGAATATGTGTAACAAATAAGTATGTGTCCTCATACTTTCCAACCCTCTGGGCGTTGCGCATGTGGCGCTTTTTTTTTATAACTGCCTGGCTGGAGGTCCTGTGCATAAATCTGGCCTCACTGGAGACGCCGGAGTTATGCTGCAAAAAGGCGACGCTCCTCCATTTACATGGAGGTCCATGGCGCCGACTCCACCCGTCCCCGTCCCCCGTCCCCAGTCAGAAATCCAGTGTGCTCCTAACTTTCTATGGATGCTGAGGACATAGTCCCTTTCTTTAAATCCCAACCAGTGTTGACAGCCATGCCTGCTGGTCTACAAAAGTTTGGGCATACCCTTCACGTTTGTGTCTACTCCATATGAAAAAAATAGAAATAAAATGCATGAAAAAATGCAACTGAGCTCTCTGTTCATATTAATGCGTGTCAGTAGTGATAAGCAGCACAGGCAATATTCCTATTTGCAAATATTTTCGCCAAATATTCGCAACAAATTTGGAAATTGAGGAATTCGTGATCTCCAGTTATTATTATTATTATCATTTATTTATATAGCACCAACATATTACGCAGCGCTGTACAATACATTAGAGTGGAGATACAACACACAATAAAACACAGGTACAGGTATGACATAGGAGGATTATTATTGCCTTCATTGTGCAAATCGCCACTTGTACCTGCGCATATTGCGAAAGCAATGCACGGTATTCCAGGTACCGATGCAAAAAATTAAGAATATTCACAATTACAAAGGTGTTGCACTAAATTCTTGATCTTCGTGAATTCTCAAAATGCCAGTATTCACTATAAAAATTTGAGATTTGAATATTTAAGATCAGCAGGACAAAACAGTAAATGTGGCGTGGTCTTGGGAGACTTATCGATATGTTAATCTTCTTAGCAGACATCACAGGGATTCCTATATGAATGTATCAGCATTCAGGAGTACAGTCCACAGTGAAGATAACTACTGACAGTCTTACATTTTCATATATGCCTTACCTTTGGGATTTAATATAGTGTCAGTTTCTCTTTAAAGTCCAGATAAAACTCTCAGTGATGTTGGCACTCATTGTTTTCTCAAGTGTGTTTAGAATGCACATGAGATACAGGACAGCACAACCTTATTGACTTGAATGAAACAATTATACTGACAGTTTAGAAGCTGCGTCTGTCCAGCTTTGGAGGCATGTCAAACTCTTAGTTTTCTATTAGAACACAGCCCTATGCTTCTGATTGACAAACACAGCCTCTGATGTAGTATGAAACCTAAATCCGGTAATTACATTTCATATGCAGCAGAACAGAAGGTTGTGATACACCTGAGATACTTCATTTTATTTGTAAAGCAGCCAAAATCTAAAGAGAAAAGCCCGTCCTATGCCAGCATGCTAAAAAGTGTGAACCTTGTTTCTGTGTAGAATAAGTAGCCTCTCCGCAGAGGTCTACCATCCCCCTCTTTAAATTGAGAGTTCAAGATGGCTTTATGGTATGAAGAATGGTGATGGACGAACATGTCACGAACAGGCGAAGCGAACTTCTGCAAATACCCGCTGTTTGCATGTTCACAGCGAACCTCCAATGACTTTAATGGAGGGAGAACTTCTCAAATCTTCAGGTCATATTTGTAGCCAAAATAGAGAAAGAAAAAAATCAAAAGGGTGCAACCATCTGGACAGTGTCATGCCGATCAATGGCTAAACTTCTAAAATACTACTTTTATACTTATACTAATACTTTTAAAATACTGTTTTCTTCAAGTCTAATGGCCGCAAATCACATCTACAGATCACTGGATGGAGTGTAATAGCAAAGCAGCTAAGCTGTCCCTCAATCAGCAGCAGCTCTCCCTGTCGATCTAGTACTGGAGACACAGGATAAATGTAAAAAGGCCACTGGGCTGCTTTTTATATAAGGGGGTGTCCTCCCAGAGGGAAAAATGTGTTATTGGCTGTACTGTCCCACCTGACTATAGGGTGAGGGGGTGCACTTTGTCTCCATGTTAAGGTATAGGGGGCGACTCGAGCACCCATAATGTTCGCTGTGAACTGTACACCAGGCAAACATTTCGGCCATCACTAATGAAGAATGAAGACAGACAGTCCTAACACCAGTCTATTGTAAGTGGGAAATGTGTTCAGACTTGGCCAAAATACTGTACATATTCCAAGAAAATTGCTCCACTGCAAGCTTATCATAGCTAGAAGAACATCTCTAGACGTGGATAATGGTCCAGGGGCAAATATATGGTCCAGAGGCAAATACATCTCTCAAAGTTAAAGCATTTGTTACTTTGTTTCTCTAAAGCTGGACACTCAAACTTTGTTAAGATTTAGGCTTAATGCACATGGCTGATGTGTCTTCAGGGACAACATGGATATTATTGGAGAGTGAATGACAGCCGCAAGCCGCCCACCCACTTAAATTTGCTTAAGACCTAGTCTTCACCTCATCAAAATCCCATTGTGTCAAACATGGGGATTTCGGTATGTGGGGCTGAAGCCAAGTGGTCAGAAAGCCTAACAGGTGGGGATTTTGACATAGTGGGGACTAGGCCTAAATATATTGGGTCAGCTAAATTTACCAACAAATACACATTGTGATTGCCTTCTCATATAAAAAAATATTTAAATATATATTTTTAGATTGGCCTTCATGTTTTTGTAGAATTTCTAGGCTGAGCAGGTAAGTGTATCTGCTACATTGGGGTCCCCGCTAAGCGTATACAGGTCCCGGCGTATGTGGAAACAAGCCCTTAGTTTTTGCTTGACAAGTGCAGATTATGCACTACAACAGAGTCTTAGGTACAAGAGGTCACTAGTATAAATAGAATTTATGTCACTAGTGTCCACAGGAGTTTTAGGACCAGGGCCTACCAGGACTAGTGTCAGTTGGAGTAAAGGATCTGGGATCACCGGGAGCCATAGGAGGCACTTTGAAGGTTTTGGCAGGCATGGGAATAACTGCTAGGGGTTTGACACTAACTTGGTGATGTGTTGCTTAAATACTAAGCAGCAGCTGCAACGGTGTCCAAGCAACAGATGCGGTTGCCCTGAGGAACACAACAGTTTTTGAGGGGTTCAGCAAAGTGGGTGCTAGAGTGGCGAAGAGATGCGCATGGCATTGGTAATGGGAGGTAGCTGGAACAAGATGAGAGTAATGAAAACCCTTTTACGGCGATTGCATAGCTGTCAACTTAAAAAAAAACGGTGGTCATACAAAATGTGAAGTCACTTCCGGTATGCGGATGGTAGCTCCTTCACGTTCCTCCACTGGTTCCTCCGCGTTCTGGAAATTATGTCACTGATGTCACTTCTAGTGCCGGGATTACCTCTCAGCTGCTTTAGCAAGGAGAGGGCGTTACTCTCCCTGCTAAATTAGCGCGATTTCAAGAATCCAGGTCTTCTTGAAAAGGGGTTGACAGGCATGTTATAATGACCCCTTTTTATCTCCAAAAATTTTATTGCTATTCCAGTTACTAGCATTTCCATTTAAGTCTTTCTGAATCCCCCATAGAGGGACACAAAGTACACTTCCCAATGGGAACACAAGGCCTGATTATGAAATCAAAGTCTATACAAAAAATTTTATAAATATTCAAGTTTTCACATCAATTGGGTTATTGCAATGGATTAAATGAATGCAATATTCAATTCAGCCAGTAGATGTCACTAGCAGCAGTACACTCACAGCACAATGTCATCTTCCTCACTAACTGGGAGGAGGGGGGCCAACAGCTGCAGAGTCTTTCCTCTGCTCTCCCTCTGTCGATCTTGCTGTTCCTGGTCCGTGGAAGCTGCAGTCATTGCAGATCCCATGGATACGGAGAGAGGGATAGATGGCAGTTCTTCTATGTCTCTCTTCATTGCTTATGCAAGCAGGGCTTTGTTGGCATAAGTAATTATACAGTTCAGATGGGAGATTCTGACACTGGCCTGCATCTGACAGCTTCCCGGCTAATCTCCTTGCCGGGAAGCCAAAGTGTGACCACCCGCGGGCGAGTGGCATTCAGACCATAAGACTAGTGATGAGCGGCATAGGCAACATTCGTATTCGCGGCATGCCGCAAATTTTTGGGAAAACATTCGGAAAATATTTGCATTCGGCAATATTCTTATTGCGAATATCGGCAGTTTTATGCGAATTTCGCGAATTTTATATATTCGCGAATATATGTTTAACTTGCATTGAGGGGCGTGTTGAAAAAATTGCAAATTTTGGACGCCATCTAAGTGATTTTCGCGAATTTTGAAAAGTGCCGATTTTCGCAATATTCCGAATATTCGCATCACCCCAATATTGGATTTAAAAACTGTTGATGGTTACAGGGAGTGTTGCTAAGCTCTTGTTGCAGCCTTCCCATTCGTCCACTTGCATTGAGAGGCGTGTGTAATGGAAAAAAATACAGAATATCCGGAATTGCGAATATTCGGCAATATATTCACCATCTTCGCGAATTTCCGAATTGCCGATATTCGCGATTAACATTCGGAATCCCAATATTCGTGATCATCACTACATAAGACGCAGGCACTTTTTCCCCCCTATTTTGGGGATGAAAGGGTGTGTCTTATAGTACAAAAAACACGTAATTACTGTTGTTTTTAAAAATGAATGTTTAAACAGCACAAAATATTAAATTATAATCATTTTAGCTACATCTACACCTAGTCTAGGTGGAGAAAGGGGGAGGGTAGAAGTAAGGGGGCATTCTGGTGAAGTGGAAGTTGCTTGCCCACCTGCATGATTTTTGCTATTGCTTGTTACCTAAGAAAATCAGTGTTAACAAGGATTTTGGCCCACTCCTCCACACAGATCCTCTAGATCTGTCACCTTTTGGGCTGTCGCTAAGTAACACATAGTTTCAGTTCCCTCCAAAGATTTTCTATTGGATTTAGGTCTGGAGTTTGGCTAGGCCACTCCAGAACCTTGATATACTTCTTACGGAGCAACTACTTGGTTATACTGGCTGTGTGCTCCAGGTCATTGTCATGTTGGAAAACCTAGCCACAACCCATCTTCAATGCTCTGACTGAGAGAAGGAGCTTGTTGCTCAAAATCTCACAATACATGGACCCATTCATTCTCTCCTTAATACAGTGCAGTTGTCCCCATTGCAGAAAAGCACCTCCAAAGCATAATGTTACCACCTACATGCTTCACAGTAGGGATGGTGTTCTTGGGTACATTTTTTCTCCAAACACGGCGAGTGAAGTTTAGACCCAAATGGAACTTCTGACCACATGACTTTCTCCCATGCCTCCTCTGGATCATCCAGATTATCATTGACAAACTTCAGATGGGCCTCGACACGTGATTACTTGAGCAGGGGAACATTCCATGCAATGCATGATTGAAACCATGAGGCTGTAGTGTCCTCTGAAACTGGGGTCCCAGCTCTTTCTCTCTCATGTCATTGACCACCCCCCCCCCCCCCCCCCCCCCCTGTGTAGTTTTGGGCTGATTCCTCACCTTTTTTTATCATCAATGATGCCCCACGAGGTGAGGTTTTTTAACAGCTCTTTGGTCTTGCCCATTGCAGTAATTGTAGTCTTAATGAGTGGAGAGAGGTGGACTTTTTAAAGGCAGAGTTACAAGTCTTTGAGAGACAGAATTCTTGCTGATTGCCAGGTGTTCAAATACTTATATTCCTCACAGTTCATATATCTAAGATATTCCAGCCACATCTGAAAATAGATTCATAAAAGTTCATTGGCTTACAGGAAAGGTGGTGTCATCTAACTGGTTTCCTACCATGTAATTTTGAATACCCGTGTCACACTATTATTGTCTAAGCCGCTGTAATTATAGTAAGCAAAGATATTCAACATACGCATTACCCTCTTAGTTAGCTATTACTGGACATTGAAGGCTAATGACCATGAGTCAGTTTAGTGTTCACTCTTCCACACTTATAGATTTCCTCTGAACACCTCTGTGTAAACAGCAGCAGTCGCTGGTATATTCTCTTACCGTGCTGTGCCAAAGAATGAGCCATAAGTCAGTCATAAATAAAGCGGCAGTATGTGTATGCCGTATCTATATGGACCTGAGCACCACTCAATATGGTATTGAATGGACTACACCCTAAGGACATGTTCTACCGCAGTGTTTTTCAACCTTTTTTGGGCAAAGGCACACTTGTTTCATGAAAAAAAT
>CM070033.1:159634511-159662300 GCA_036250615.1 Ptychadena robeensis
GCGGATATTCGCGAAATTACGCGAATTCGAATATTGCCTAGTCGCTCATCACTAGTCACTTAATTGAAATAGACTTTTTAGATTAATAATGAAATCCATATGTCTAGAATGAATATATTAATAAAAAGGAGGAAACATTATTTTTGTCAATAATTAAGCACATCAGCCTCATAATATATGTTTAATAAATGATAATACATTTCACCAATAACATAAAAACACTGTATGAACTGTTTTTTCAAGCTAATCACCGTACCAAACTTGGAAAGAGTTGTCAGGGTTCAGGACAGGGGGATGACCAGGTTAGGCAGCATACACAAAAAATGGACAGGATGAGGTGCAAATAAGGTTAAATGATAAGCTTACTGAAGATCCATATACAGGGACAAAGCTGAAACAAAGTCAGGAACAAGTTCAGGAGTGCAAAAAGGAACCAATACACCACAGTTCAGGCTCAGACACAGGATCAGAGTTCAGATTCATGACCACAAACAGAGTCATCCGACTTAGCGTTGGCCACAGTGGCAGCCTGCAAGGCCCGCTGAGCGTCACGAGTAATGGGGGGCAGCGCATCCTCAACACCAGAGACCCTGGCCTCCAATTCAGTAGTGCGCTCTCTGATTTTCTGCAGATTGTGGCGTAGGAGGGAGAATTCCTCTTTCAATCCCCCCACATGGACAGTAAGGCTATCCACAGAGGAGCCACATTTATTAATGGCCTCCAGGAGTTCTTTCAAAGTGGGCTGAGGATCTGAAGGGGAGCCATCCACGTGTGGAGAAGAAGGGGCACTAGCAGGGGAGACAGGAACATCCATGGCAGCCTCATCAGCACTCACCCCAGCCGCAGCCACAGAGGAGGGAGACATCACAGGAGAGGAGCAGGCAGATCCTGAGGCAGCAGTGCGCGCAAAGCGCTCCAGCCGAGCAGCCACATCTTTAGGGGGTTTGGCCTTCCCCTGCTGCTGAGCCGCGCCGCCATCTTGCCTGGAGTGCGTGGAGGACTGCTTATGCCGCCCGTGCATCGTTGGATCCAGGAACCGCCGCATTGACAGCTATCTCGGCGGGACCGGAGGGTGAGGGGCACCTTGCCAGAGGAAAGGAGCAAGTTTGGCAGCAGACCGGGGAGAGGATGATTGAAGGATCAGGTATGGGAGCTCCTGTGTAGCGCGTCCGCTCACATGCCCATCTTGGCCACGCCCCCCATGACCACAAACAGGACCAAAAATAGGATCACAATGCTCAGGATGGTGTAGGAGGGTGAGGCACCTATATATGGCTCGAGCTAACGCGAGAGGTGTACCCAACCCAGCCCACACTTGCAGGAAGCCATCTGCAGGTGACAAGGGAAACTACCTGGAGTAGGCAGAAGCACAGAGCCACCAACAGGTGGAACCTGAGAAGTACAGGTCCTTTCAAGATCCAAAATTTTCTTATTAGTAGTTGCACAATTTTGATTGTGGATATAGGTAACAAATATTATTTATCCAGAGTTAAAGAATAAGAAAATTATTAGACAATTCTGAATCCCTTCCCAGATTCTCCCAAACACCTTCCATTACGAATGATGAAGTCATTTGGCTTTGGTGATATGGTTGGTATACGATATAGTGAAATAGACCAAGGACCTTCCAATAACTGCCTACTTATTTCAACACATTTGTTTTATTCCACTGATAATGATGTTTGAAATATAGAAACAATATCCCTTTGATACTTCCATTCTTATTATCATGACAATGCAGGGAAATGTGTTAGAGGAAAGCCTTGAAAGAATGATTGTCTTTGTGACTTAATGAAGATTTGTTTCCATACAATTCACCAATCAGGATAGAAGGCCTGTTTCAATAGATAATGATTGTATTTAAAACTAATTTCAGAAATTGAGCAGTTAAAGCATAAGTGTACTTTCCCCACAATAGGCACTCATCATCCCCATCCCCTTCTTACACCATCCCAGCTTAACACATTTCCTCCTCCATACTTCCATGCTTATGGCAGGTAATGTTTACTTCACCACTTGAACCACCTGGCACTGCCAGGGACCCACTAGCTGCTGTGACAAGAGAAAAGGCCAATAGCAACAGCAAAGTAGTCTACAGTTAACAAAATGAAATACAACCTTCCAATACAGCGTAGAAAACAAAATAAAGGGAGGGAGAGTGGGTCACGTTCGACAATTCCAAAGAAGAAGGGGACAGACGCAACCACTACCCTTTAAACTATCTGTCGCCGCCCCTTTCTGTTACCATCAACTTTGACTTTTTAACCCTGTCCAGTCCACCCAGTCAAGTAACCCTCCGATGAGGGTGCCCCTTGGGTTGCTCATGATCTACTTTGCCAGTAAACAACCCATAGAAGTCAACAGGAATGTACAGTATAGGTTGGTTGTAGGAGAACAAGACTTGGCAAATTGTGGACAACAGCACTTATCCTTGAAAGGTTCAATAATAAGATACTGAAGGTGCAGATATATTGTTTCTTTAACTTTTCAAAGGTTTGGGCAGTTCCTTATTGCTGCTGATATAATGTTAGTGCTGTATAGACCCATGATATTGATAACTTAATGTTCCAAAGAAATGTCTAAAGATGATATGGTATTATTCTGGTGTATTCTCCTCCTAAGCATTATACACATACTTTTTGGTAATGCCCTGTTCTGCAGGAAAGTCACTTTCTCTGCCCGTTTAAAGTAAGTTGTAAAGTGTTTCTTTTCAATTCCCCCACTATCTCTAACTTACAAAAAATACATTCTAAATGGAGAATGCGTAGACCTGTTATATCTGTAAATATCAGGGCTTTTTTTCTGGGGGAACGCATTGGAACGGAGTTAAGTCTGGCCCCAAAATAAGGGCACTAGCTGCAGTGCGTCGTGGGTGGCCCGCCGGGAGGCCCCCGTGTGTGTTGTTTAGTGGGGGGAGTGTTGGCCATTCAGCACAGGTTACGAGCGCGCCACGGGTTACGGGTGCGCCACGGGCAGGCGATTTTGTGCCTCCCCTCTTACCCTCCCTCGCAATGTGCAGCGAGGGAGGGGTGGCGCCTTCCCATTTTTTATGAGCGGTGGCCCTATGACGGGGCGTCTCCTTACCCGTCTATGCTGGAGAGAACTTTCTCTTCAGCGTGGACTGGGGGGTGGAGTTGTAGCCGTCCTGAGGGAGAAGAGGCTGCGCGCCCGTACGGGGGTGCGGGGCCGCCCGCGCCTGCCTGCACTGGTGGGCGACGTGCCCCCGTTCCCCCAATGGGTAGCTACTTATGGAGCGGACACCTGGTTTTAAGGGGCGGTCCTAGGGGTGGGTAGGGGCGTGGCCAGGGGGAGGGGGGTGAGTTCCGCCACCTTTTCTCTGAGAAATAAAAGCCCTGGTAAATATCATTCTCTATTTGTTAGGAAATATGAGGATAAATAGATCCATAGTACTTGCAGCTACTGAGGTCAATAAAGTCTTATTTTAAAATCCATTTACTACCTATTGCTCTGCACTGGTCGGTGACAAGTGCAAGAGCGGGTACAGGAAATCAGTACCTCAACATACAAGACGATATGGACTGGGTGGAAACACCCTCTTGCATATTAACTGCATATTCCTTTTTCCCATCACAAAGTATTCAATACATAATGTATGTTGTGTGTACATCGTATGCTACAGCTTTCAATAAAAACATATATTAAACATAAAAAAACATTTACTGCTTCTTTACCAGATCATGATGTAATTCTACTGCAGTCTGTCTGATATCACTTGTAGTCCATCTTGACCACTGTGGTCTTTGTCTACTGCATACAGCACATTCACCATTTCCTTCAATAGGCTTTCGGTCTGGAACTTACTTACGCAAGAGTTGGCATGTAACTAAAGACTTTAATTGTAAACTCCTTTTATGACTAAAGATTAGTAAAGATTTTTTGTCTCCCTGTCTTTTTGTCCCTTGACTTTAGTGTCTCCCTGTCCTTGGATCTTTTCCTTTGTGGATTAACCTCCTGAGCGTTTCGCCCTTGGCACGGTTTTTTCATAACCGTGCCACGGGCAATCGCGGCGGAGCACAATATGCTCCACCGCGATTTCCTGCTCAGCTGGAGGATGTAAACAAAAGTCCGGCGTCACTGGAGATGCCAGACTTATGCTGGAAGAAAGCGATGCCCCTCCAGTTTGACGGAGGTCTATGGCGCTGCCTACCCCCGCCCCCTTTGCGTCACCGGTGATGCAATCGGGGGCGGACCTGGAAGCATCGGCATACATGCCGATGCTCCCGACCGCCGCAGAAAGCCGGCGAGACCTAGAGCGTAGCTCTAGTTAACTGGGGCTGAGTTTCATGATGCATGAAACTCAGCCCGAGTTAACTCGGGCTAGACGCTCAGAAGGTTAAAAGTGCAGTCAATACATTTAAGTCTATTTTAGTCTTGGCGTTGCTGTAAATAGAATTCTTCTTTTGTAGTCTATCTGTGATGCAGTTTGGGATGTAACATTGATATCCATTGTTATTTTGATGCAAATTGTAATAACAATGCAGCCAATTGTATAACTGACTAGATTTAGAAGCATGTCTAGAGCGAATGAGCTTTTTAAAACTTTATGGAACATTAAAGCATTAGAAAAAGCTATGCATAAATTTTAATCTACTTTTCGCTGTGAAAAAAAGTAAACTGGTTCTGAGAGCTTTACAAATATCTGCGCATTAGTAAGGCTGTGTCTACATTCTGTTTTTTTCCTGAAGGTCCTATAGTGCAGACACCCCTTACATTCTCCTACGGGACAACCTGAGCAGGGGGCGTTGCAGCAGACGCAACACGTCCACAATGCCCTGTGTCATGATGAGGCACCTCTGTCACAAAATGCGCCCATTGTTTATGTGACGTGAGCCAAGTGCCCCTGATGTGTTTTCGGACGTGGTTTGCTCATGAAAAGTATAACTGACAGAATCAGCACCCAAATAGTGGGCAAACTGTAGGTGGATGTCATAAACATGTCACACCGACATGTCCATAATGCCACCTAGTGTAGATCCAACCTAAAATGGCTTGATATAACTTTTACCTTAGCTTGTATTGTGCATCCAGTAAATTATAGCTTCAGCCTTTGGAGTTCTTAGACAAGAATTTTAAGCATCCACCAATATAGCTAATTCACAAGTGCGGCCCTCAGCATAATTAAAGGGCCACACATAAAACTTTCAATCTAGACTGACTTGTATAAGCATTTTATAATGAACAAAGGACAGCAGGTATAACTAGAGGACATTATTAAAAAAAAAAAACTTGTTTTAAATGATTCTTCAAGCATTAGGGAACACTGTAGTATGGTAATGCACATTTTATGTGATACATGTTATCAATGGTTATTTGCCCCATAGATATTATCAAAGCCTTTATGTTATGTGCCACAATATATATTATACAATCATCCCCCGTTACTTGGTAAAATAGTGGGAGCAAAGGCACTCGCCTGCTCCAGCTGAGCAGGCTGATTGGTGTACGTGAAAGCCAATCAGTGACCCAGAAGATTCTGAGCAAAGACTCATCATCGGACTTATGCATAAAGGGCCATTTCACACTATATGCGTTTCGTTTTAAAAACGTGCAAGTTTTTTTACCGCACACGTTTTTTTACTGCACGTGTTTTTGCATAGAGAACCATGTTACCATTCCCTTTGCGTTTTAAAAAATGCAGCGTTTCTGAATTCATTGTTAAAAACTCACTGCTGTATGCATTTTTGATGAATCTTTCATTGATTTGTTCAAAAACTCAAAATGCTAATGCATATGTAATGCATGCCTTCTAAAAATGCATATAGTGCGAAATGGCCCTTACAGTTAGGTTTCAGGGGCTGCAAGTGGAGGACCGAGGGGGCGCTAAAGAACACCTAAAATGTCGCAGGTTGGGCACCTGGGTCGTTTTCAAAATTGAAGAAGCACGTAGCCAACAGTTTTGCAATGTTTAATGGGGCACTTTGTATGGCTATTTTTATGATAAGCTTCATTGTCTGCATTGAAAAGTTATATTTTGAATAGTGATCTCCCTTTAAAGCTTCTGCATTTTTTACCAGGGACTAAACATTACGTAACAGCTATGCATTACCCATTGTCTTAGCCGGTGATTAGATTTATTGACCCTGGAGATGATTTGTGAATTCTTCAAACAGCAACACACACACAGGCCAGCTATATTTGTCATACTAATTCAATTTTGTGCTCTGAAAACAGCGAACACATTTATCCTCCAAATGATGCACAAAGAACTTGTCTTGCTACCACCTGCTATTTTCTCTAAGCTTTTACTGACACAGATTATTGATTTGATGGATGCTACTTGTTAAATTCGCATCTTCCTAGAGAGTTACATTATGGAGATCACAGAAGAAAGCTTTAGATCCAAGATTTTCTAAAAGGGAAATCACTAGAAACACTATGCATGAACTGATTGAATAAAAGATGTAAGCGGTAAGATTATATGTCCCTAGTCTATTTGAGACTAAGCTAGTTAGAGATAATTACAATGTTTTTACACTAAAAGGTTATTAAAATATTTTTTAAACTATGATTAATTGTGATTTGCCTTCATATATTATTTTCATCATCCTTTGCACACAAACTGAATTAACTCTTGATATATCTGATAGAAAGGCTGATATGGGATTATCATTTTGGGCATTGACATTGGAAAGAAGAGGCAGTGCAGGGACGACAGGGACGAGTTGGACATGTACATCTACTGTATATAAAATAGTGATTGAAAATGACTATTACTGAAAGAAGTGATTGCTAAGTAGCTAGCAGGGAAATGCTGGCTGCTCGGAAATCACTTACCTCATGTCTGGCCAGCAATGTGACTGGCCAAGCAGCAGTTCTGAGAGGCCAAGACGGAGAAGCATAAGCAGAAAGAAGAACCACCTGTAGCTGTGGGTTTTCTTGCCTTCGCAATCCGCCCTATCAGTGGGCCAAGCATGGAGCTACAACCCACCAAGGGAGCTTGAGTTCCAGAAGGCAGAAAAGCAAAAAGAGAGGGAAAAACAACCAGCGGGTGGATCTTCCCTCTGACAGCTTTCCTGCCTCTGCCTCCTTTGTCTTTATGACGCAGGTGGTGGTACCTTCACTCTAAAAGACACACACGTTTTACCTTAAATTTTGAGGAGCATCCCCAAAAGCAAAACATATGGTCAGAATGCAAGGTGTGAAATGTACCTTAAATATTGGAAGCTAAAGGCTTGATTTGTTGATTATCAGCAAATTTGAATACATATATAAAAGTAAATGCTCCTGGTAATTTGCTTACCTGGAAAATTCAGATATGTGCTAACACACTGCCAAGGAGAAATTACATCAGCTATGAATTTAGAATATAAAAGGTTTCTGCCCATCAGTCTGGGAAGAATTATAAGGCAATTTCCAAACAATTTGAAGTCCATCATGTCAAGATTTAAGAAGTTAGCAGTCAGCATTTACATTGTAGCATATTCACCCCAAGGTCAGAACATGCCATGCTCAAAGATATTGCAAAAAAAACAAAAGCAAGATCTCAGATTCTACAGGTCTGCTTAGCACATTAACGATTTAATTTAATGACAAAAATTATTAGAAGTGGTATCTAGTATGGATTATTTAGAAGTGTTGCCAGCCTAAAGCATCTGTCCTCGATACGAAGATGTGTGCATGGCTTAGGTTTGCAACATTTGAAGATTTATGTAATAATGCCCAATGACAATGAAAGTTAAGAAGTTTGACCATAATGCACAGTGCCACAATAAGGGGTTTCTTCATTATGGCTTGATGATGTGCTAATTCGTAAAACCTTAAACCCAAGGAGGGTTCACTTTTTTCCCATGGCTGTATATTAATAATCATAAACGTAACTTAAACTATAAAGTTCTTCCAAAATCAATGAATATTATCCAAGTTGACATGTTGTTAGATTATGAAGTATGTTTCAGTTATATACCAATGAACAAATCGATAGTGTATAATCAAGGTGGTTGTATAAATTAAAGCCATTTGACAAAGGGATACTGGACAATGTGACCAGAGTGGATCATGATGCTGTCCAGAAACATGTAAAATGTTGGTAAACTATTGATATATAGCAACAATTCCATTATACTCTATTGATTCATTCGTAGGAATTTAAATAATTTATTCTTTATATCACAATAATTGATAAGCTTAGATATTATTGTTTATGACATCCTTTCTCACTGAACTCTCCAACCCACACTTCGAGGATTGCTGATAATACTGCTGTAGAAATGTAAAAGTATGTATGTGTATTATTCTGGTTCCATGAAATGTGGCATTGACAGATACAGATGAACAGAGGGAAGTTCCGGGGTGCCAAACTCAAATACAGAGAGGGGCAAATTTGAAAACTTGGACAAAATCACGGGCCAACCTTAATATTTATTTTAAAATAAAATTGCTCTGCAGGACATTTTTGGCCCATGGGTCAAAGTTTAACATCTCTGAACTACACACACACTGTACACACAGGGATGGGGGCACACATGGGCAACATATAAACTGTACAGGTCAAATACCTCAATAACTGACTTAGAGCTTAAAGGTAAAAAGGCAACATGAAGAGAAAGAATAAGTCCCTCACTCAGTCCAAGGGGAGACCGGCATCCCAATAAACATAGATATGAGAAAAACGTGGAGAAGTGTCTGTAGGAGACTTCCCACATTGTAAATTCCCCTTACAAGCAAGAGGCTAGGGGACTTTCAAGGTCTCCACAAATTGGACAAAAAGCAGTGTGCATACAGGTAAAAAGCAAAGTAGGGTTTAATGGTAGCTGATGTGGGAATATACTACCACAATAAACAAGGTACACATGGTAAGTATATGTTGATAATATGACAAAACAAAATAATGAAATATAATGACATAGTAACGCTGATAGCGGATTCAAAGTCCAGAATAGTATAGACTATGATGTCTTGGGTCCGTTTCCTGAAGAAAGAACGAAGTAGACCTGGCCTGGGGTGAAGAAGAAGGACTATCCCAACGTACGTTTCGTTATACAGATAAACTTCATCAGGGGAAGTGGTCCAACACCCAGACCACCATCTCATAATAAGCTACAGAAACAAAACAGCACTACGTCCAGTATCAGATAGGTAGGCAAAGGGGTGGCTAGTCCCTGGAGATTTTAATTGTACAAGGGAACACACAAAAAAGAGTAAATTAACAAATTACTTTATTGATCATAGAGTTCCAAACCCACAATGTAGCAGCGGTGACTGCTCTCGGCAGTCACAATACCAAGGGTGCATTCAGTCCCATATAAAAGAGTCCATGTTCCATAGGGCATAGTCAGAAGGTGGGTTGATGGAAATCCTTCCAGAGGGGTATAGGTCGATCCTCAACTTGTTTCAGCCCTGTCTATGGGCCTCATCAGGAGGAATATATACACGCCTCAATGTCCTAAATTTGGTATTCTGTACATTGAATATCTATAACAGAATAAAAAATAACGTTTAAAGAAAAGTGACATCCAAACACCCAATCCATGATACATACGCTGTATTTTTAATTCACAACATAATTTACAGCTGAAAAAATCCCCTTCCTCTTTTGCACACGTGCCCCAGATCCATATACAAGATCTTGTGAATAAAAAGTTAAATAAATAATAAAAGTGTATTCCAATCACCATTTGCCGCCAGGTACGCCCACGGAGATCCAAGTGATTTGTTAATTTACTCTTTTTTGCGTGTTCCCTTGTACCACCTAAATCTTCAGGGACTATCCACCCTTTGCCTACCTAGCTAAAACTGGACATACTGCTGTTTTGTTTTATATAAACTGTACAGTGTGTGTAGTCCAGGTATTCCCCCATCCCTGTGTGTACAGTATACTTGTGTAGTCCATGTGTGCCCCCATCTCTGTGTGTACAGTATGCATGTGTAGTCCATGTGTGCCCCCATCTCTGTGTGTTAAGTTTGTCTGCCCTCCCCTTTGCCTTCCCTGCAGCTCCCCTACCAGCTACACTTACCAATCCTCCATCCTCCAACTTTGCAAGTAGCGAATGATCAACAACAGACATGGTGTGTTTATGTGGATGAGCAAATGGCCACAATGTCCTAGTGGTACCTCAGCATACATAGGAGCTTTTGTAGAGCCACATCTGAGATGTGGAAATATGGGGGTCTGGTGGAGTGAAAGTTCATTTTTATGGGTATGTTGACAATTTTAATTGGGTTTTCACTAATATTAAGTGTGTATGGCTTGTATGTATAGGGAATTGGTTGTTTGCAATTATAGTCCTCTTTAGACACATCGACCACAAGGTGAAGGTCTATGTATTTATAGCAGTTGTTTTTTTCTGGTATATGCATACATTAGTTAGGATGGGCCAATCATTAGTGTCATTATCTTTGCTACCCCAAACATTTTTTACAGCTGCAATAGGATTTATATAATGAATAGTGAGAGAACTTGCACAAAATATATTTATTTACTGAAAATAAGTAAGAAATGTTGTTTGCCAATACAAATACTGTGTTGATTTCTTTAGATGGGTTTACACATGCTGCCATTGTTATTGGTGAATGTATAATAAACTTCAGTCCAAATTACCAGTTGTTTCTATGGAAAGCGTAGCAAAATCATGGTCGAGGTTCCTTTCCTTACATTTTACTAATTAATGTTGATTAATTTTGTGCATTGTACAGAAATACCCACTCATTCGTTTTTTAATTGACAGAAAGGAAAATAATCTAGCATGCAACATTTGGCAGGGACTGCTATCCTGTCATGTAATATGTTCACATGTAGTTAATGTATACAGCAGATTTGATTCCAGATCTGATCTAAAAAACGAAATCTGTCAATGTAAAACAAATGGCTTCAAAGTATCATTCTCAGAAGTTCTGTATGTACTCTTGTCAAAGCAGGAGGAAGCAGAGCACATCCAGACCCTGAGTATACTGGAACGGATTCGTCCGCAAGAGCAGAGAGACATACCTGTTGCCAGTTTCAATGTGAAAATGACATATTTGATTTTTTTTTCTTGTTGGTAAATGCAAAAGCTTTCACATAAGCATTTTGTTTTCCCCAACATGTTGTTGCTTAACCTGCCTAGCGATTTACCTGAGTGTGGCTTGGGGGAAATTTCTAATGCAAAAAGCGGTTACCCCGAGTCACACTCGGAGTAGCTTGCCTGTTCCCTGCGATCCTGCAGTTTCCTCCAGCTATTCTGGCCAGGATTTGCTTCTTCCCTATGATTGTCTTGGACACCTATAGCTTACGTCATAAGTGACACTAGGGATTGTAACACAGTGACCCCAAGATCACCTGTGTCACTGGGCAGAGTGCTGGATGGGAGGTATGTTGGACCACGGTATCTCAGATTTCCTTTTTGAAGTAAAACCAGCAATGTTTTATGTGCAGGGAACTTTTATGTTCTTATGCTCTTTTTCTTTCTACATTGTGTTTTGGGCCTGGTTTTACTGGGAATTTGCAAGAGCAGGGTGGGGCAGATTCCCAATTTCCAGTCCAGTATTTCCAGAGGCTCAGAAGCCCATTAGATCACCTGGTGCTCAGTGTCAGGTATGTGTGTGGAAGACACATTACTGAGCAGTCAGAGACAGCTCTGTTTTGGTTAGAAGCCAGAAAGCTACTTACATTATGGACATTTTATGTTGCCAATGACGACCCCTGCGAGGGTATGTTTTCTTTGTGTGAGCCTTGTATGCTCCAATAAACACGGGCAGGAGCCCTAAAGAAAGGACTGTCTGGTAGAGTTTCTTTGTTTCGTGTACCCATTTGCAGCGGAACCCCGTCAGGACACGGACAGGCTGCCCATGCTTATGCCTGCACCCCAAGTCATTGATGATGTACTTGACATGCTGGAGACACAATATTTTATCAAATTGCTGATTAATCTGTTTACATTTTTGTTCCTCTTTTGGCAACCAAATTTGGAGTCTTGCAGTAGTGGGAAGAAAAATGTAGATTGAATAAGTGCATTAACTAGGAGCAACATGATGTTCAGTGGTTCTAAGGCAGTGGTGGGCAACTCAGTTAATATGGAGGGCCACAAGTGTGGCCCTCAGCATCACTAAAGGGCTGCACATAATATTTTCAATCTATACTGACTTTAAAGGTTATGTGCCACAATGTATATTTTACAACCACCCTCCATTCATTGGTGAAATAGTGGGAGTATAAGCCCTCACCTGTCTGCCAATACCCCACCAACAATAGAGGAGAAGTAGAGAGGCGAGGGAATTGCTCAAGCGCCATCCGGGTCGCTGATTAGCTTTTACATACACCTATCATGTAAGTTTATGGCCTCTCGTCCTCTTCCCACTCTAAGAAGTTCCGGGCAGAGGACCTGTCAACGCGGGTTCGGCGAACAGTGAGTTCTATGCCCTATGCAATAACAGTAAGTTTTGGGGGAGGATCAAGGGGGGCTACCAAAGAACACCCAAAGGGCCACATACAGCCCCCGGGCCGCAGGTTGGGCACCTGGGTTCTAAGGGGTATATTTTAATATCTACTGTTTCAATTACTTCATATTAAGATTTTAGAAAGATGTCCAACCATGAAAAAAAAATTTTGGGGTTGCATATTTTATTGGGTAGTCGAGTACAGAAGGTAGCCTAGAGGAATCAGTGTGGCAAGTATATATATATAATGCTTACCCAGAGTTTGGCTGTAAAGCAACTCATTAAAGCAAAATAATCAAAGTTACCTCCTCAACTGAACCTTTTTTTCTCCAGTTGTCCTATTTAGTTCAGCAATGGCCTAGAGGTTCCAGAAGCAATGACCCCATGCGTGGCCTTTTATGATATGCTTGGGTTTGGAAATTGGCACCAGAACAGACAGTACTCTAGTGCATAAAAGGAGAAAGTAAGATGCCAGTAGCATTAGGCATGTCATGGTAAACTTGTAGATAAATGGATCAAAAGCAGATCCCTGGGAAGCTAAGTAATAGGTATCTTTGAAAAACAATGAGCCTATCCATGCTATGGTCAGTACATTCGATGAATACAATACATGTGCTACATAAAACCAACATGTGATGGGTACACGAAGGCCCAGAGTTATGAGTTGTCCTGGTCCATGTGTCTTCTTCTTCTGTTCTATGTACGCTGACATAATACTGTATACGACTGCATACGAAGCTTCTGCTTCACATCCACCGTTGTAGGAAAAGTGCACAGTAAGTCATGCAGAAGTCTGAATTGGGCACGGTTCATTTCATCAGCTCTATTGCCAATTGTAGCTACAAATGGATAAGACGTGAACACCGCTAAACCTTATTTCACTTGGATTACTTTCTAGGTGGAGAAAAAACTGCCTATTTCTTCGGTTTATATGGACTGGATGAAAATCATATCAATATCTTGGATATGATTTAACCCGAGTGCTCCCAATTTTTCTCAGAATGTGTTTTGCCTATCTAGTATTTTTTTTATCAGTTTAATACTTCCTAGAATATATATATAAATAAGAAAACATTTTGTATTATCAAAGCCATGAGAGATCTTTTTCCTGGTATGTATTTAGGATTTGATCATGCTTTAATAGCAGAAATTGCACTGCACTTGCACTGTAATAATCGCCTGAGCACGCCACTTTATTCTCCACTTTTCCTCCCTCTTCACATCATCAATGACACTGGGGATGCGCTGAAAGACGTTGCCGTATCCACATACAATCTCTTCCGGGTCTGCGTCATCAGAACCATCTCTTCCGGGTCTGCGTCATCAGAACCATCGATGACGCTGAAGAGGCAGACCCGGAAGAGATTGCATTTCTGGATTAGTTTGCAGGGTCAGCAGATTAGAGCTCAGGGGGTTAAAGCCTGATTTAAGTTCAGTTGAAATAAGTTAAATACATTTTTATTACAAGCAAAAAGTATTTTGTTTAGTTGAGGATATACTACAAAAATTAAGTTTTGCTCTAGCATATGTAGTTTTTGCATAAAATTTTGACTTTGAGCTTAATACAAAAATGACAAACGTTATGCAAACTAGTTATTTCAGAATGTTCCAAGAACCTTTCTCTACATCCCCAGCAATTTTGGTGATGATAGCATGTTCAGGGGCTTTACAATCGACTCACAAAATCTAATCCTGAGTACAGACACTTGCCTCCTGCCAGCATTGTGGAAGATGGCCATTGCTCTCTGTATAGAAGCTCTTGTCTCTCGGGGTGGATACATTTTTGCATTGGTTGTCTGCCTGTACCGTGCGTTGAGATTGCAGCAGAGTACAAGGTACTTTGCTTGAAATTCCCGCCCTCCCCCCACCTCTGTGTGTGGGCTGGGAGACCAATGCCCCTCCATTAACAGGGAGATCAGGACTATGGCGCGGGCCCCCCTGCCCCTTCCATGTCACTGTGACGCGATCCAGGTGGTATAGAGAATCAATGCAGATGTGGGGTGGTCATGTAACCCTGGCTCACTCTGAGTTTGTTTATCAAAAAATCTCCTGATGAACTGGGTTTGTCATGACCACTAGGGAGGTTAAAATAGTTGTATGGTAATCAAAACAGATTTCTGTGTAATTTGTTTTGAATATCCACCCTCCTACGCCCCCCTTCATATCCTCTGCATGATCGATCATGCCAGGGATGTGAGGACAGGGACCAACATCCTCTGTATTAATATTCAGGTCAATGGGCAGAACCCAAAAGGATCATTAGGGACACTGCCTTGTGTAAACAAACTTACCCTGAACTAACTTGGCGCAACTATATTTTTACTACATTTTTATATGGTAATCATAATCAAAATGACAATACTGACCCACTGACCTATATCTTTCAAGCAGCACTTTTGTCATACTTTGGTCTTTTCTTGTTTACACATACTTTAAGGCTAATAAAATGTGTAAGCTATAATATCATGTCATTTGTGAAGCATAATACATAACACAAATACTTTGTGATAATTGCCTTTAACTACAAATTTTAGATGTCACCACAAATGGCCATAGTTTGTGCTATAAATACAGCGCGCCAGTCCTGCTGCAACAGCCATCTTTAAGGTTTTTTTTAGTTTTAAATGCTAAAAAATTAGCATTTATATTGAAAAATATTGTAGATAACTTAAATATTGCATGAATTCAGTGTGGTAATGAGGCTTCATTTAGAGGGTTTCACATGTCAGAGAGGTCTCCTCATTGTCAGGAAAATATGCAAATCACAAACAAATGAATGATGGTCCATGTGACTAATGTGCAGAGGATTTAATGGGGAACGTATAGTTCAAGAAGCTATTTATAAAAAAAATTCTTGCATATTGGGAGAGGCTACTTAAGTTTACGTATTTTTATTCTTAAAAATTTACAGGATATCTGTTTTATTTTTAAAGTGGACCTACCACCAGAAAATGATCATTACATATATGGCACTATGCTGATAATGAGGAGGAATGCTCTCCCAGCCCTCCCTCACTTCCTGGTCCTAATTACGTAAAGCCAAGGAGCAAAGTGTTTGTCGGGTAATTCTGTGATCTCAGCTCGTCATTGAAAGTAAAAAAGTTCCCATAGAAAACCATTGAATGCCCCCCAGTGGCCACCCGCAATATTGCACCCGGCGTTAACCCTTGGAAGCCTGGCGAATAAATATGGAATAGCTCATACAATTCCACAGAACATCAGGTAAGTATATTATTTTCGGAGCCTTAAGCCCCCATCATACCAGCTCAGAGGTACCGTATATACCCAAAAAAATGGGCAGAAAGTGCTCCCCTCAGCTTATACTCGAGTCAGCTGAGGGGGGTCCACTCACCTCACCTGAAATGCTTCAGACAGGCAGCTCCCGGTAAATCTTCTGCTGCGATCTCTGCTGTCAGCTGTTCCTGTCAGCGTCGGCTTCGGAGATCAGCTGTTGAACAATAATAAACTCCACACTGCCACCTAGTGGCCGGTTACTAGTACAGCTACAATTCCATAGCCTACAGAATAGGAATTGCCCAGCACAACCCATCCTGTAATAATATTAATCCTGTGTTCTCTTAAATTTATTGAGGTTGTGGCACTAAAATTAATCCTGTTTGATTAATTCCTAGGGGCAATGCTGCTTTCTTTATATTTTCTCATTTAGAAAACTCCACTATCTGACTGCATTTCCCACCCTCGGCTTATACCCGAGTCAATAAGTTTTTCCAGTTTTGTAGATAAAATTAGGTGCCTCGGCTTATACTTGGGTCGGCTTGTACTCGAGTATATATACGGTAATTCAAAAACCTAAATAAGGGGGAACATCAGGGGGAATGGGGCTTTAACGGCACATCATAAATCTCCAAGTAAATACAGTAAAAAAAGGTCTTTATTGATAGTGACCATGCAATAAATATGTTAAAAACTGTTTTACTTATGTCCCACAGTATCAAAATATATACATTATAATCACAAGTTTGTCTTTATATTCAAAACCACTAATACTGCCCCTTCGCCGAAGAGGGCAGGAGTCGTGAAATTGTGGATCCTTATTAGTCCATTGGATCTATAGGTTAACAAGTCCTGAGTGTCTCGACACCTTTCACTCCTACTCAAACAGGGCTTCCTCAGGAGAATCTACTGCCAGGACTTTGTTCTCTATGGAAAAAACACATCCATTTAGTAATCCATATAATCAACATACTTGGGGTACAACCTAGTATGGGGTCTGATCGTGATCTATTCAGGTCCTCAGACCCCATATACATTATGTTCTACCCGGCCTAAGTGAATATTTTTTTTTTAGCAAGATATACCAACGGTATAAAAAATCTGTGTCCCCCCCCCCCCCCCTAGCTTATCCTGGGACACCCCATTGCCCAATTGTATATAAGAAATGGTATACTTACTATTTTTTGGAGAATTTTTTAAAAGAACTCAACCATAATAATAAGAAGTTTTTTACTCACCACAACATCAGGTGGGTTGCAAGTTTTGTACTTTCAGGAACCTTCTGGGACCTTGCTGCTGTCAGATGATTTCTGGTACCTTGGTCATATCGGTTTTTTTGAGGTGACTGGATTGAGCTTTTTGCATACATGGGGGGAACAGGGATCAGCTGTTGAAAGGACGTCCTAAGGGAAACAGAGGTAGATCACAAAACCACAGACACAAACAGAAACAAACAAACCAAAAAATACAGAATAGCAAAACTGTGAAGGAAAAAACAAACAAGGTAACCAACAAGACAACGAAAAGGGGAAAGGGGACGAAAGAACCCATGAACAAACATCACCACCACATCGTGTGATAAATATAGCAATACATTCAAAGCGTGCCACAAACTCCAAAAGTGCAGGCATCCGCCCTCAGGGGGTCAAACTTTTTCATTTGTAATTTGTCATATGTCATATGTAATTTTTACATATTGAGTTTCTGCTTAAGTTTAAAAGATAATTTAAACAATTGTTAGATTTTATTGTTAACAATCTTTACCCCTAATCAATGTGTCCTGTCTTTGACATTATTGCTGGTGTGGTAACAACTACATGGGATTATCATATTTCCAATGGTTTGTTGAGATAGAACCCTTCATTACCAGTAAGGAGCAGCAATATTTGTATTCGCAAAATATTAAGATAGCACTATATTTGGGATGTTCACCAATTCTCGATATTTGCAATTAAAAGTTGAGATTCTAATATTTGCAATCAACACTACTAATCACATTTGCTTCTGCTTGTCTCTCTTTATCCTTATACATACTACTACTGTTATAAGCCTCAAAAACATCCTTCAATTTCACTTCGTTCAAAATAACATTTTATCCGAGTTGTGTGACCTGATTTTAAAAGACAATTGTATAATACCTGCACAATTTAGTTTTAGAATATAGAGAAGAGAGTTGTATGTCTCTGTAGAGCTGTTTCTTTAATCTAATGCTTTGATGTCCACTTCAGGACTAATGCTGGCCATACACATACCGATAAACGGCCGGATTTTAATCTGACCGACTGGCGTGCGCGCTCTCGCCGTCGGTCAGGTTAAAATCCGGCCGTTTATCGGCATGTGCCCACATGGGGCGACAGATCCCTGTCGCCCCACTTCTCGGCCGGCCAGAGATCCGACATGTCGGAAAATCTCTGGCCGATGGGAGCCGATGCCATAAGCAGCAATGAAGACGGCGTCTCCATCGCTGCTTATGGCCGGCACACAAAGGGTGCCTGGCCGATTGTGGGGCCCCAGAATGCAATGGGAGGCTAACGTGATGACGTCATCACGTTAGCCTCCCGGAGCGATATCGGAGGGCGATATCGCTCCAGCTCGGCATGTGTATGGCCGGCATTACTGTACGGAAAGTACTATTATCCCTTAAGTGCAACCCAGCTCTATCCAGACTCTTCACTCAACTAACTTTTTTACAATTTTAAATTATGCAATAACATTTAGGCTGGGAAGCTGCAGTCATAATTTGAAGAACTTCAGCTCACTGGCCTTTACAGCACCTGGCATGTCCCAATGGTAAATGCAAGTTACCACATTTCATCTAAACAATACTTAAATAGTTCTTAACCACAGTTAGGTTCCTATAGCACCATACTGTGTAGCTATGCAAGCATCCTTAAAGTGGACCACCTGTTTTTTGTTCACCTGTCCCCAGTTTGCGAAATTACACTGAATTAATCCCCTATAGCCTGACAGATCAGTGTGGAATCTCTTGTATAATTCCTGGGAACAGCAGGGTATTTTTTTTTATATATATTGTGGAGCGTTACCCCACCATTGTACCAGCTCAGAGGTAAGTCAAAGTTTAATACTATGTACCATTAGAGGGTATGTTCTATAGGGCGCACCCTATTTAGCGGAGCATCAGATGGCCAAATTTTCTTTTTTATCTTTTTCCCACTCTGCTGGTCTCACCACAGTACACTGTGGGTGGATCTTCCATCTTACAGCTCCTCTGCCTCCCCAGCTAAGCTTATTGCCGGGAGATCGAAGATGCTGGCGGTAAGCAAAGGGTGGTTGCACCTTCACACCAGGCATCAGACATTTTTGGGATTTGGGGAAGTGCAACTTATGGTGTGAAAACTACGGTATATATTTTATTTTGAGCATAAATCCACTTTAAGTGTTGGGTTGGCCTGTTCACCTCTTTTGTGCAAATAGATATTAGTCTGCCAAGATAATGAAATATCCCTCAGTTAATGGTTTTCTTGGCAATAAAATGTTCTGCCCATTGACAACATTATATTGTGAAATATGTGGCAGTACAATTCATTAAAGCGGCCATCTATCGAGTGACTATCTACACGTGTATGGGTACGATTAGAAGTCTCTCTGCTCTAATTACATTATAAAATAATGCTATAGTTGCAGGGAACATTGTATCTCTTGATATCAGCCGGGTTCCAGCTAAACACCTAAGAATGAACCAAGAATATCACACATTTTAGGTGAAAGAATACAAATACCATTTTGCTCCTGCAGTTTATAAATTGCCCCCAGCTCACCAATACCATACAAAGAAACCTTCTTCCCCTCTTACTTGTACTCACCTGTTTAAGAGTTAATCAACAACCTTAGAACCTTAGTCCCCAGGGCTCACCACGTGGTCATAACTTTAAGCCAAATGTCTCTAGAATGGGTTAATTACCTCAATGGATTCGGCACAGCGGACACAAACATATACTCAATACTAGTCATTGTCGGATGTTTTTTAACACACACAATGTCTATATCACAAATATTTACTGTTTAGAGCCACACTGTAACCGATACTCACATAGGAAATTGTTTGCCCACGCTCTCCATCCACATCAGTATATCAAATCTGATGTTATTTGGCTTATATTTAACTATATGTGGCCTTCTACAAACTGACAGCCACGATTTTGTTGGTATACATCTGTCAGTTTAGAGACCAATAAACGTTGCCCATAAGGACCTATTTAATTAAGGAACAATTTATATACTGGGAGTAACCACCCCAATACACTTCATTACCAATTTAATATTTAAAGTAGACATGCTTCAGTGTCCATACAACAGAATACTTACACCTATATTCTTCTGTGGTTGTCATGTGATGGGTCGACCCCATTGGGAGTCTGTTGGGCTGGGGCCCTTGGTCCTGTGGGCACGTCGGATCCCGATTTTCTCCTCTCCTCTCTCTCTTTGGGGGTGGGGGGGTGAGTTTGCGCGGTTCATGACGCCAAGTGTATTTACCACCTGCAATACCCGCGCTCCTTTCCGTAGTTTCGCGTCCCAAACCCCCAGATTTGTTTTTGGGGGGGCCGGGAGCGGACCGGAGTTTTGGGGTGTGTGTTGGGCTGTCCGTGGGGGTGGTGGATGGGAGTGGGGCCGGGGATTCACCATCCCCCCCCCCCCCCTACCTCTCTTTGCTGCCTCCACACCGGCATTTGGCCAATTGCGCACTGGTGTCCGTGCGTCGCCATGGAGACCATGTGGGCCGCGTCTTTGTTTACTCATCTGGGCGGGGCCCCTGTGTCCCATGGTGCGCGGCGGGGGATTTAGGGCGTGGGTGAAAGGGCTGACCATATGCTGGATATGATGTGAAGTCTCCTCACTTCCAGGACGCGGATGTCGGCATCACTGCCTGGGGAGACGCAGTCTGCTGCGGCCACGCTGCGGGCCATCGATGCGTGAGCACAGGTTAGGACAGCTCGTTTGTTTGGTGTTTGTTTTGTTTCTTAGGGACCTTTAGGTGCTGGTGGTTTTTACCATCGTGCGTAGGGCGCGGGATGGATAGCATATATCTGCTGCATCCATAGGTGGGTACATATACCACTACTAACTTCATGCGGACCTGGAGTGTTATATGTTCTGAGCCGACAAATACACCACATCCTTTCTCACACCATGGTGTTTGGTTCGGCCCCCATGCCTCAATACACTATTTTTACACACTTACCCAATACACCACACATACCATGCCGCTAGTAGATCCATGCACGTAGTTGGTGCACCTGCCGTCGTACTGGTAGTAATACCGGCCCTCATTGATGACCCCACTGCGGAGATGATACTTTGTGCCCCCCCCAGGTATTGGGCACCGCCGTGGTGTGGTACCCCACTTGTTCATATCTCATCCACGGGCGTCGGGGCGGCGTGGCACTACTAGCCCCAGCTTTTCCCCCGGTACTGCTGCACCTCGCTGCCCCTCCTCCCCCTCGTTGGGAGAAGGTGGGATCGGTGTATGGCCGCTTGGCAGCCCTGTGGGGCCTCACCCCACCACATGGAAGCTCCGTCTGACCCCTCTGACATCCACACCACCCTATAGTATTGTAAGGATATTTACTTAACCGACAGTACCTCATAGTAACTTTCATTAGACTTACCGTTGACTTTATATGACCCCCTTTTGTAGCTTGGGAAAAGAATTTCCTGATGAGCGCTAGCGGCGTAAAGCGTCGACGACCCGAGATGTTACCTAGATGTTGTACCCATATGGTTTTACGAGACCTATGTTGTGGTTGAACTGTGATTCTATTCCACTGGCTTTGACATATGCCGTTGTAAAGGTTTATATTTACTGTTGTGTATTTGTTAGGGTGTTACCGACTGACTTTGTTGTTATTAAAAATAAATAATTACTTGTGATACTTTTACCCGGTATTAAACCTACATACTATGTGCCGGTAAGTCCAGCACAAGGAGTCCCTAGTCCATTGGGGAAAAAATGAGCCTCGCACCTGAGTGCGGCCTCATTATTCTCAAAACCCTTGCAAATAAAGAACCTTCATATTTCTCAATGACAACGCCACCTCAGTAAACTTATGTGTCAGTAGCAAAGTACAGATGTAATGGATGCCATGGTACTGACACTCGTTACTTTATGGGACATCCCAGGGCCGCTGAGGCAGCAGCAGCACCGCTGTGCAAAATGAGACAGCAGACGTTCGCCGTGTCCCCCCGAACGTCTTCCTACACATCACTCTAACTGAGGACTAGGCCGAAGATTTTCACTGTTCACGGAGGTCAGGGCCAAGAGAGAGGACGTCACCGGCCGATCTTCCCTGTTAGCTTTCTAGTGATTTAAAAGGCAATTATAAGGTTTTATAATAGAAAGGACTATCGCCAGAGTGGCATGCAGCACTCTAAGGTCCCCAACACAAGCCATTTTCCGTTTGATTCCCTAACGATCAATCGCCATGGCAGCGTATGGCAAAGGATGGTTCAGATTCGACCGCGAAAAAAACTTTGACCGCTCCACCTCGAAATGTTGATGGAACAGGGGCAACATGCTGCATAAATCCCTGTTAGATTGCCATTCTTTGGATAGGGACTTGGTCCCTGGGGGACGGACACAAATGCCCTGGTTACTCATTAAGTACCCCCTTAAAACACCTATAGGCATGGCCCAATTCCGTAATTTCAGACACAGCCGGTTAGGCCTATACCTCCCCAGCATTGTGTATGCGTCGGTCCCGCCACCTTCATCGCGCAGTGCTGCCGGGGTCCTGACGATCACATACACATAACCCCCCTGCCCCCGGACGCAGGCATCTGTTCGTCACGGCGCTGAGCCTGTCCGCTGATGCAGGGTTAACGCAGTGCGAATTCTCGGTGTTGCCCCACGTATGCAGTGGGAGCTAACCCCTGCATCGGCGGATGTTGTGAACAGAGGTTCTGCCGGCAGGTAATGTGTATGTGATCCGCCTGCCCCTCACCCAAAACTATAAAAGTAACATTTTGCCTTGAATTGGGTGGTTTGACATGACTGCCTAATGTTTGTGCGGCAGCCAATGTTACATGGAAAAGTTCTCTACATTGTTTCATTAAGTGTGCACTTCTCCTTACTGCCGAGCCCAATGTGAGCTATCTGCCTGTGTGTAAATTTAGTGTTCTGTACTGAGACTGACTCTAGTATTATTCCTCTGCTGAGAAGGGGTAGTGCTTTAACCCTGGGAACGCTCCCTGTAGAATGTTTGGCCTGCAGCAGAAGAAGAAGGCCATGGTTATAGAGTGGAATAACTCAAAGAGAGGTGCTGCTACATACTCACGTGGTGGTGGAGTCACCTTAGGATGGGTTAATTACTAAGGCATGTGGTCCTGTTCTCACCAAAATGTTAAAACATTAGAAGGATTATTTAACCAAGTATTTCATGCAACAATTTTAGATTTTTGTTTACATGATTTCTTCACCCTTTATACATTGTTCTTGGTAGTATCCAGTGTAGATATTGATTTGAAAATCATGAATGAAGACTACACATCAGGGGTATGGCAGACCAGTGGTGGGCAAACTGAGTTGATGGAGGACCACCAGTGCGGCCCTCTGCATCACAAAGGCCGCCACCCCAATTTTCAATCTCAACGACTTTATCGGCATTTTTATACAGCAGGCAGAGCTAACATTAATGTTCATTTTTCTAATACCAAAATTTGTTTAAATGATAGAACAGGACTGAATGGGATTACTCCCTATTCTCATTGCACCCGGGCCCGCTATGTTGTGTGAACAAAGGACCCTATTATAAGGACTTTAAGGCATAACATAAATAAAGTTTATTTATTTACACATGTTAAGCAGAAAGAAAAAAATTTTCAAGTTTTTTGGTAACGGGCAGTTCTGGGGGCTAACCCATTACACGTGTCTTTTTGGTTCTCGACGCGCTCGCAATTCACGCCCGCTTCATCAGAGAAATAGACACCGATTTCTTCTGTAACGCGTGGATAGAGGACATAGATAAATTCTATATGATCTCTAACATGCTCGGTCATGTTTATGAAACAAACAATGCGATTATCTATACTATTAAAATAAATAACGTAAAGTTGGGTTAATACCTGTCCGAGTACTTCCCCCCACTCATATACCGTGAGGTTCCTGAATTCCAGGGGATAGTTCTCTCTAGCTGGGGGAGGGTAGAAAGAAAGACGGCCGCACAATCTGGGAAATAGTCTCTCGCCCGAGGAACGAGGAGCCCACCCCTCAACAGAGCCACTGGGTACATGTATTACATGAGGTGCTTCTAAGTGTAGATCATGTGGTAAAGATCTTGGCAGTGAAAGCGTACCTTAGGTATTCCCTGGGTAAATGAATGTCATGAAAGATTCACCTCTGTGTCATATTCTGTAATTCGCTTACTACACGGTGGGTTCTGTTACTCCAGTGAGGCTAAAATTCCAGGGATGTGATCATCAAAGGGATGTGGGTGAATGGCAGATGTGGGTAATATTGAGGTTAGAGCAATCTGCCTATACTAGTGCAAAAACTCCCTGTGTATACTACATAGTGTACTTTATTCAAAAACCACTACAACCCAAAACAAGCAAGGACTTCAACCAATCCAATCTCTATCTAAGTGTATCTTTTGTGAATTGTGTCTCTAGCTAGGGGGTAGTGAAATAGGGTGTGTGTGAGATATGATTGGTTATGGTTAACTACCGTGAGTAGTGAGACTGATTGATATTGATGTGACACCCATACATGTCTATACAAGGTAGTGAGATAAGGTGTGTGTAAGGTGTGACTGATTAGGATTGGCTATGGTGAATGGTGAGACTAATTAATGATATTGTGACACCGCACTTCTGGCGGCGAGGGGTTTAAAAGCCAGGCGTTATGCCTTGGTACGATCCAAAGATCTGAGCCACAGATTGGGTCCAATATCCTGCTGCAGACGTACTTTTCTACCCAAGGTAAGCCACACTTGTTACTACTGCCCACTGCAGACTCACTACCTACTGATATATGCCTTATGTATAAAGGATTATTATACCTTACAGTGCTGGTATTCAAGTTAGTATCTGTAACATAACCTCACACTTATTACCTACAGTGTGTCACCTTATGTCTACCAGCCATACAATGTATGGACATATTACTGTTTAATCACCCCCTGAACTATTGAAGACCAAGGTAATATTCCACAACCATGTGGCATGTATACAAAATTTCTTTCGCCTATACACACTCTCTTTTCTCTAAATACTAATCACTCCACTCACTTTCACTGCTCCAGGTCCTACTCACTCTACTTATCTACCATGTCACCTACACAAGCTTTATATATGTCACCTAATATATAAGGGGGGAGTTACACACACTATGGAGATGGTCACCACACAAAGTAAACTTAACATCTGTATTCTTGGAGAAAAAGAGCATCCCCAACTGTTTTTAACATCTAACACTAAGGGTTTTATGTCACTGATTGGATATGTCCCCTCACACAATACAATATGCACCTATTAGAAAAATAACGGGGGGTTCTTTACATTATATATATACAGGGTGGATTTGATTTAAATCAATCCGATTTAAATCATGATTTAAATCAAACCAATTTAAATCATGATTTAAATCACTAGTCAGTAAGGCTCGATTTAAATCAAACCGATTTAAATCAATCATTCTTGCTGGTATAACTTTAAAATGCGAGTAGATGACGATTTTTCTTTTCATTTTAGTTTTTTATCCCCAGTTTAGCTTTATCATTCATATTTGGACAACTTTTCTGTTGTACTTAGTTTTGAGAACTGCAAAAGTAAACCAAGCATCTGTGATAATATCCTGTAGGCCGAGAAACTGACCAATAATCTTACAAAAACAGACAGAAGTTGATGATGGCATAAGCACATCACCCAAAATTTCCCCTTAAATAGACATGGTTGAGGGGACACAAAAGCAATACATGTATTATACACAGTGCAAAAAATTAAGTAATGACCATCATATCAATCAAAAACAATGCGCAATGTTGCGGATGTACACATCTGTACACGTGCTTAGACAATTAAAATAGTCCAAATGGCGCAAATTTCACCCCAACGCGTGTTTCGTTGAAGACTTCTTCAGGGGGTAATTTAAACCAAATTTACATAAACAGCCAACACAAGGGCATCAATCATATTGAATAACCAAATCGACATTAAAGTGTACACAGACCCTCAGGGGTTACTCACGTCCATAGATCAATAAAAAATGGAAAGACATGATTTCTGAAGATGGCGTCCCCACTGGTGATCTGTGTAACAAGACTGACCCAAACCATCAACTGATCATGTTTACCAAAGTAAATGTATTACAAATTGATCTTGTTGTACGCAGATCATCACGGCATTTATGTGGTCAAAGTCTGTCTGTCTCTCCATTCCCCACTAAGGTCGGTGCTGTGGGGACACTATCTTGAGAAATCATGTCTTTCCCCCTATATTGATCTATGAGTAACCCCTGAGGGTCTGTGTCCACTTTTATGTGGATTTGGTTATTCAATATGACTGATCCCCTTGTGCTGTCTGTTTGTGTTTTGTAGATTTGGCCTATGAAATTACATATCGTACCCCCTGAGGAAGTCTTCAACTAAATGCGTGTTGGGCTGAAATTTGCGACATTTGGACTATTTTAATTGTCTAACAGCATGTGTACAGATGTGTACATCCGCAACATTCTGCATTGTTTTTGATTGATATGATGGTCATTACTTCATTTTTTGCACTGTGTATAATACATGTATTGCTTTTACATTTAAAAGCGAGTGGCCCCTAAAGTCCCCTCTTCCTTGTCTATTCAAGGGGAAATTTGGGGTGATGTATTATCAACTATTGTGTTATCAACTTCTCGCTATTGTGTTTGGGATGTTGGCCACTATACATGTGAGAGTGCAGTTTTATTGATTATAAAATCTTACAAAAACCTCTGGAAGAGCATGACATTGTGAGTGGATTCATGGAATTTATTTACCCAAAAAATGTAACATATACAGCCCTATTCTACATCATTAAACAATTAATTGTTATTTCATCATGAAATAACCTTGGGATGGTAATAGATTTTTCTCAAAAAGCATTTTATTTTTTAAAAATTCAATTTAAATCAAAAAAATCAGATGTAAATAAAAAAATCAGATTTAAATAAAAAAAATCATATTTTTTTGATTTTTTAAAAAAATCATTAATTTTTATCCACCCTGGATATATATGGGTGTCACAATATCATTAATTAGTCTCACCATTCACCATAGCCAATCCTAATCAGTCACACCTTACACACACCTTATCTCACTACCTTGTATAGACATGTATGGGTGTCACATCAATATCAATCAGTCTCACTACTCACGGTAGTTAACCATAACCAATCATATTATTATTATTATTATTATTATTATCATTTATTTATATAGCGCCAACATATTACGCAGCGCTGTACAATACATTAGAGTGGAGATACAACACACAATAACACACAGGTACAGGTAATGACACAGGAGGAATAGAGGACCCTGCCCGGTTGGGCTTACAGTCTAATATCATATCTCTCACACATCCTATTTCACTACCCCCTAGCTAGAGACACGATTCACAAAATTGGATTGGTTGAAGTCCTTGCTTGTTTTGGGTTGTAGTGGTTTTTGAATTAAGTTCCCTATGTAGTATACACAGGGAGTTTTTGCACTAGTATAGGCAGATGTCTCTAACACTCACATATTACCCACATCTGACCATTCACCACACATTCCTTTGATTGATCACTTATTATTAGTTCTCACATCATATCCCTGGAATTTTATCTTCACTGAGTATACAGAACTCACGGTAATGGTAAGCTAATTACCCAATATACATACAAAGTGAATACTTACGCTGACATCATTTTACCAGGGAATTATCTAATGTATGCTTCACCTGCCAAGATCTTTTACCACATGATCTACACCTTAGAAGCACCTCATGTACTACATGTACCCAGTGGCTCTTTTTCCCAGATTGTCCGGCCTCTTTCTTCCATCCTCCCCAAGCTCCGAGAGACCTATCCCCCTGGAATTCGGGAACCTCTCAGTATATTGAGTGGGGAAGTACAGGTATTTAACCCAATATATACGTTATTTATTTTAATTAGTCATAGACTAATCTGCATTGTTTAGTTTCATTAAACATGTACACAGA
>CM070033.1:159667627-159680731 GCA_036250615.1 Ptychadena robeensis
AATGTACAGCATAGTGTACAGGATGTTATGGTGTAAGAATAGAATGTACAGCACAGTGTACAGGATGTTATGGTGTAAGAATAGAATGTACAGCACAGAGTATAGGATGTTATGGTATAAGTATAGAATGTACAGCACAGTGTGCAGCATGGTTTGGTGTAAGAATAGAATGTACAGCACAGTGTACAGAATGTTTTACAAGAACATAGGGAATGCTGTCAATCCAAATCCTGCCATTTTGCATGTGAAGGCTCTAATCTGCAAGAACAAAAAGAGACAAGACAAAATCTTCTCGACAACTTTGAGAGCTTACATTCAATGATTTCTATTTCAATCCCTTAAGCTAGCCATACACAGGTAAATTCCCATGCAATCGACCACTGATCAATCCCAGCGTGGTAACGTTACTACGCTGTGATTGATCGGGGATCAATTGATTGTAAATCAATGTGCACCACATGGGCACATCAATTCCCATTCAATGGGGACCTCCGGGACCCTTTCTCCCCAGCCTCTAGCCCCTGTGAATCAGAACACATTCACACAGCATAGAAGCTGGGAAGAAATCCATTCAGCCTGTTTCTCTTACAGCAGCATCTTCTTCAGTGAAGAGTGCTGTCTCCGCCCCCTTCACACTGTCAAGCTCAGTGTGGAGGGTGAACGCAGAGCCGAAGCTTTTCCTTTACTTTGCATGAAGATTCTTCTTCATGTAAAGTATTGGTGATTGAACGGGGTTTTCCAAAATGTTGGAACCCCGTTCAATTGAGTCACAGTGATTGATTGTACTCTAATCTGCTTACAATCCTACCCGTGTGTGCTGTCCTTCGAGCAGGCTCAATAGAGCCTGCTCGAAGGACAGTACACACGGGTAGGATTGTAAGAAGATTAGAGTACAATCAATCACTGTGACCGCGCACGTTGATTGATTGTACTCAAATCTTTTTACAAATCTACCCGTGTGTGCCTAGCTTTAGAATCTCTATTCATGGAAAGAATAGAACTTGGATCCTGTAGCTTTGTTTGGTTTTCTTCCTCCTTATGTTGTTCCTTTATGTCTTTTCTGTCTGTTCCTGAAAGTCATACATACAATTTGCATTGGAATCAGCCTCCCACGGCAATGTGTTTTCCAGACATCATCTGCACAGTTCAAATGTATAAACAAATGGAGATCTGTTTATATCAGGAAAGCTCATTAATATGCATTCACTGGGTTCACACGAACTGAAGACTGTGTAAGTACTGAGATAAAATGTCTGGTTTTTATCCAGTTTAATTGATCATTTTAATTAGGTGGATAATTATTTTTATAACGATCCATCTATAGTAATGTAAATCTACGCTTAAAAGCTTATGTTTGGGAAAGGCTTTAGTGGCCTTGTGAGAACACATATATATATACAGTAGGGTGCTGGTGCAATAATAATTAAAATGGCTTTATATGACACAAACAAATGCTTGTCTATAGTGCAGTTTATTGGTACAATAGTATTGAGTGATCTAGTGTGAAACTTTGTTGACCCAGGGAGTACTAAGCCATTTTGTCTCTTGGACTTTAAAGGCCCCCATACACGGGTCCGTTTCCCATCGGATTCCGGGACGATCGATTCCGGGCGCATGCACGCGAAACGATCGTCCCGGAATCGCGTGAAGCCCACCTTGTCCATCCGATCATGTCCGATCGTTCGGGGGCCCAGAATCGGATCAGACAGAGAACCAACATGTTGGTCTTTCTGATCCGATTCTGCACACATCAGGGGGAGTTGCCATTTGTGGAGTAATCGATCAGACACGGAATCGTCCAGGAATCCGTGGGACAAAGTGGTACGTAGCGATCGGACACACTTGATTGGCCGATCGATCAGACCTCCGATTCCCGCTGAGATCGCCGGAATCGATCGGATAGGTGATCGATCGGCCATGGAATCCGACTGTGTATGGCTAGCTTAACACACCTCATTCATACAAATAACGACAGAGACCATGATGATGTATATATAAACATGGCCACAGCCTATATACAATCTCAAAACAGGTAAAGGGGGGTCACCAACTTTTTCCGGGTTTCTTCCACCAGCTGTACCAACCATACCAGCCACCAGCCCTTCAATACCAGCTCAGTGGGTACCTTATAGAATGACTTTAAATACCATAACATAACTGGGGCATAAGCCCCGCCTTATATATATATACCGGCATGTCACAAGAAGCCTTCAAAGTCCAATTTCCGCCTGTGGCACTGTCGAACTTCTACCATGCTGTGACAAAATAAACAAAACAGGTTACAGAACACATAATACCCCAAACACGCAGTCCAACCAATCAGGGAGGGAGGGTGGGTGGGTGTAAAGGGTGTTCTGCCACCAAGCATTTACATCGTGGTGACGTCACCATGCTGCTTTTGGCTGTCCGCCAAAATCTGGAATTGCGATGTGTGCCTCATGCATCGTTTCCTGTGAGATACTTGGGATGGTGACCCTGGTTCCCATCCAAAGTGCATTGATCGGCCAAAAAAGAACCGCCAAGGGGGATAGCTGTACGACTGACTTGTGATGCTATTGGGGTTGATCCCTCCAGGTGGGTGCCTCTATTTTGCGGCTGATTGACCCCCGAGCAGTTGAACAAGTGGTGACTGCAGTTGATCGTCCACAAAATGGCCTACGGATGGATACGTCATGAACACAGGGATGGGAAAACTGGAATAAAATAGGACGGACTGTTCATTCGACAAACAATATTAATATATATTTACCCTCATATTTTCTACACTATCCTACACTGCCCAGTCACTTTGTCATCCAGTGATAGTTTACATTTCGCTTATCTTGCTAAGATTATATGAGTAAAGTGTAAATCATTTTTGTGTTTTCAGCAACTGTCCCTTAACAGCCTCTCTAGTTCATTTAAGCATTTACATATTAAGTGATGACCTTTTCAATTCACACTTAATTTCTTAATGTTTATCGACAGCATTTTTTTGCAATTCTGTTGGGTGACATCTTGATAATTTAGTCCTTTACAGTGATTTAGGAAATAATCAATAGAGACTCGGGCCATAATAGTTTTATAGCAGCAGTAACTGAAATCTGCTGATCTCCTCTTTAGCCTCATACGCCGTGTCCTTTAATCTTGCAGTTACATAATATTGCATAGGATGTTCATTGCACAATGAAATACTTTTTTTTTAATAAAACTATGAGACATTACTCACAAAACATTTAGATAGAAAATGTGACACCATGGTGGTTATATGTTTTCTAGAGGCAATCATCATTTCTTTCTTTACATGAGAAGCAGACCACCAGAATGATGGCATTAATGGCATATAGCATGCTGCCACTTCAATATGTCAATCAATACCTAGTGATATTAAAATAGAGATAATCAAAAATTCTGACCATCAAATTTTTAATAGGTCATAATTACATGGGATGCTTCTGACTTTTTTGTAAGTTGAAATTTTCCTGTAAAAATTTTACTAAAATTGAATTTTTTACTTAAAAAATGTATATATTAAACAAATGATTAAATATAAAAATGTATACATGGACTGTGTATGGAGCTCTCTAGGACCTCTTACACATTTCTAATGGCTTAACAAATGTCAGAAAAAACACAACCACTATTAAGAAAATAAAACACTATAAAAAAACTTTTTTAAAAGATACCCACAAATCCTTATATGTATTTATCCCCCCCCCCCCTCACACACTGCAAAACGACCCTCTTTAAATACTCTCACTTATTGATCTAAGTTTGTAACACTAAGTTATCTTTACTTAGCATACCCTCTGTGCTTCACAGGGTCAGCCACCGGGCGACAACACGACCATTTCTGGGGTACCGGCACCCGCAACCTCCAGCATCTGACAATCATACCTATGGACCTAGTAAGAGATCCTGCTTTGGGCTACCAACAGTCAATTAGCCTCTACCCATTTAGGGGGGTAGTTATACCCATAATGCCATACCTGATTTAATTTTCCTAGATTGCAATATATCCAGGTTTGCACATAAGTGGTACTCTGGTACAAGGGGCCAAAACCTAGCTCTGCGTACCTGCATTATTGTTACAAAGCTCATATGCGTACTAACAACTTGGAGGCGCTCCGTGTCTGGGCCATTGCAGCTAAATGTTAAATGTATACAATTTATGTCCCTTGGATAACTGCAGGGAAATATGAATAACTATGAAAGGTTACAGTTAGGGGTGTCAAATTGGGAATGTAAATTTATAATAATAATAAAAAAGGACTTCTACGGGTGTTCTATGGGAAGATCTGGGGGATGAAAGTCAGAGTAGGCATATGTAAGGGTAAAATCTGACATGAGAAAAGCACAGTGTGACAGCTGGAATATGACTATGAAAGGTTGCCATTTGGACTGCAGGTAGTCTCAGGGTTAGTTACTAAGCCAGAACATTTCAGGGTTGTACTACTGAGATATGAGATCTGGGGGTTCCAATGTGGTGTACTGTGAGAGTTGCATTTGACCCAAAGCCAGCTGGTGATCTGTGGATGGAGACATCTAATCAGAGGCTCAATCAGGAACAGGGAGGTCCATCTGCAGCAGAATCTACCATGCAGGAACCTGATGCAGAGGACAGTGAGGGAGACAGTGAGGAAGACCACCCTTCATATGGGGTGAGAACCAAACACCATCTCCTGGTACTCATCTGAGGAGCTCACTAAAAAAGTTATGTACACCTCTGAACATATCCTTAAATATGCTCTCCTGAAGAAGCGACACAAATAGCAAAACATGTAGAGATTATGCATAGTAGGAACTGACACGTCAATTTAATTGTATCTAAGCAGTATATATGGGTGATTTTTGTTGTGAATCAATAACCTGTATATGTATGTAAACCATTTGTAACAACTAGAGGCATCCTCTGATTTATGTTCTGTTGTAAGAAATGTGAACACTTGTTTATATAATAAATAGCTTTTAAGCATCTGCTTGACCCGAGTGCCATAAAGATCCCCCTGTCCCTTGTCCCTACCATAAGAGGGGACAAAAATGTTTCTCTTGGTTTGTTTGAATGCTAATTATTAATTTAATTATTACATATAAACATTTGTGGGCGGGACATTTGGTGATGTCTATGCGTTCCAGACTTCAGGCTGTAATTAACTGCAAAGGATTTGCAAACAGGTATTAAGAAGGGAAAGTTTGATTTAGGATTTTTATTCTATCGCATTACTTTTGGTCCCTTAACAAGTGGGAGGCACATATGCAAACTGTTGTAATTCCTACACCGTTCACCTGATGTGGATGCAAATACCCTCAATTAAAGCTGACAGTCGGCAGTTAAAGCACATTGTGTTTGTTTCATTCCAAATCCATTGTGGTGGTGTATAGAATTGTCTTGATGTCCCAATATTTATGGACCTGACTGTAACTTTACCTTTCCATATTATAGTCTATACAAAGTAAGTCTAGATGCTCCACAAATCATCTATAACCCAGGTGCTCAACCTGTGGCCCAGGGGACCGCATGCAGCCCTCTGGGTGTTCTTCAGCGACCTCCCTCAGTCCTCCACTTGCAGCCCCCGAAACCTAACTGTTAATGCAAGTTATTAAAAAATTAAAAATAATGTCTTCTCTCTATGCATGCTTTCATTAATAAGTATAAATGCTTAGACAAGTCAGTATAGATTGAAAAAGTTAAATGCGGCACTCTAGTGATGCAAAGGTCCGCACTTGTAGCCCTCCACATCAACTCAGTTGCCCACCACTGACCTATGCAGTCACAAATAGGGATGGTCGAAAAATTCACTGTGCGAATTTTTAAGTAGAAATTTCGACTTTTCCACCTTATGTGAATTTTTTACCTTATGCAAATTTTAGGCTTTATGCGAATTTTTGAGTGTTTTATGCGAATTTTAGGCTCTATGCGAATTTTTGACTTTAGAAATTTCGACTTGAAAATGAAATTCGATTGGGAAACTCGAAATTTAAGTAGAATCGAATTTTATTCATTTTGACCATCTCTAGTCACAAAGCAGTATGTCCATACTTGGTCAATGTTTTTTTATTTAGTATTTGTTATGTATTGTATATCCCAGTTAAGGCTGTTCTCAGACTAGGGAAGTGTTCCTTTCTCTCTAAGGATAAATAAAGCAGTCACCTAGAACCCACAGCTTCTAAGTGATTCTAATGGCTAAAAATGTGAACCCATTCCCAAGATGTGACTGTGCTGAGATGCCTTGGTTTGTTCAGATAACACAATAAATGATCAGGCATGGGGCCAGCACAAGCACAACCTGAAAAACCAGACACTGTTAAATACGCATCATATAAGTAATTTATAAAGAACGTGTAGAGTGGTGCAGGTTCGCTCTTTACTGGAGATACACAATGAGAAGATCAGCTAGCTGTGCTCAGATGTCTAGAGAGGTATTTAACAATGCATGAACAGTGTGCCGGGAAAAGAAAATCCTTAAATCATTATATTTACTTTACCTTCGCTCAAAAAGCATGCATTCGTTTAGTACCATTATCCCGTTAAATAAGAGAAACGCTCTACGTGGCCACTGAACCCACAGTAATAGGCAACTACTGGTATATTGTCAAACTATGACACAAATGAAGATTCTACCAGGATAAAGAAAAGCCTAGCATTCATAAATCTTTAGGTTTCTTTTTACTTTTGTACTAAATTTTCTATATCTGTTCAGAAATGTCAGATTATAGGTTGCTCAAATTTTCCACATGCAGATCAAGTTTTACAGCACCTAAGTTATAGAAGCAAAAATACAAAGATTCTGCAGCAATAACTTCCCAAAAATAGACATTCTCAGTATATGATACAGTTATGCTTATACGTTTATATACTGTGACAGACCGGTGGTCTGTCATAGTGGAAGTGATTCATGTGTGGCAGTGAAGGGGTCTGCTGGTGTGTCCTGGAGGGAGTCCAGAATAGTGTTGGGGAGCGACAGTGGGTTGCTGCCCAGTTTTGTTATGTTTTTGCTTACAGGGATCTGGACGTCAAATGCCAGGCTGTGATAGCTGTTCCCTGAGCTAAAAGGAAGAGCCTGTGTTGGACCTTGTGCAAGCCAGGAGGCTTGGTATTTTCAAAGATATTTGTGTGGTGGATTAACCCCTGTGAGGGACATTTCTGTTGGACTTACTAAATAAACATGGGCAGAAGCCCTTAATACACACTTAATACACCTTTGAGGCAGATTCCCCACAATACCCTGGCAGAGTTTAGGATTTATTAACCATTTTTCAAAAAATATGAATAACACAGAAACTTTTTTTTCACCGATGGTTAGTGGTAAGCTGAAGCAATTTATTGTCAAACAATTGTGTTGTTTTTTATATCATAATCACAACACAAACTACGCAAATGACCCTGATGAACAGTTTACAAACCCCAGTTTTTAATACTGTGTATCGCCCACTTTAACTTGAATGACAGCTTAAAGTCTTTTGTGGTAGTTGTGGATGAGGCTCTTTATCTCCTCAGATGGTAAAGCAAAAAACCCACATCTCTCCATAGTGAGTGGTGACGCAATTATATTGAGGTCAGGACACTGAGATGGACATTATAGAAACTTTACTTTGTTTTGGCGCAGCCAGTGACAAGTCACCTTGACCCTGTGTTTTGGATTGTTGTCATTGTAGAAGGCTGTGTTTAGGCTGAAGAGTGCAAATTTTCATTTCTTTTTTCTTTTTTTTTTCTTTTTGTTTTGGAAGGAAGGAATCATGTACCTTTTATCATAGGCCTTGTGGACTCCACTATAAATGTAGCATTTATGGTTGTAGCCAAAAAGTTAAATGTTCTCATCATTCCAAATGACATTGTGCCAGAAGGTTTGAGGCTTGTTTCTGTGCTGTTTGTCTTGCATCCTGAATACTTATTCTGGCAGTTGTGGCTGAAATTTGAATTGGTCTACTGGACCTGGTTTGGTTTAAACAGAATCCCTAATTTTCCATTTCTTAATTTGAGCAAATACTGCTGATCATAATTCACAAAGTGAATGCATTCCCCATATTCCCCATAACCATTCCAAAATCCATCAGTGCAGCACTGGATGAAAGATGCAAGGGGTCAGTAAAGAGTCCAGAAAGTTATCGACCTTTTACACACCCAATGATTACAACCAAGCAGATTACAGGGGATGATGTTATCAGGCCACATCACACATTTGTAGGGAAACCACAGAAGTATCTTGTGTTTTAACCTGAACATGTCCCAAATGTAACCTATTATAACAAACATATTCTGAAAAAAATAAAATAAATCAACACATCAAATTTTTATTTTTAGAATAAAACTTCAAGCACAGCTTACTGGTGCTGTAAATATATAAGAAATTGTCTCAAGTTTTTTAAGATGTGGGTGCTTAATAGGCTAATATGTCTTCATATAACATACTGTATGTGCTTGAATATATAATCACCAAAACTAGAACGGGAAGGGGAATATTTGCAGGAACATTTGAAAAAAAAGTTATTTTTTAAGCAGGACATGTAGTTTTTGCATATAGGCTCAAAGTCAAGTCAAAATTTTGTAATTAGATGTAACTTTGAAGTTAAACCTGTTTTAACCTTCTGAGCGTTCTGCCCGAGTTAACTCGGGCTGAGTTTCATGCATCATGAAACTCATCCCCAGTTAACTAGAGCTGCGCTCTAGGTATCGCCGTCTTCCTACGGCGGTCGGGAGCACCGGCATGTATGCCGATGCTTCCGGGTCCGCCCCCGATCGCGTCACCAGTGACGCGAAGGGGGCGGGGGTAGGCGGCGCCATAGACCTCCGTCAAACTGGAGGGGTGTCGCTTTTCATCAGCATAAGTCCGGCATCTCCAGTGAGGCCGGGCTTATGTTAATGACTTCCAGCTGAGCAGGAAATCACGGCGGAGCATATTGTGCTCCGCCGCGATTGCCCGTGGCACGGTTATGAAAAAACCATGCCACGTGGGAAACGCTCAGAGGGTTAAACTTAGAAAAATTTGACACATTACTTACCTACATGTAGGTATCATCCAGGCAAATCGATTCCTGTAGATAGAAAACCTCTACTTACCTTTGCCTCTTTCTTGCTCTTGCACCACTATGTCAGAAGTGTCCTTCCCTCCATCATGTAAGATGGAGGAGTGAGACTCTTCCAGTCTCGCTCTCTCCACTAATCCAGATGTAAATCCAGCGATGCTCTGCCCATGCAGCATCATCGCAGTTGGCTGCCTGGAAAAAGGAGATTTGAGAAGGTAGACGTCACTCTACATTCTCACATGTAAACAAATTCACCCCGAGTTTGTTTGTGCTTAACACCAGAAACATATTTACTATGTATTTTAGCTTAGCTGCTGCAACCCCCCCCCCCCCCAGGCTTATATAAATATACACATTTTTTTTCAGTTAAAGCGGACCTACCACCAGGAATCTATGTTTTCATGAATGGCACTAGAAGTGCCAATAATAGGGAGGAATGCAGTGAAAAAAAAACAAAAACTTACCTGTAATGAGCAATTGAAGAAGATAATTTGGCAGCTCTTCTCACTTCCTGGTTCATTGTAGGCAGAAATAGGCAGCACGTCACAGGAAGCAGTGATCTGCTATGAAAATTCCCATAGAAGATCACTGAACGCCCCTATTGCACCCCCAGTTTCATGTGTTGCCTTCAGTGAACCAGGAAGTGAGGGAAGCTGTGTGGTAATCTTGTTAAAATGGTCAATACAGGAGGTTTTTGAGGTTTTTTTTACTGCGTTCCTCCCTATTATTGGCACTTCTAGTGCCATTCATAAAAACATAGATTTCTGGTGGTAGGTCCACTTTAACTTAACATAAGCTTAGAAAAACATTCAATAAGCTAATAATATTTTTGTAGCTTTAAGAAAACATTTAACAGTAAATTATAAATAGTAAAAACACGCAAAGTGTTTATTCTGTGGGACTATGTTATTGTGTATAATACCTTTAGTACAAATATATATGCTAAGGCAGCATTTATAAAATGTTCAGTAGCAAGCAAAGCATTTGTGATGGAGGACAATCTCTGATGGCTCACATTTTAAATTTGGTTTGACTTTTATTGCAGTTAACAAGCTCCACTTCAGTGTGTTCAGCTATTAAAATCCCTCGTTTCTGCAAAGTATAGTCTTATTTCAATAATATTAAGATGCTGATTTGACAGAAACATACCCGGTGGCACAGGAAGGAGGACCTTGTGACTAGACGAAAGAATGCCAGCTAGTTTCTGAATTTATTCCAGCTTCAGACACAGCATGAGGGACCAGTGTGTTGGCGCAGACTGAGATGGAAGGTCTCAGGTAGTGTAATGGTATATTTTGGGGTCTTTTTCTAATTGTGGTCTCCATATCCCTTTAGATTTGAAAGGACATTCATTAGTTCTGGTACACTTGGAGATATTGTCTTAGGAGCATTACACGAACCACATTGTATTTGAGTAGCAGAGATGTGTGTAGAGCAAAGTGTTAGCTCTGTAGCTAATTTCATAAAAAGAAATGAGTGGTCCAACTTCACCTACTACTACTACATAGTCACCCATACAAAACAGCCAAGTAAGGAGATAGTCCATTTATTCATATAGGCAGGGGTGCACATATGCAGTACAAAAAAGTCCTTTCATAAGCACATCTGCAGACAACAGGAGGAGAGGAGAGGGGAGATACACCGAGCTTTCCCCCTTCTCTCTCATGAGAAGGAACGTGTATGTGTTGTGCTCTGAGGGCAAGTGCTCTCTAGTGACACCCGGTGGCTGAAACTGATATTGCAGATTGAGTTGAGATGACAGCTATATTGTTAACCTCCCTAGCGCACTGCTGAGGTCCAGATTTTTGTACCAAAAGTGCACCATAGACCTCAATGGTACATTTTTCTTTATGTAGGCCTGTAACTTCCCAAAATCTGTCCGTACAAGGGTCTAATAGACATCCTGAATATAAAAATGTTTGAAACACTCAATTATGTCAAATCCATTTTTTTTTTATAATAAATTTAATGAGTAAACACAAAAATCAGGGCACAAAGCTTTCCTGCTATGTACTAAATCTCGCCCAAATAAAGTCTCTGGTGCCCCAGATGTGCCCATTTGCAGTTAACCCTCTCTAACCTGGTGTGATGGATGTGATAAAATCACAGGTTAGAGAGGGTTACTGCATATGGACACTTCTGGGGCACCAGTGACTTTTTATTTGAGGAGATTTAGTACATAGATGCACTTTGAAATCAGTTTTCTACATAGAAAACAGATTTCATGCACTATACTTTTCAAATCTCCCGCCGCCTCCCCTATGTGACGTCTGTGAACTGTGAGTATGCGCTGTCCCGGTGCCCCGATGTGTACTGGACTGGAAAAGTTGCATTACTGAGATATGATGCTGAGATCTGGGGGTTCAAACGGTGTTGTAATGTGAGAGTTACATGTGACCCAAAGCCAGCTGGTGACCTGTGGATGGAGACAGCTAATCAGAGGATTAATTAGGAACAGGGAGGTCCATTGGAAGCAGAATCTACCATGCAGGACGCTGGAGGAGAGGACAGTGAGTACGACAGTGAGGAAGACCACCTTACATATGGAGTGAGTACCAAACACCATCTCCTGGTACTCATCTGAGGAGCTCACTAAAAAAGTTATGTGCACCCCTGCATATAGGTCTCTTAACGTAACCCTATCACTAATAGTTATATAGGCTGACATTTCTGACCTGATTCTAAAACCATTGCATGCCTGTTGGTATATTGCTCATGCGTTTAACATGGACGTTTAGCATAAATAAAAGTAAGACCAAAACTAAATCTAGTGGGGGTTTTTCCAGGATACCTATAACTGGGGCCAACCGCAATTCAAATATCAGAAGAAGCCCTACTGGGTCACCAACCCCAAATGTATTTATGTTGGGCTTTACTGGCCCTTATGGGCCAGTAAGGTTCTGCATAGATCCACTAGGGGTCGGTGACCCAGTAGGGCTTCTTTTGATAAAAGTAAGTAATCAAAATGAATTATGCAAAACCTAATTTTTTTTTCAATTGGATTTTCTTAGTTGCTAATCCTGTCCATTCTTCTTAGCCAAAAGTCTTTAGGTTCCTTAGATTCTTTTTTGTCATTTTGTTTGAACGGTATGTTTGAGATCGCCACAATATATCTCAATGATATTGAGATTAGGGGACTGTAATGGTCACAGTTCTCAGCTTTTACTACTTATTATACTGGAGGATACAAGAGCTTTGATACTTGTAAAACCTGCCCTCTAATGCGTTGTTTTTTTTACCATAAACTATTTATTGGCTTACCCACAGGGCCCCATACATTTGTATTACAAAGACATGGATAAGTCACAGGCAATGCTCTTTAGGCACAGCTTTTCCGCATCTCGCAGATGCACATCTCACAGATCTCTGTTTATTGATATTCAATGGACGCAACGTCAGCAACACCATGTGCTGCCATGATAAAAATATGAAGCTCCTCGTTCTAAACACAGCTCACGTTCGTTAGAATGAGAAGTGTCCTCTCTGCGTATTTTTCCCCGTATTGGACATTCACCTGAACAGCATCGTCTGTATCTTTTCCGCATATGCTAAATAATTGGGCCCTAAAACGCTCTGCGCAGGGAAAAAAGCAGTGGACAAATGGCATGAGCTACCTTTGCACATAAAGAAACTGTTGTACCTTTAATATAAAATATAACATAGGGACAAACAGCAGAATGACAACTAGACATCCCAAACCTACGAGTAAAAGAGGAGAAGAATAGAAAAGAAGAAAGAGTGGAGAAAAGGAATAAGAAAAGAGAAAGGGTAAGGAATGGAGAGATTAGGGCCGGCTGTTAAACAACCACGCTACCACGTTATGCGAAAGCGTTTTTCCATGTGTGGGAGGGAGACATTGAGATATTCGATGTTGTAAATGTGAGTAAACCAGAGAGAGAAAGTATGGGGGTCTTTTGCTCCCAGCAGAGCAGGATGCAAATCCTGGCGAGGTTAAGTGAAGCAAATAAGCTGCTGGTCAAGAGTCACCATGGTCAAGTGTGGCCCACTTTAACACCGTTATCACTTTAACTCCAAACTCTCTATAATGCTGGCCATACACTCTGAGATAAAAATGAGGATCGATTAAAACCGACCAATAAA
>CM070033.1:159680831-159743586 GCA_036250615.1 Ptychadena robeensis
ATATTGGTTGGTTTTAATCTATCCTAATTTTTATCTCAGAGTGTATGGCCAGCATAAGTTCAACATATTAAAGAAATCAGCAAGTCACTGAATTCCTCCTCAGTTGCCTTTAGATAAACAATCACAGAAAGCACATGAATTGCTCCATGCTGACCTTGTAATCACTGGCTGTGCCGGAAAGATTAGATTAGCGATATATCTGTAAAACACAGTTATGACTTTTGGAAGACGGTTGTTCTCTTTCTTTGGCATACAACAGAGATTTCAAAATTTTACTTAAGACATGTCATGTCATTTTATTTCAAGTCTCATGCTCCTTATATATCACACATTATATCTATTTTAAGTTTTTTTTTCATATGCAAATGTTCAGTGCCTCGTTCGAGTTTGATCAGTCAGTGTGATGTGAAATTTGAAAGAACTTGATATTAGGTACCAATCTTGTCTCCAGGCAATAGATTTCTTCATGTATTCAACACATTTGCATTTTTCAAATGTTTCCAGAGATTTAAAGGAAATCTGTCAACAGCCAAATACCTGTCTGGGAAGATCTTAAGCCTGTCATTCTCAGTCTCCCAGGCGGATTACTAGTACAGAGGTAGTTCCCTCATTTACAGTAATGAAGCATATAAGGGTATAAGTATAGCCATTGACAACTAAGTCACAATGACAGCAAGAACGCATGATTTACATGGAGCCCGGTGGTACTAGAGTGGGACTGTGTGACTTCTGTGAGGCCATGTGATACTGGGGACAGAACTGTGTACATTATTGGGGACCCCATGAAATTGGATGGGACTGTGTAGCTTCAGTGGGGTTCAAGAACACTAGGGACAGGACTTTGTAACTTCTGTGGGGCTCAGAGACACAAGACTACATGACTATGCTATAGGGCTCGGTGCTATCTGGAACAGGACTCTGTGAATTTTGTGAGGCCTAATGATACAGGACAGGACTGTGTGACTTCCATGTAGTCAAATTTCACCTCTGACAGGACTATGTGACTTGTGGGGCCAGGTTATAATTGTTTGGGCCAGGTAAAACTGTGGATAGGACTGTATGATGTCTGTGGGACTGAATGACACAGGGAGTCATTCGGTCCCTTAAGGGCTTCTGTAGAGCTCAGTGAGGCCCAATGACACAAGGGACAGGACTATATGACTTTTCTGGGTCCCAATGACACTGGGAAGTGGACTATATGACTTTTGTATAGACCAATGTCACTGGGGACAAGACTATATGACTTTTCTGGGTCCCAATGGTACAAGGTACAGGACTTTGAAAAATACTTTTGAATTGGAATCAAATGTATAAATTGATTTATTTATATAACGAATAAAAACTATCCTCTAATATTTCTCCCTGTTGTTCAGAGCAGTGATGCACTTCTGCCACTCAACAGTGGGGAGTCAGAGTCTTCAATCGATGTAACAACACACTGAAAGTCACTTGCACTCCTCCTCTTCATATTGACTTATTAGAACATATTATCCCTTCTATGATTGGTCTAGGAGAAAAAGGGATTCAGAAACATAAAATACCAGCATGTGTGTTGTTACACTGTTTATCAAAGTACTAGAAACTCCATGAGCTTTGTTACCCTGTAAAAGGGACAGCATTTGATTAACTAAAAGATAGTAGAGTGTTGTACTGTGTTAGCCATCGATAAGTACAGCAAGTTTGGAGTTCAAGTGATACCATTTATTGGCTAACTGAAGTCATTAGAGAAGCAAGCTTCAGGCTAATACAATTCTGGTTTTTGAAACTCACATGTATACACAAAATAACATGGTCATAAATATTGTAACAAAAAGCAACAGTTCATGCTCGCGCCGTCAGTCAGCGGAAAAATCGGCCGCTTATCGGCATGTGCACACATGGGACGACAGATCCCTGTCGCCCCACAGCTCGGCCGGCCAGAGAACGGACATGTCCGATGTTCTCTGGCCGATGCCGGCCGATGCCATCAAGGTATGATGACGTCATCACGTTGCATTCCAGAGCTCATCGGAGCTCGTCTGTCTGCACCCGTCTGTGGGTGTGTGGCAGGCATTAGTTAGTGAAGATAGTGATCAGAGTTAGGAAGAGTTATTGAGGTTGATAGAGATAAGAGGTTCAGCCATGATAGTCACCTCCTTCAGCAATTAAAATGTCCATAGACCTGGTATGCAGAGAAATATGGCAACATTAGTATAAAATAAATGTCATATAAATGTGCGTTTCAAAAACCAGAATTTTATTAGCCTGAAGAAGGGATCTGCGATATCCCAAAAGCTTGCTTCTATAATGACTTCAGTTATGCTGGGCATACACACACCGAGTAGGTCAGACCGACCTGCTCCTATGTGTTCCAAGATGCTAACGTGATGACGTCATCACGTTAGCACCCCGTTGCATTCTGGGGCCCCTTCAATCGGCTGGGCACCCTTTGTGTGCCGGCCATAAGCTGCGATGGAGACGCCGTCTTCATTGCAGCTTATGGCATCGGCTTCCATCGGCTCGCGCCGGCCAGAGATTATCGGACATGTCCGTTCTCTGGCCGGCCGAGCTGTGGGGCGACAGGGATCTGTCCCCCCATGTGGGTACATGCCGATTAGCGGCCGTTTTTTAACCTGACCGACGGCGCGAGCGCGCACGCCCGTCGGTCAGATAAAAAATCGGCCGCTTATCGGCATGTGTATGGCTAGCATTAGCCAATAAACGGTATCACTTGAACTCCGAACTTGCTGTATAAACTAAAAGAGTAAGGCTGTGTCTACGCTACGGAAAATTTCACGGTCAGTCGCCTCCTGTAATCCCCTATGGGGAATGACATGGCAGTCTATACTGGCGCATCATGCCTGTGGTTGGGGGCGGCGCAGCAGCAGGAGCAGAGTAACAATGACCACCCGGGCATTGGGGATCTGGGGGGGGGTGACACCGGGGACACATGCCACGCCCCATGGGCCCGGTTTCACAATAGATATGTATAGGATGCGGTATTGTCAGCACGGCAATACTGCGCCCTAAACAGCGACCAACCAGCGGCCGGGCCCTATGGCCACGCACACGCCGACTTAAGCTGGGCATAGAAGGTTAGATTTGTGGCCGATTTCACCGCAGATCGACCGATGTGCCGTTGCAAATCTAACGTTCCTACCTTAAATCAGACTAGAAATTCATCGCCAAATTATGGACATGTCAGTAATTTTTAGGTCGATCTCATTACTTTGAATGGGGACCAGCGTTCCCATATAAAGTAAATGCCGGCACACAAAAGGTGCGCGGCCGATTCTCAAAACCACTGGCTGTGCATGACGACGTCATCACGCGCGGACAATCTGCCAAGAAATTAGTATGAAATCTACACATGGATGCCCAGCTTTACATATATGAATAGCTGCTAATTATTTATTGTTTGGATGGCAAGATGGGATCCCCCTGAAAATGAGACATCATACAATTTCTGTACAATCAACTTTTCTTCTACCAAAACCATGTAATATGAGGACCTTTCTAATCCTTCCAATCACTATGTATTCTATCAGGGAGGCCACTTTACTACACAGTTGTTGGTAGATCTAATGGAAATCGATCTTAAGGTGTATGGGGGGCTTTAGAGTTTCCCTCAGATTTGATTAGTAAATAACCGTTTGTCAAGGTCCTCAAGGACATTGCTATAGCCTAGTTTTTGTTTTTTAATCTACATTACAGCACATCCCTGGGGGCATCCTATTTTTGTTTTAACACATACATATTGTATTTTGTGATATAAAAATTTACACTACAATACATTTCAAAACTTTCCTATGGAATAAGCTTAAAATCTTTAAATGAATTCTTTACTTAAGTGCTTTTTAGAATTACAACATTCAGTCATAGGAAGGAGTTTATCACCACATCACATCTAGTGATGGCTGAACTGTCCGCAAGGCGGACAGTTCGGCCGTGAACAAGCATGTTCGCCCATCCTCTCGCCGGCGGACAGTACGGGTGTTCGACCCGCCCCGTTCGCCGGCGAGAAGAAGATCTATATTCTTCCTCCGGCAGGATCAGAACCTGCGAGATCGTGCCGGAGGAAGAATCTTTATACCGGCTTGAAACAGGAAGTGACGTCAGTGACGTCTCATCCGGCTCCCGTAACCAGGAACTATGCGTTCCAGGATGCGTTCCAGGATGCGTTCCAGGGACCGGATGTGACGTCACTGACGTCACATCCGGTTTTTCCGATTCAAATTCCCCGCCTTGAGGCGGGGAATTTGAATGTGTCCGCGAACAGGCGGATGGCGGACTTCTTTAAAAGTCCGACCCGCCTGTTCGCGGACAGTCCAGGCCGATGTTTGGCCATCACTAATCACATCTTGACATGCAAAAATATTCCAGATCTGACTTGTGAAGACATATCTTGTGTAGAGCCCTCCTCAGGTGGATTTAGGTTTGGGCTCTGGCTATTCTAAAATTGTTATTTTTATCTGGTTAAGCTAATGTTTTAATAATGTGGGTATCAGCTTGGTGTCATTGCTGTGTTGAAATTCTTCTTTAGATGTCTAGTGGATGCCTGAAGGTTTTGGAGAAAAATTACTGGAATTTCAATGTGTTTATAATTTTTTTATGCCTTGACTAAAGCCCCATTTTCTGCAGAGAAAAGCAACCCTAGGTATAACGTTGCCTTCACCATGCTTCACAGCGGCAATAGTGATTTTTGGTGATGTGAAGTGTTTTTTATTTTGTAATTTATAAAAAAGTAAGTTTAAAACATACTTTTCTACATTCTTTTGAAAGGCTTGATCTTTTGGGGGTCTTTATTACATTTTAGCTGGACCTAGATGTTTTTCTTTGTGAAAAAAGGTTTCCATCTTTCAGCCCTAACTCTAAATTATTGCATTATTGCTCTCTGCCCAAGAGAAGATCAAACAGAACTAAATATCTTGGGCTGTATCTTCACCCTATATCAAATCTAAGTACATGAATGCCTTCCATTTACACTACAGTAATTCCTTGATTGATTGTAATAACAATAACTTACAGTACCTACTTTCAGGTATAGGTAATGTTACTCAGAAGACAGATATTTCCTATGGTTAGTGTGTGAAAGATTCACTTTAGTCATGATAAGTCATGGGGAAACTAGCTTTTCACTCTGGTTAGTGCTCCACTCAACTTGTCCAGGGTGTCTGGACTTTAGAATGGGAATAATGCAGCGGCACGATCATGTGATAATCACGGCGCTGGCTCATGCTCATGGTGATGTGTGGATATCATTGCAATGAATACGTGAAGGGGAGCACAGTGCATCTTGCCAACAAGGTCAACGTCTGCTGGAAACCTCTGGATGACTCCTCTGAGAAAATAACTTATTACTAATTTTAAAGACCAGAAACTTTAGGATGTTTACATTTAATTTATATGTGTTCACAAAAACACTTCATCCCTATTCTCTTGGTCCGGCCCTTCTGTCAAAGCTATTGTGGCCCACAAGTCACAGCTATTGTGGCCCACATCAGGTTTTATAGTGGTTTACCAATTGCATCTAAAATGTAAAAGTAATTAATAAAACCCTAGATCAGCATTAATATACTTATATGCTTATAATTATTTTTATTTCAGAAAACCTTTTTCGGCACTCCATCACAGATGATGAACAATAGCCTGGAAGAGGTATTGTAAATTCTTTCTATAGCAAAACCTGACCCTGTGCATCAACATTATTAATCTGTTATAAAATTGAGAAAACGTCTCATTGTGCTTTGAAAAAAAGGAGATGTAAACTCAATCCTCTTTTCATCTCAACTCTGCCTAATTTAATGGGCTCTGTTATGGTTGTGGATAATGTTTGTTTTTAAATGTACATTTCAGAGGATTCAATGAAAAGATGACATATACATTAAGCATCAGGAATGTTTTCAAGCAGACCCAAACCAATTTTTGGCAAGAAAATTTATGAGGGAGAAATTAGGTGGGTATGTTGCAAAGAATTTGATTATCGTGATTGTAAAAAAACTAAAACAGTGGGATGTTCTTCCAGGCTGTGGATATCTATCAGCTAATTGGGAAGCCTGTGTGGGGAAAGTTCTCATTTGCTGATGGTTGTCAGGGATATAAATGCTCCTCACTGTGCCATCTTGTTTTTTGAGTGGCGACAAGCCTGAAGTTCCAAAGTCATACATTTGGACATTGGGACATTGGCACTAGACACACAGGGAGGACCCACTAAATCGATTTTGCATAATCCACAGCACCATGTAACTGCTAAACATGGTCCCAAAGCTTACCTCAACGGTTAAATGCACATTTACATCTAGGAGACCAAGAGGTCCAAACTGTTCATGGGGCTTCACATCATTATCTTAGACCACCACACAGAGTGGCTGCAAGTATTTGCTGGAAGTCAGAGATACACACAAGGGAGCACAGGTTCAGGTATTGATCTTATACAGACCCTAGAAATTAACAAGCATTTAACCTAGGAAGTAGGCTAATTGTCCCATTGTAAGGATTAACAGAAAAAAAATGAGTTTTGCCAAGGTTACAGCTTTAGCGCATGGGAAAAAAACAAGAGAATAAAGAAACTAAAAAATGTTGATACCTGAGTTTAGTATTTTGTTTACTATACTTGTCTTTTTGTATAGAAGTACAGTTTAACTGATAGGTTGAAATAAATAAGTAATTTTCTCAATCCCATTTCAATGGTCCAATGGTGCTTAGTTTTTCTCTTTTCAATGAATATATTATTTTCTAAGCTTAAACACATGTTAAGGCCCTATAGGAAATAAAAGGCGCATGCAGAAACACATGAACAACATTGCATGACAACACCATCAAGAAATAAGTTACAATGCACATGCTCACCCCTTTATTCATTCTTCACCTGCCCAATGTAGGTTTTTTTCTTCATTCTACAGCTAAAGTTTGGAGCATAAAAGCGTTCAAGCCCTAAAGCAACTTTTATATTCCAGAATTTCATAATATAAATTGAATAATGAAATGTGGGTGATTCCCATCCTCCAGATCCCACAGGTCATTCTTAATTACTTCACCCTTTCAATAGGAAACATGCTACAGGGAAGCCGCTATTTCAGCAAATATCTGCTTTAAGATCTCAGACCTGGAGGTTCAGGTTGTAATGTACTCATTAATAAGAAAAAAACAAAAGGTGTTCGATCATCATTATTTCAAGATTTTAATGAACCGAAATAAATTTAGAACTTTTTTCTATAGTTTTTATAGTTTATATGTGTTCTGGAGTTTAATACATTGCTACCTGCCATAAGTGTTATTTCTTAAAGCTTTGAACAAATTCAGCATTGCTGAGTAAACTAGACTATTAGTGGAAAAGTTTCCATTTGTCAAAAAAGGTTTTCTGCTTGAACTCACAAACTATCTTTTCTTCCCTTTAACTATGAAAATACCGCTGTTCTTGAATATGCTTCCACCACCAAGGGCTAAGAAAGCCAGTGCAAGTATTTTGCCATTAGCTATTATCCATATTTTCTATGCACACAAAAACGTCAACAAGTAAATGTTATAGTTGTTCTTACACTTTAAGTGTCGCTATGTTTTCCAACCTTCTGTTCTTTTTTGGAGTAAAGGTCAGTGTTATGGGGTTACCAATAAAGGAAAGAAGCCCAATGGTTCATTTAAGCATCACTAAAAACTGCAGACTAATATTTATATAATATTCTATGATATTGTCTATTAATGCATATTCACATAAGATTCCCAAACCTATCGCACAAGGTTCAAACATTTTTCAAAACTAACAATTAAGTTGTAATTACCGTATTTTTTGGACCATAAGATGCACTTTTTCACCCCCAAAATTGGGGGGGGGGGGGAGTGCCTGCGTCTTATGGACCGAATGTGCGACCACCCGCGGCCATCTGGCCTTTGGTGATCACAACTTGGCTGTGACTGAGGTCACTTTTTTCCAGCCCTTTGCCAACTCTATATGGGATTCTCATGCTGGGACATTCCTCTTAGACTGATATACTATATATATATATATATATATATATATACATATATATATACATACTTCTTACACACACACACACACATATATATGAAGAAGAGATCCATCTTACTAGAAGTCAAATTAGTACATTTCCATAGTTTTAGAATCACAGCTGTTGTGTGACCACATTGGTCCTAGTGGCAGAAGGTCTCTGACTGGGGTCACTGCAAAGTCACCAGATTTGTTTAGCTTGCAGGTGTATGCGCCACCCTTCCCAGATGAACCAGATTATTTTAAGCATTAAATGCGGTGAGCAGGATTTCACTGTTACACTTTAGATTGAAACAAATGCTGAGTTGATGCAAGGGATAATTTTACTGGTCTAGAATGAATATACACAGTCCTTTCACTATCATCTGTACAGACAGAGATGGGGTACAGTCCGTGGGATACAATCAGTTGCAAATGATAGGTAACAATCCAATACAAAGATGCTTAGGCTCTAACCCAGTAGAGAGGTGCTAATGTTTGTAATAGGAATTGAAAATATTCTCTGTTCCTTAGGCAAGGCTAAAGTGGGAGCCCCCATTCTCAATCCCTTGCCCCTCAGGGAAGCAACACTTGCCTGGCTGGCTCCTGCAGTCCCTGAGGCCTGTAGCAGGGCCTAATTCCTAATTCCATAGGTGCCTCGCAGGACTCTGGCACACAAGTTGGCAGAAAGCAGAAGACCTGGAGCCCCTGCTATGAATCATATTAATGCTGTCTGTGACCCATCAGCATCTCCCTGTTATTGGCCAGAAACCCCACTGAAAAGGGGAATTACGGAACATTCTACAGCAAAACACAGATAGGCATTTAACTGTCTTGTGCCAAACAAACATTAGAAATACAATATATTCCCATACATAACATGTCTACATTATCTTAATATATGTGACATGATGTCATAGATAAATGCTATCCTGGTGCAGTCATGCGGATATATTTCTGTTTTTAGTGTCATCATCTACAAGCAAGGTAGTGTCCACTGAACAACCTCCAGCTACCATTGTAACTTTAATTACTGCCAATTTAGTAAAAATGTCTCCCTATTCACTCTAGAGATTGACTTAACAGCATCTGGGCAGTGTATTGAGTGTCTGGTCAAAGAGGTTCATTGACAGGTGTAGTCAACTATTCCATGGATAGGTGACAGCTCAGGGGAAAGAAACATTTTATGGCTACCCAGATATATTTGATGAATATCGGCTATTCGAGAATTCGCAAATATGGGGGTGGATATTCGCAATCTCAAATACTCAAAACATTATGCACTGGCAAGCTTTTAGTCATGTATCGCAATAATATAATAGCAATGTGATAATAAATACTTCATGTGACCATTTATTTTGACCAAATGCATGGCCATACAAGTGAACTTCGTATTTGCAAATATTAAATCGTAAAAGTAGAATTATTCGCGAAATATCTTGAATATGAATATTGCCTATGCTGCTCATCACTACCAATAAACAATGTTTGGTGATATGAATTAAATCTCCAACCAACTCTGTGGATGACTAGGTTACATTTCCAGGATATAGATTACTAGGATTACTACCATGCACCTACAGCACAATCAGTATGAACCCAGTCAATTTGTTATAATAAATGGTTTAGGGAGCTCACGTTGACTGGTTGTTGCATTCCAGATCAATATTCAATTAATTTATCAATCAGGTGTTAGTCAGGGATGCTATTATTTTCTATAGATTTTTATTAGGCTCATATTTTATATAATCTAAAGTCTAATCTATCAAAAATAACAAGCAGCATATGGCCACCCTTAAAGCGGTTGTAAACCGCATACACATACATTACCCAAACATAATGCTCACCTGTCAGCACTTAACATCTCTGAAAACTGCTACCCAAAAAAGTACTTACCATCCTCACTTCCTCATTCCCTGAGGCGCCATCTGTCTGGCGAACCAAAGCCACTTCCCCCCATTCGGTTTGCCAGTACTAGAGCTCCCCTCTCCAGCAGGCATCCCCCTCCGCTTCATGCTCTGGGGGTTTAGTCAGAATTGCTGTGGTGGCAGCCAGGGAAGACTTTCTGCCAGAAAGTGCTTTACCTGATGGGGGAGAGCACAAGGAGAAGGTGAATGCCTGCCAGCTGCATGTCAGAAAGTCCCACTGCTGTGACACTGATGTCACAATCTCATGGGACAGAACAGGCATAGTATCATACAGCCCCAGTGGCATCTGGGATAGATTTCCTGGCTGCCCTTTCATCACAAAGTGGGAGGGGCGATCTCGGAAATTCCCTGCTTGCAGAATTTTTATTTTATTTTGGGGCAATGAGCTGCCGTGTGGTAGGTCTGCTTTAATACCTGTTTTATCCAGTATTTAACCCTGTTCTGAAGTTATCTGAACCACTTACTGTACACATGTCCTTCCTTTGCACATCATACACTTTACTAAAGCAAAAAAAAAATTGTGAGCTAGTTTACAAGCAATCCCTGAAGGCCTGATGTGAGATCAAGACTTGAATAAGGGTCAATGGAATTGTTGAAAAACCAGGAGTTAGGATGAGGAGTTATTGTGTTCTCATTTTAGATGTAAATTTAGTTTAATGAGCTAGATAATATTAAAGTAACCCTTTTTTTCTCATATATTTTTTTTCATCATACCATTACTGCTCTTGTTATATTTTGTACTACTGATCCCTTGTGCTTGATGAGGGTAATTAATTCCTATTGTTGGCAATACACTCAGCCTGACGCATTTAACAGTGAGGTCCGGAAGTTTTTTTCAGGTATAACACACTATTATCTAGCACGAGAGGAGATAATGTGCCAGAAGTAACATGTTCATCTCCATCTGATGTCATGTTTCTGCACTGAATATAATAAATGGCCTACATTTAATGAAATCTGTGCTAGTTGTCTAGGTCTGTAGAGTTGACTATGATTACAAATTACTCCTAATATTCAGACCTGGACAGAGCTGTAACGGAAACAACAATTACATTGTTCTTATCATATCCCACTTATAATTTTCTGCTGTAAACGTGGTATTCTCAGTGGTTTTATTACCATAGATTAGTCATCCTGAAGTCACAGAGCAACACAATAATTGCAGTAATAATTGTATCATTTCATTTTTTAAGAAAAATCTTTTTTTGCTGTGATGACATTCTGGCTTATTATTTTATTCAAAGATAATGAGCAATGATTCCTCACCTTCCTGTGTTAATTATAAAATGAATATAAAGTGGAGCAGTTGTCACAACAGAACATGAACACATAACCAAAGCTGTACATCTCTCCCCATAACTAGTGATGATCGTGAATATTCGGATTCCAAATATTAATCGTGAATATCTGCAATTCGGAAATTCGCGAAGATGGTGAACATATTGCCGAATATTTGCAATTCCAGATATTCTGTATTTTTTTTCCATTACACATGCTTCTCAATGCAAGTGGACAAATGGGAAGGCTGCAACAAGAGCTTAGCAACACTCCCTGCGACCATCAACAGTTTTTTAAATCCAATATCAGGGGGATGCGAATATTCTGAATATTGCGAAAATCGGCACATTTGAAAATTCGTCCAAGATGGCGTCCAAAATTTGCAATTTATTTTTCAACACGCACCTCAATGCAAGGTAAACCTATATCCGCAATTCGCAAAAAAACTGCCGATTTTCACAATAAGAAGAATATTGCCGAATGCAAATATTTTCCGAATGTTTTCCACAAAATTTGCAGCATGCCGTGAATATGAATGTTGCCTATGCCGCTCATCACTACCCATAACGTCAAAGCTGATGAATCCTTTGCCCATAAGTGGCTTCCTCATGTCCAGATATTGGGTGGGCTTTCTATTGTTCATGATTATGGGAATGGCTAACCACAAAAGCAAGTCTGTGATGTGAACCATAGAGTTCGGGTGTATTTTCTGAACTCTGTATATTAAGGGGGTTATCCTTTTTGCGTCTACTATGATTGTTTTCCTCACATATGAGACAATGAATACTCTGCTAGAGGCTCATATCTTCAAATGACTTGTGTTATGTACTAAAAGTCTTGCTTCTACTGAAATGCGAAATATAATTAAAAATTAAAGCAGTTCTAATAACCTTTAAGTCACCATTTAAGAACATATTTGACAACTTTTGATGGAGTCAGAAGTTGTTTGGGATTTAAAATTGCTTTGGTATTGGCAGCATCTGGATGTTACTTTTGTGTATGGCCAGCATTAGAACTGTAGGCTTAGCACTAGAGTAAACCATAAAATGTATACATTTATTGGATAGACCCTGAACATGGTATCGTCACCAAAATTGTAGAGACATAGAGAAGGGCTATGGGTACATTGAAAAGTACTGCACTAACACTAACAAACACAGTAGTTTATGAATAGAGATGGTTGAATTTTTTCGACTAGCTGACTTGTGAGCTGACTGCAAAGCCTCTGAAAATGGTATCATCACCAAAATTGCTGGAGATATAGAGAAGTGTTGGGGGGACATTGGGAAAAACCTTTGAAATTTTGACTTAAATTTGAACTTTATTTATGCCAGGTTAGAGCCATACTTTTTGTAGTATACCCCCAACCCTTCTCTACATCTCCAGCAAGTTTGGGGATGAAACCATGTTCCGGGGCTTTGCAATTAACTCAAAATTTTTAAAATGGTAGAATTTAAAAAAAAAATTCAACCATATGTTTTTATGAATAAATTAGTTAAAAGACATTGAAAATTTTTTTTTTTTTTTAAATCCCTCAAGCAATTGTTTTTCAGGGGTCTCGGAATAAAGAAGCAAATTAGTCGAAATTGTGCGATCATCTCTCCAAGCTGTGGGCTATGCTGATACAATGTTGACAACATAACATTTAAAATATACATACAAAAACTTTTAAAATAAAATGTAACCTTTTCCCCTGTGGTGTTTCCCCACTCCCCAAAATAAAACTCATTTTGTTTTCTTGTATTTGAAAAAACAGAAGTAGATAGTAGCATCACTTTCTCTTATGAACAGACAGAAAGACAAATACACTCCAGGAAACAGAAGCTTGAATCAGTGATCCAGAATTTTTGGGGACAAAACAGCCCGTGGCTGCTACAGCTGAGCTTTACTAAACACAAGGAATCTTGTACAAGCAAAGTCAAAGTTTGTATTACTTTGGGCAGCCCATCTGTGTAATGGATTTCTTTTATCTTCCTGATATCAAGTACTTTAGTGTAATTATATACTAGGAAATGAGAATAAGGAATAACAGAACAAGACTAGGCATATTCAAAGTTTTTAAACCCCCCATAAAAATATTCCAACCTACTAACAATACTTTATAGATAAAAGGGAATTTATGGAATTGGATTAATAGATTTATTATTATGCTTTTCACACCTTTATTGCTTATATTCTATTGTATTGCCCTTGCCTTCATGTGCCAGTGCTGCCCAATACTTCCTATTTCCTATTACAAAAAAATATATTCATACCATCAGGGAGGTTAATGTATATAGATACCAATGATACCGTATTGGCATGTAGTATCTAGTATTCTTTTTAACAGACCAAAGCAACATCTTACCTTTGGTCCAGATTCATGATGGCAGAACTGTTCTTCTCCCGGCGAACAGTACGGGTGTTTGACCCCCCGTGAGAAGATTATTATTCTTCCGCTGGCCAGATTAGGAGCAGCAAGATCCGGCCAGTGGAAGAATATGTTCACTAGAGACTGCGTAGAGAACCGGGTCTCTTCCTTGTCTCTAGTGAACAAAATTGGCTTAAAACCGTAAGTGACTTCAGTAAAGTCACGTCCGGTAGTCGAACTGTGCTACACTGACGTCACTTCGGGTTCTTCCGATTCAAATTTCCCACGAACAGTCGGGGAATTTGAATCTCCCTGCGAACTGGCGGATGTCGGACTTTTCTCAAAGTCTGATATGCCTGTTCGTGTACGCACCTGGCCGATGTTCGGCAATCACTAGTCCAGATAACTTATTTATGTCTCTCTTATCAAGCTAGCAGCAACACTTTAGTACATATTACAAATCATATTACAAAGTCTTAAGCTTCTAGTAGACACTTCTTTATTAGTGATGAGCAGCAAAGTGAATATTAGAATTCGCAATATTTCGCGAATAATTCTACTAATATTTGATTCTATATTCGGAAATTTGAATATTCGCGGTATGGCCATGTATTGCAAAAATCATATTCGCATTGTGAAAATAATATTTGCAACTCAAAAAATCTTCCAAATGAATGGTCACATGCTATGTTTATTTTTGCAATGCAAATATGATTTTCGCAATACATGACCATACCGCGAATATCCACCGGCATATTTGAGATATTGGCGAATTCTTGAATTTGACATTCGAATATTCAAGCTCAACACTATTCTTTATCTAAAAGGTTTGGATATCGAACATAGTAGAAGCTTTAGGGGTGTGTTGCAGTTTGCACAGTTCTCATCACAAACCTTAGGAGTTAGCGTTCTCCATACGGGGAAACACTCACGTGCTCATGGAGTAATGTGTTGCGCTAATGGCAACAGAACAAGTATAATGTACAAGGGCCTAACAGGTTGTTTTTTTATATCAATAATGAGGCTTAGAGGTCTGCAATAACTTATCCTTACACTTCTATCTATTTAGAGACAGGCAGCGTACGTCCACTTTATTTGAAGCGGTGATGTTTAAAACTGTGGCTGATATCATAAGGCTAGATCCGAACCTTGAATATTCGAATTGCGAATATATTTGACGAAAATCGGCTATTCGAGAATTCCCAAAATTGGCGAATATGGTGGCGGATATTCGCAATCTCGAATATTCTCCATATTATGCACCAGAAAGCTTTACAGTCGTGCATGATACCAATAATTTTAAAGGCAATGACAATGTAAATGCATTGATTATATATTCGTGAATATCAAATTGAATATAAGTAGCATTGTTTGTGAAATATCGAATTCGAATATTGCCTATGCCGCTCATCACTAAATGTCAGCTTGATGCACTAAAGAACAAGAAAATTTGAATTTAAAAGAAGATTTTTGCTGGTTCATGATAGAATGATTGCATCAGCAAAACTTTCTTTAATTTCATTAAAAAAGCACTGCTGCAAGGATATAATCTACATTGTTGGATGAACATACTACATCTATACTTGCCCCTCTCTCTCTATATATATAAAGTATATATTTTTAAAAGTAAAAGTACTTTGAAAATGTTCTTTTATTTTTTTGTTAATCAATATTTTTCTTTTATAAAGGAAATGAATGCAAGGCTCCGTATCTGTTTATCTTAGCTTTGTTAGGTTATAAAAATACAGAGGGAGAACCTCCCAAGAATTGACACCAATTCCAAAGAAAGCCTGACAAATGCAATCTGTCAAATGCCTATTCTTAACTTAAATCTCAAACTTAAGGAATTGTTTTTATATTTATATTAAATGTAATATAAAAAAACAGATCATTACATTTGAGGTGTACATATTTCCATTTAATAGCTGAAAGTATATAGGTCTATTTCCTGTGTGAACACTTTCTCCTTCAGTAGTGTGTTGTGTCATTTTAATGTGTCAAATGAAGTTATATGTTTCAATTCCCACTTCTGCAGGGATCATACCTTGTGGGACCACTGTTTCAGGAATGGAAAATAACTCGGAAACATTGATTATCACAGTTCTGCAGGGAGGACTTCACACCGGGGCTTCACATCTTTGTATCACAGCAGTTAGAAGTTTCCCATTTAAACAAGCCTTGCCCTGCTTTCTTTTTTTGTTGCATCAGCATATATTGTTATCAAATCAAATATTCACTTTTTTTATTTTATTATTCTTAGAATGCTTTGTCTATAAATATCTATCTTTGATGATGAGTTTGTAAGTTGGGCTATCCCAAAGTCACCTAGTAGTTGTATATGAGGCAGATATGGTAAGAGGTTCAATTGCCCTCAGTAGTGTGGCAACTTTCCAGTGCCCTTCATACTTCATCAGAGATAATACCAATAACATGCAGATATCAATGACAAATAGAATGTAAAAATGACAGCCATTTTATAATTATTCTTTACAGGATATTGATATCAACAGTCAAATTCCACCAATAGACAGATATTTTAGTAACTTATATTTCCAAGTAACAGGTAACCTAGGGACAGGTATGTTCTAATGACAGGTACATATAAGTGCTCACCAACTTTTTTTATTGGCAGACCCATTGAGAGGTAGACTCTAGTGACATGGTAAGTAATGATTAAACATCATTAAACGTCATGATTAAAAGTTATTTGACATCATCACGCTGCTGTCAAATAACTGTGGAGCTGGGGAGACAGCTCTGCTCTCTCTCCAGCTCAGCCGATGCTTTATATGGAGACCTGCGGTTTCCATATAAAGCAATGGACATGGGCCGTATTTAACGGTCATGTCCGATATGGCTGTTTCGAATGGGATTGATTGGTCCCGCTCAATAACAGCGATAGCCACATACTATTATCGATCTGGCCCATATCTTCACGTCTGTACCCTGCTTTAGTCCCTGGTGGTGAGTGGAGATAAATGTTACATAGGAACATGGCATCTTATTTTAATCCCCTTGCCTCTAACATATCTTTCATCTTATTGCTCTTTGCTGCACACAATAGGAAAAAGAAAGTAAAGGTATTCATACACAGGTCGATCCCTGAGTGGTCGATCAAGAATCGATTGCAGCGTGGTGACTTCACAGAGCAATTTGCACAATCCATTCCTGGTGGATACTTTGGTAATGGCAATCGAACAGGGATTTACCAACATGTTCCACATTTCTTTTAGCAGGATCGATCAAACAAGGTGAAACGTGTTTGATCACCAAATCGATTGTTTGAGAATTGAACAAAAAATCAATCCGTGTATGGGGACCTTAAGGGCAGTTACAGTACTGAGGCTAATCAGAATTGAAGCTGTAATTAAGATAGCTGAACAACAACTTTCATAAAATATATAGGACAATACTTTGGAAGGATCTACTTTCTTGGGGTTACGGATGGGATGTACGCCCTAATAAGCTCCCCTTTAGAGCAGTGGTTCCCAAACTTTACTTGCAGGGCCCCCTTTTCTATTAAGGGACATTATCGGGCCCCCTCCCCATTCAAACACAGGTAAAGAATGAGGTCCAGCGCCCCCCTCCCCCTGGAATACCTTTGCACCCCCCAGTTTGGGAACCACTGCTTCAGAGCATGTGTGCCATCAGGGCTATTTAGATTTCCAATCTGCAGGGCTGTTTCGTTACTTGGAATTCCTAGCAGTAAAAAATTCCCAACACCTGTCTGACTGCGCACAAGTACACTTATTTTACAAAATGATTGGATTTTAAGGCAGGCAAATGCTAAAATATTAAAATTGTGCTCTTAGTCAGATTTCTGTCTCAGTTCAGTGGGTAGCTGTAGGCTGACCACATACAAAGCTTCTGTATGACCTCCCTAGTCTGTTGCCATTAGGGAAAATACCTTGCTGAACATTTTGTTGTCAGTAGAGACTAAATGAGGTCAGACCTGTAGAGCAATGAGCCAGTCCTGAACATTCCTACCGGGCACAATACATAACTGAAAGCCTGTACAGGCATAATGAAGCAAAATGAAGCAATACTCTCTGGAACTCTCTCTCTCGTCCCATTAGACTTGCTCCTACTTTTGGCACTTTTAAAAAAGCCCTAAAAACCCACCTCTTCAGTCTGGCCTATCCATCTTCTCTTTCCTAACATCACCACCATACCAGTCCCATCCCATCTATTGTATACTCTGTTCCCCAACCTATTAGACTGTAAGCCCAACCGGGCAGGGTCCTCTATTCCTCCTGTGTCATTACCTGTACCTGTGTGTTATTGTGTGTTGTATCTCCACTCTAATGTATTGTACAGCGCTGTGTAATATGTTGGCGCTATATAAATAAATGATAATAATAATAATAATAATAATAATAAATGGGTAATGATAGCTATTTATTTAATAGTGCTGCCTTACAGTTTAAGATTTGTCAGAAATTTGAATGTATGTTTGATATTAACCAGTTCATAGTAGCTTCCTATACTCACATCTGCAACCTTTCCTATAAAAATGACTTTTTACTATAAAGTGTAAAGACTTCATTATTACTAAACACACATTGGTGCTCAGTTTCAGAAGTATTCAAACCCGAGCACAGAAAAATTATATTGAAGCTTACTAGTCTAGCCTAGCCTTTTTTATTTTTTTATTATTATTATCTTTATCTGTTATTTATATAGTGCCAACATATTACGCAGTGCTGTACAATACATTAGGGTGGAGATACAACACAGGAGAGTACATACGGGTACAGGTAATGAGTGCCCAGAGCTGTAGCGCAGCTAAGTGGGAGGGCACATTGACGCAGGCAGCGGCCAGGGCAGCTATAGGAGGATTAGTGGGGGCGGGGCTGCGTGGTGACATCAGGCGCAGTCCCATGAAAAAGGTAGCGAAGGAGGAAGTGGGCCTCTTTGCGGCGCGGGACATCACTGGGAGCGCGTCGCTGGACACTGTGAGTAGCAGCCGCTTTTTCTCCTCAGCATGGAATCGTCGTTGGATCGCCTCTTCGTGCAGCTGCGGGAGCAGGCCGCGCTGCGTGGGGAGGAATGGGTCAGGGCACTGCTAGCTCCCGACTCCCAGCCCAGGCCCCATACCAGGCTGCACCACAGGCCGGGGTCCAGTCCGCGTTTCCGGCCGCGCTTCAGACCCCCCTCTCCCGCCCCTGCGGGCCTCTCAGATCCCCAGGGGTCGCAGTCACCGCCGTGGACAGCCCACCCAGGCCGCAGCCGTGCGCTTGCAGGACAGCGGGTCCTCTCACCCTCCCGTCGTGCCATCCGGGGGGCCGCACGTGGGGGTTGGCGCCTTGCTGGCCAATCCTCATGCGGGCCTGCTGGAGTGCTTGGGCGCCACGTTGCATCAGACCCTGGTTGCACACCGATTTGCTGTCCAATCGGAGAAAGCTGGAGAGCAGTGTGTTGACATCAAAAACACTAATGCAAAAGAAAATGTTTAATGTTCCAACATGCTTCAGGGGCTCAACAGTGCTCCTTCCTCAGGGCTTTTCACAGCAGAAATAGTGCTTCATAAATAGCAGTGTGGCTGCACGGTTGTAAAGCTTAATTTTTCATCTTGTTTTTCTGGTCTATTCTAAGGTCTACTGGCTGATATTAGGCTTTGATACTAAAAAAACAACAGCTATAAGAGAGCTCTACAAAGCTTTAAGCGGATTTATGCTAAAAGCCTAAAATAAAAATAAAATTAAAGTTTGAATTATGTCTGAGCTGGTATGATGGTGGTGTAGCACTCCACAATCCCAAAAAAATATACTTACTGCTGTTTCCTGGACTCATATGAGAGATTCCATCTTTATCTGCCAGGCTTCAAGGTGTAATATCACAAGTAACCACTGGGGGCATTTATAATGCTTTTATATGAGAAAATGTGTCTGTGTACATTTCATTGGAGAGCCAAGATGTGGTACTTTCCCGTCTGTCACTGCTCTCTGACATGTTGGCTCTTCCGGTCATGGTGGCACTACATGTCATCAGAGAGAGGGAAAAGAGAGTGGGCTCAAGGAACCTTCTTAATTTACTCATTACAGGTAAGTTTTTTAGTTTTTTTTTACACACTCCTATTATTGGCACTTCTAGTGACATTCATACAAAGGTGACAACCTAGAGGTAGGTATCAACTAGTAAGGCTATGTTACCACATGTGCAGCCACCCGCCGCATGATTGCAATCGTGCAGCCGCACATGTGGGAACATATCTCTTATTAAAAAATCTCTTCATTAAAAAATCTAAATGCTGTGATGCTTACTGTTCTAATTGCCGGTAATAAGGAAGCAAAGTCCTGCCTTTGAAGATGGTCACCTTTAAACAATGCCGAACAAGACACAGTAAATCAGTTAAAGGAAAGAACATGATCAGCGGCAGGAAAACCACAGGCAATCATGGTGGTCAGTCATCCTTTGCCTTTATTTTGGGGGGCACTGCTACCAGGATTGAGTATGTGTTTTGAGGACATTCCTGAAAAGATCTCTCCTTGCTCATCATCAGTAGTGTTGAGCAGCATAAGGTATATTCGAATACACGTAATTTCGCGAATATACAAAGGAACATTCGACATTTGTAAAATTTGATTTGACTGTATTCCATTGCCTTCCATCACGTGCACCTGTTCGCAATTATTTGCAAAGATTTCCGATGCAGCTTACAGCTTCTCTTCTTCATTCTGTGTCCTTAGCTAGCATGAGCACTGTGTGTATTGCGCATATATATTCGCAATGCGCACGCATATGCGCAATGTATGCCGGTAAACAATGTTGAAGCATAATATGAGGAATATCCGCCATTGCGAATATCTGTGTGCATTGTGTCGGATATCCGTCGAATATATTTGAATTTCGAATATTCTCGCTCAACACTAATCATCAGCAACAAGCAGGACAAACATACCTGGAAAGACAGCATCATGCTGATTTCTAGAAATGAAACATTTGCAGCCCAGCATTACCACACATAACTATAATGAGGGGACCACTAGACGCTTCCCCTGGAGTTGTGAGTCATACCCTGTTTGATATTTTGCCTCATTACGAGTTTCAGATTAAACGTAACATTGGCGTCCTGTGTGACATAAAATTATTATACTACATTAGCAAATTAGGTAAGTGCTGTGAAACATTGTGCTTGGTGTATGCCAAACCTTTCTGAGCTTGGCTGTTTCACCCTTTATAAGTACTAATTTTCAGATTATTAAGAAAAACAATTCTGTGAAGCGCTAATGGTTTCTGCAAATCTTTTATGTTCCCTGTTAGTGGTAGAAAATGAACTAATGTGTGATTTGTGGCACACAACAATCCGTTAAACAAGGCAGTATTTGTTGTAAACACCGTGATGTGTCCGCTGTGGGTTATTTAAATTGTCTCTAATTATTTGAAGGCTTTTTCAAGTTTAAAACCGGGCTCTGTGAAAATGTTTCATGTTCTATTCAGAAGGACAATTGCGCTTTTTGAAGGCAGAAGTGTTTTCAATATGGTTCTAAATGGAAAAAGCCAAAGTTTATGAATGAAAATAACTATTTCCAGATATTTCAAACACAAATTGTATCAAGTTGATTGATTGTTTCTTGTGTTTGCTTCATTTGGGATTATTGAAATTTGAGTTTACAAAAATGTTGAAGTACAAAGTACAATGTAAATAGAACGTGATAATTTGCAAATCGTTTTAACTGTTTAAAAAAAATTATGAAACTGAGAAATGGTTATCTTTTAGGAAAAGTATGTGCTTTATATAAATGTTATACAGTAACAACAGGATGTAATCCCAGTGTAACAGGACCACTCTGTCCACCTGGAGAAATGGGTGTTGTACAGACTGTCTCCGGCCTAATTCTCTCTCAGACGGTGGGGCATTGTGTGGACTGAACAGGCACCGTCACAAACAATGGGGTGTTACAGTTTTTGTTGATTGTGTTACAGACTGAATGTCTGAGCTTACTATCTCCCATGCCGGGGAGACCTGGTGGGAGTGGTCCCAGTGGTCTGTGTATTTTCACCCACAGTTCTCCATCAGGTCCTCAGGGGAGGTCCTCCGGTATGGGGAATGTGTATATAAAGCCAAGAATCTTTCCAATAAAGGAGTTCTACTTCTTACCCTCAACTTGAAGCCTCGTTTCATGTTGTAGGGAACGACTATAATACCACTAGCTCTTGTAAGAGCTGCTCAGAAGCTTGGAGGTCACGGGAGAAGGACGTCGCTGGCGGTTGATACCGTTACACCCAGATAGTCTGAATCTCTCAGAAGTAAAGATGGGGAGTAATACTTGATGCCGTGTATGCCTTTCTAACCAGGAATGGACATTCTGTAAATCCCGGTCGATCTGACAAGCCGGGATTACTACACAGACAATGCCCCACTCCACTGTCCGGCTCTCCCCACAGCCAGTGTTGTGAGTGTCACAACGTTGAGATCGATTACAGGTCAATTCATGTATAAGCACCTTTAGTCTTTGGGCTCTCAGCACTGCCCCTTTTCCTGAGTTGATGTGTAAACAGCATGTTACAAGGGAATAAGGGGGAATGATTAGTCTCTGTGAGTATGTCTCTGTACCCTCAGCACTGCCCCTCCTCCTGATTAAATATTGGTATACAATATGTTTTAAAGAAAGGAGGCCAATAACCAATGCCTCCAGGTAAAAAAAAAAAACTGAAACCATTGTTTTGCCATTTATGTCCCTCATGTAAACAGTTGGTTAAATTTCAGTTTTTGTTGTCAGGTTGTCTTCCTAGTTGAGCCAGGCGGGGACAGGGGGCACGCCCATTCCAGGCCCACCCATCTAGGGGGGCCCGTGGGTCTGACCCGTTCTCCCCGCACTGCGTTACAGCCAGAAAGGAGAGACTCGCACCATCCCCCTCGGGTCACCATTCTCTTCCTCCCTGATGTGAGTGTGAAAGTAGCAGATTCTGTGCTGCTACTCTGACAGCAAGTGCTCACTAGTGACATTGTGGCTGAAGTTGGTATTGCAGGGAGATTGAGATTAAATCTGGAACTGTAACAGTACAAACAAATTACTAATCCTAAAAAAGACTGGACTTCTGGGGGTTGAAAGTCAGGGAGTAAGCATATGTAAGGTCCTAGCTCCATGTCCGCTAAAATCCCTGCGTTGAAGGAACCCAGCGGATCCAATAGTGGATGTGGAGTTAGGGCCTAAGAGATCTGGGGGTTCAAAAAGTGTTGTACTCTTAGAGTTACATATGACCCAAAGGCAGCTAGTGACCTGTGGATGGAGACAGCTCATCAGAGGATCAATCAGGAACAGGGAGGTCAATCTGCAATAGAATCAATTATGCAGGACAGTGAGGGAGACAGTGAGGAAGACCACCCTACATATGGGGTAAGTACCAAACACCATCTCCTGGTACTCATCAAAGTTGCTTCCTAAAAAAGTTATGTACACCCCTAGGTAAGCATCCTCTGGAGCCCTCAGGCCAGGGGGAAGGGGAGTGCTAGTGGTAGGGGGCCCTGGTAGGCGTCACTGAGTTTAGCACTTGTTCAGTCCTGACACGCATCTACACATTAACAAAATCAACAGGGGAAAAACTCCCACTTTCTCTATTTCTTTTTTTTTCCATAATAACTGTTATTGAAAAGTTGTATATTAACATATGAAAATCCACTTTCTCTATTTCAATACCATTTAGATAAGCCTGCGTCTTTCTGCCTATTTATGTGGTAGCAACGAAACAAAGTGGAATCTATGAAGCACTTTTAGGTACTTGTAAGGTCTTCGAAGGTATGCATAGGAAATTCTCTTTTTTTTTATTATTTGTCCTGACATGCACTTTAGATAGAAAGAAATCTTAAGCGATATCCTGAAGTCAGCATAGTAATGCGCCTCCACACGCCGAGTGGAAATGTTTGGTGTGGAATATGTGTGAAGATAATGAAAACTGACATATCTAAAGATGAAATGTTCCAACATGAAAATTGAAGAAGAGGATGCACTGATACTGAATATCCTAGAGAATGTCTGTATGGAAAAAAAAACCCTTATAGAGTTTTCTCCAGTTAAATAAGGAAAAAACTAAATGATACTTAATTATTTATAAGGAGAAAACCTTCTGCAGGATAAAGAGAGTTGTAATCATTTGGAAGAATCATGTGTAGATTCTGTTCTTTAATAGCTGGGTTATTAAATTAAAGTGTTAGTTATTTTAGTTCTTTTTTATATTTAAATATAATATTTTGTCTTTTGTCTTTATACCAGCTAGTGAATGTTCCCTGCTTTTCATGTTCAGCCTCCTCACAGTACGCTCTCAGCAGTCATATAGTTACTCATCCATGTGGATCCAGCTTTTTTTTGTGTTTAATGCAAAGCTTCAGTCTCTGGAACTCCGATGCACAGGATGAATCCAATTGGTGTTCTAATAATAGACCTCCCTAAACAACATTTTAATCATTTTTAGTACAGTAAAAAGCCATCTTCAAACAGAAGGTAGTCACATGCTCACAGCTAGTTTACAACAATCACTTTTATTCCACAAATCCACAGAATGAAGGAATTAATCCTCCAGCTTGGAATATGTGGTTGGAAGGATTTAAATTGCCCTCATACAGTGCATAGCAGAATCACATACTGCACAGTGTGGTTGATGTAAAGATGCAGATTGTTCTAGGGAATGCTCCTGACATTTACAGTATATGTATTTGCATTAATTGTTGTGTATTCTGTTCAATTTGTGACGGACATATATTTACTTTAAAGTACAAGCAACAAATTGACTGGACTGGAATCATGTGTCAGTAAAGGCCCCCATACACCTTACAATCTTACCATACAATTTCTGTACAATCAACTTTTGTTCTACCAAACCATGTAATATGAGGAGCTTTTTAAACCTTCCAATCACTATGTATTCTATCAAGTAGGCCACTTTACTACATAGGTGTTGGTAGATCTAATGGAAATTGTTTGGTAAGATTGTAAGGTGTATGGGGGGCTTAAACCCAAAAATTCCCTCTGCCGAATGCTATCACATAAAGGTATTCTCACCTTTGGGTAGTTATGTATCTATTTGTTATCGGTTCTTGACCTCCGTTCACCCATAAACAAGTACAATGGATAACCTAGAAAAATCTAGAAATACCAGGTAATGTAATAGTAAGCATCATTGAACATGATAATAGTTGGTGGTATTCTGTCATATGGAGATTCCCATCCCATTGGTTGGTTCTTGTTTTACATTACAGTTGATGTTTTTAGAGTTTCATGTGGAATCGACTCATATGTCAACCAGTGTATAGCCATGTTTGGCCAAATTGTTAAAAAAGGTGTCCATAAACAAAATCAATTTCTCTTTCCCTTTGGGAAAGCTTTACATAAGACACATTGACTAGTCCAGAATATTTGCAGGAAAGTGCATTAGTGTGAACAGAGCATAAGCATTGCTTTTTACAGTGGTTTTTTTTGGCCTTTTATGATATGAACCTCAAAAACAAATAAGATAACAAAAATCCTAACTAACCAAGTCTTGTTAATTGTGCCCTGGCCAGAATTCTGCTAGCATTAGCTACTAGTCAAAGCTCTTAGCACTCCCCCTTTTCTTTATATGGACATCATTGAGCCCCCTCCACATTTAAGCTACATAGGTTTAGATTCAAGCTTTTTTTTGGTAATACAACTCTTTTTTCTCCCTATTACACACAGACTCAAATCATGCAGATACATGCATTATATACACACACAAACAACAACAATCATACAGAGACATGAATCATATACACAGACGTAACAATTGTACAGAGACATACATCATGTACACATAGACACTCACAACCCAATCATGCAGAGACGTGTATCATATAACCACACATACAAATCATGCAGAGACATTTATTGTATGCACACACACACAACGATCACACAGACACGTGAGTCATATACAGACACACAACATTCATAAAGAGATATGCATCATTTACATAGATTTGTTAATTGAGCTTCCTGCCTGTCCCTCCCCCAAGTGTCTGATTGGCTGGCAATGGTAAGGGAGGGTGGGTGCACTGTGTGCATTAGGCAGAGAAAGTACTAACAGACAGCTGAGTGCTACAGTTCTCTCCTTTCCCTCTCCTCTGACTTTGTGCTGGCTGAAAGTGTGCCCACACAGAGAGGGTTCAGACCTTGGCTGCCCCCCTAACTGAGCCCCCCCCCCAGAATACTCCCCCTTCGGTTTGGGAATCACTGGATTAGATGATGATGACTCCTGATGTGGTCCACAGTAAAGGGTTTATCTCTGACATTGTGAGGGAAGAGGCTGTATAATGCTGGCTGTAACCCAGACTGAGAATTAGACCAAATGTATTAAACTTAAATGTTTGTGTTTATGCTCACAGCAGTTATAAAATGTGACTTCAATAATGTTTACGTTTATCATCAATCTAATGGCTACTAAAGGCCCCCATACACCTTACAATCTTTCCATACAATTTCTGTACAATCAACTTTTCCTTTACCAAAACCATGTAATATGAGGAGCTTTCTTAACCTTTCAATCACTGTGTATTATAGCAGGGAGGCCAGTGTGCTACATAGTTGTTGGTAGATGTAATGGAAATTGTATGGAGCGATCTAAAGGTGTATGGGGGGCTTTACTTACCCTTTCAACATCATAGTTTCATGCATTACCGATTGTTTAGGTTAATGTATAAGTTTATATTATGCAGGAATGTATTTTCATTACAACTTTGTTTATTGAGCTTTCATGTGAGCCATAAGCTCTTTTTTGGTTGTTTTTGGCTTTCTTTTGATTATTATTATGTCAAAATGTCTTGAAATGTCTTGAAAATGGTAAGTAAAGAGTATTAAAGAAGAAAAAAATGAATTCGGTAATAGAACCAAGAATCTTGGTTTCTGTTTAGGTAGACTTTACAGAGTTTCAGCGAGAAAGAGACATTCTGAAGGCAAACAGCTTCTGCTGTGATTTGTGACTGGAGTGTTATCTGTAAATCCTGTAATGTTTTTTCCTAGGCTGAATAATTCAATCTTTGGAGTAAATCTAAACATAGTTGACAATGCACTCTTAACCAGTCATACTGCTGTGTGTAGCACCCAAAGGTACAGTTTGAATGTAAGATAGGGCAGTTGTTACCCTTACTGGCAAAACCACTACTAAATCCCTAAATGTTACATATAAAATAATATCATACATTATAATTCAACTCATGGTATGGGCATGCGTTAATGTATCAATGATCTTGGACTTTGGTCTTGGTAACATCAGTGTATGAGGTTATTCTAAAATTATTGAAAGGTACACTTGACCTGCAGTTGATCTCCTAATCTACATTTGGCTTTATTTAAGCAGATTTTGCATCCCTACCAACTTTCTATAGAGATGGAGAACTACCTTAAAGCAAACTAAATCCAAACCTGTCAAACCAGGTTATTCTCTATCTAGCTTCTTGTTTGGCAGAACACAAAATAAAAGGGAATACGATTTTGCAACATAAGAAATTGGTGTAAAACTGGGAGCACACGTGTAGATATAGACCAGACCGATTTGAGCGCCGTGCGCACTCACGGCCATCTATCTGGTCCATATCATATGTGGCCTTCCCTGTTTTCAATCCTGTTTGAAAATAGGGATATCAGACATGATCGTAAACCAAGATCCATGTCTGTTGCTTTCTCCATGCAAAGCATCGGCTGAGCTTGAGTGACAGCTTTCTGACAGCAGCGCGATGACACCATCCCACTGCTGAGGTGAACCTCGAACAGCTCCATTACCGAGCCATGTGTTCCCTGCTTAAGACAAAATACAGAGTAACCTTAATACACTTCTATAAAATGCCCGCTTTTGACATATGCTAAATGTATGATAGATTTTCTATCATATCTGCACTCAAGATAAGACTTCTAAGGAGCAGACAATGGGAATGCCTGCAAGTGAAATTCTTCTTCAAGGTGTATTGTATATAAACCCCTGATAATTGACCTACATCATGTTAACAATCTCTAACAATCTCTAATCTATAATGACAGTGTATTATGGACATATCTAGGTGCAAGGTATTACACATTCACATAAGAGCTGGAAGGCGAGACCAAGTTCAGAAAGAACAATATAAACTTATACAGAAATAATTGCAAATTCAAAAATGAATTTCTGCCTTGAGGGAACAGGGATTTATCCAGCCCAGGAAACACTAATGACAAATATTGGCTGCCCTGATAAGACCATAATTGCAGAAAGGCAACAACCATCATTGCACGTTGAGGGCAATGTTTCCATTTTCAAATGTAGTATCTCTGAACCTGTGTTGCTTTCTTCGATGTAGATAATTTGAATGTGTATTTCTGAAATACACTTTTTTTTACAATTTACATATGAGCAGATTATTGTCTTTTGTATTGTATTTTTCACTACTGAATGACAATTCAAGATTTTTAAAATAAAGATTTAAAAAAAAAAAAAAGATTAAAAAAACACTGAACAATTCAATTCAGGGATTCCAATTGGATGGCATGGTGCATAAAAAGTTAAAGTAGACACAAATTAGATAAATGTAACTGTCCTTGGAACTATGGTTTTTACATGCATTTTTGTACTATGCCCATTATATAATTCTTTTTGCTGTATCCATGGACACTTTAATGTTCAACTGAAAATTACATGAAGATCTATTAAAAAGAAAGTAGATGCAGTAATCAAACAGGTGTGTTAAGGCTTCTGGTTCACATCACTACGTAAAAAAAGCACTGGGAGCCTAAGTAGAAAAGCCTGTGCCATACCATTAATATGCAGGGAAGTGGTCTATGTACAGAGGTGTTCTTTACCTTTAGACTAGACTAGGACTAGATCTATAAAAACAGCTAATGGAGATCTGACTTTGCAAAGAGCATGTTGTAACTGTCATAGTCATTCTTCAGTCCTAGCAAATGTGGTTACACCTGGATGTCACAGTTCCCGTAGGGTCAGGTCTGCTGTTTCTGCATCCAGCTCTTAATACTTTCCTTGCGTCAAAGGGTTACCGTAGTATTGGGCTGTAAGACACACTTTTTCACCCCCAATATCGGGGTGAAAAACTGCCTACATCTTATGGTCCAAATATGTGACACCCCCTCAGGCACTCGGTTGCGTCTTGGGTCCCTGCAAGCTCTCTTGGCAAGAAGATTAGCCGGGGAGCTGGAGCAGCTGGCAGCTTCCATCCATGTCTGCCTGTGTTTGAGCCTAGAGGGAAGACATGACTGCCGCCCCCTCCTCTTCCCCGTGTGTGAGGAAGATGAGATGAAGTGTGCACTCTAGTGACAAAATTTTTGTGGCTGAAATTGGTTACTGCAGGGGATTTTCCCCAACTGATTTGAATAATTCAATTTTTTTAGTTTTTCCTGCTTTTAAAACTGGGTGGGTCTTATGGTTCATCCTATATTTTGAAAAATGTGGTAGGTGTCCACATCCTTCCATGTCCACACCTCCAAGTTCCTTGGTTATGATGAACTCTTTGACTTCCTGGTTTCGTCTTATATTTCGAAAAATATGGTAAGTGTCCTCGTCCTTCCATGTCCACACTTCCAGGTTCCTTGGTTATGATTAACTCTTTGACTTCCTGGTTTCTGACACTTGGCTTGTCCTTCGGATTATTACTGTCTCAACCCTTGGCACTTCGACTAAGGACCTCGTCAGCTACCAAATTGCACGGGTGCGTCTAAGGACCGCAACCAGGGACCGTCTGCAGCAAAGCCCATCATTTTTTTCAGTCCCGCTCAGGATTACACCTTTGCCAACTGTGCAATTTGTCCAGTGGGCCCACTCTGTTATATCAACGGTGTCTTTCTCCATGTGGCCTGATCCCACTTCCATCATTACCAATCTCCTTTTTTTGTGTAGCCAATCTTTAGTTACGTCACCAATCGATCTGTGATGAATCGGCGATTCATCTTAATCAGATGCCAAAAATGTGCACTTTTTGATTGATGTATGAATTATGATTGAAGACTCAGTCGCATGCCATGATGGTAAAAAATAAAATCGATCTTGGGGAAATCGAGACATCTATGGCCAGCTTTAGTTTTGACCATGTCTATGATTGTAACTAACAACACTCAAGAATCGGATTTTTTCTGTATTTTCAATGCTAAGGGGCAAAAAAAAATTCTCTGAACACCTTAATAAACAATACCACATGTTCCTTATGGACATCTTTTAATGAAAGTCCAGGTACATATATTATAATAAAGTATAGGTAAGACATTACAAGGTATTGTGCTAGGAAAAACAATTTCTTCCTTGTTAGTGTGACTAAGCTCCGTTTATTGTGGAAACCTACCTGCTAATCAAACCAAATGGCTGCAGTACATTAGAATGAGATTACATGAGAGGCGGACATGTGCGCACATGTGTCCCACACCTAAAGCACACTAAATGAGATTTTCCATTCGGTGGGATGTTGTGTTTGTGACTGCAGCACATGAAAAGTCTGAAACAAACTGTATAAATACAACAAGGAATGTGTTTGTAATTAGGGATGGACCGAACTGTTCGCCGGAGAACAGTTCGGCCGCGAACTCGGCATGTTCGCCGATCCTCTCGCCGGCGGACAGTACGGGTGTTCGACCCGTCCTGTTCGCCGGCCAGAAGAAGATCTAAATTCTTCCTCCGGCAGGATCAGAACCTGCGAGATCGTGCCGGAGGAAGAATCTCTTCACTACAAGACCGGGCATGAAGCCGGTCTTGTAGTGAAGATTCCGGCTCAGAGTAGGAAGTGACGTCAGTGACGTCACATCCGGCTCCCGCAACCAGGAACGATGCGTTCCAGGATGCGTTCCATGGACCGGATGTGACGTCACTGACGTCACATCCGGTTTTTCCGATTCAAATTCCCCGCCTAGAGGCGGGGAATTTGAATGTGTCCGCGAACAGGGCGGACGGCGGACATCTTTAAAAGTTCGACCCGCCCTGTTCGCGGACACTCCGGGCTGGTGTTCGCCCATCTCTATTTGTAATGCAATAACCCTGCTGAGTTGTGAAATGTTTACACTGAACAGTTGGACATATGGAGGCAGAAGCAATATAAACAGCAGAAACGAATCTTAAAGTAGCTCTTTTATGGATTGTGTACATTGTCCTTTAAACTAGTGCAAATTGTCTAGATATAAAGCTGATCTTTTGCATTCACTAGTTTGGGTCCAGAAGAAGAAGTAAACATTCTTCCCTATGATACGAGCTCAAGCTTTCATTTAGTAGCTTCAATTCGCTGAACACCTGAGTTACATTCTAATTCCGGTTGAGTGAATCGGAAATTGTAAATGGCTTTTCGAGGAAAATGTATTTTTAGAAGCAGGTCAGTTTGGAGTTTAATCTCCCTAGCGTTCTTGCAAGGTCCAGATTTCTGTACCAAAAGCGTACCATAGACTCTAATGGAATTTTTCTGTGTTGTAGGCTTGTAACTTCCAAAAATCTGTCCGTACAAGGGTCTAATAGACATCCTGAATATAATAATGTTTGACACACACAATTATTATTATAAAAAAAAGTATATTAAAAATATATAAAATGTATAATTTGAATGATAAAAACTCTTGAATAATTTGGTATAAAAGATTTCAAAACAGTATTTATGTTTGTTTATAATAACATTTTTATTACAATTGGAAATGTGTTTTGTTTTTTGTTTTACTTTGAATTGTATTGGATACAGTTATCACTGTATCCAATACAAGCCATTTGGCACTCTCTGAAAGGGTTAACTTCAAAGAGCACATGTGGAGATGACACTGGGGGTGACTTTCCACATGTGGTCTCTGAAGATAGCCCGATTTGCATATGAATGTCCTGCGGACCCCCCGGGAGAGGGGTGACATGGCAAAGCCAGTTTCGAGCATCCCCCGGGACAGCACAGAACAGTGAGTATGTGCTGCTGCCGGGGGATGTGAGCTTAGCTGGACGGCTGCATCTCGTCAGCTGCAACACTGACATGAAAGTGCAGGACGAGATGCAGCCGTCAGAAGCGCTAGGAAGGTTAAGTGATCCCCTTTATTGGCTAACTGGAGTAATTATTGAAGCAAGCTTTCGTGGTGTCTAATGGCCAGATCTGAGACATCCTGAAAGCTTACTCCCTTAATGACTTAAGTTAGACAATAAAGAGCATTGTTTAAACTCCAAACTTTCTGAGTTCATCGATGGCTAAAGCTCGAACAGCCGATTGCAACACGATGAAATCATCAAGCTGCAGCCAGTCGTTTAGAGAATCGGAGCACACCATTTGTATACTGACCATCACTTTGGTTCGGGACCATGGTCTCCATCCAAAGTAATGCAATCGACCAGAAAAGAACCGTCAAGTGGTATTGCTTCGTGACCGATTTATATGGCAATTCTGGTCGATCACTCCAGGTGTGTGTCTCCATTTTGCAGACCTATGGTGTGGAGGGATATGTTTTCGTCACACGATCTCCTATACCAGTGGTTCTTAATCTGTGGGCTGGGACCCCCTTGGGGTGAAACAACCATTTTGCTGCTAACAACAAGCTCATTCCCACAAGCGAGGTGGGAAAATAGGAGGGAGGGGACATTGCACTTGTGAAGCGCCCCAGTATTTTGCAATGCGGAAATGACACTTCTCCCCAGCACTTTCATATACAGGAAGTGACACTTTATGAAGTCACTTCTGGTGTCGCAAATCGTAAAAGGTTGAGAACCACTGCCCTACATGTTTAACTATGCACATATACCTTTCCAGAAACATGATGGCTTCTTCTACATAGTGATACTTATTCATAACTTTAAAGACACCCTCCGTGTCCCACCCCATTGCCCACATCCCGGTGGATTGTTCCCACCGCTGATGCTCTTCACTGCCCTGAAGCAGCATTTCAGCTGATTTTTCACATGGGGTAAGACTGTATGCATATTTGTGATGTTAGGTCACCTCACTACGTTAATGAGGATCAACCCCACATTCTTAATCTCTCCCTCGCTATTAGTGTTTTTTTACTCTCTTTTGTTCCTTATAGATAGAAGTACCCATGAAGGTTATGGTGAGAAGGGATGAAAGGAATCAAAAAGCCCTCAACTCGAGCAGTGCAAAGCACAATCAAGCCTTCTTAAAGCAGAAGGTATTTACACGGCCCAATCCAGCACAGTTCCTTATAGATAATAATGTTGTCTCTAAATATTTCCTGAAGAAGCGATCTCCCTCACAAAACATGACAAGAATAGTTTTAAAGACAAGCACTTTGCACTGCACCTAAAAAAAATGTTTGGCCATCACAGATAGATAGATAGATAGATAGATAGATAGATAGATAGATAGATAGATAGATAGATAGATAGATAGATAGATAGATAGATAGATAGATAGATAGATAGATAGATAGATAGATAGATAGATAGATAGATAGATAGATAGATAGATAGATAGATAGATAGATAGATAGATAGATAGATAGATAGATAGATAGATAGATAGATAGATAGATAGACTATGGACTGTTTGTAATTCCTGGCCATGGTGTTTTGATGTCAGCCAGTGGATGTGTACTCTGTTATAGGAACATGTGCCTCCACTTCCCTCGCTCATTACTTTGATTTGTTATAATATTTCAAGAGCTATTTAGGTGAAGCATCATTGGATTCCTTTTAACAACGTACCTCAAGCAAAGCATAAAGCATTGCTATGGCAACTGCCTCATAAGAATCAAAGAACAGGAAGGTGAATGGCTGCTTATTCTCTGTATTCCCACTACAGGAAGTGTTTTGGTTCTTGTGTCATATCAATAATAAGACTTCTATTGTAGGGTTCCTGCAATTCTGCAAAACAAATAAACATGGCTCAGAATGAGAGAGCACAGAGATGCTTTATATGACATATACATCACTTAAAGAAATTTGACTTCAAAGTTAATTATGTCATTCTGTAATCTTCTTATAATAAATTGGATGGATCACTCTAGCACTCAGCAATTTCCTTTTTTTTCTTTCTGAGGTATGGCGGATTTTAAGTGTTGTAAAAATAGAATGTGGTAAATGCACTTTGTTATGAAGTGTTTTAATAGACAACATTAGATACTCTCTTTAATCATACATCAAAGTATGAAATATAACTTGTGTACAGAAACATCATATACAGCTTTATTGTATATTCTTTCATAATACATTACCCAGACGACTCATATCCATTTAACAATATAATATTGCCAGTCATATTTTTCTATTTAGAGAATTTATACCAATCTCCTCCTGAAAGTGTAACTTATAGGTTTTCAGGCAGCGAATGTCCTTCGGATGACTGGTAAAAATTGTTAACAAATTGTACTAAAGTAGTACCCTGAAAAATCTACCAATTATCATAAGTTCCTAAAGGAAAAAGTAAATACACTTCCTGGTATTTGAGGGAGCACACAAGGTAACACACAGTGACTACTAGTCTCAGAATATTTTATATGGTTGTGGGATGGGGGAGAAGAACTGGCTTAGTTTGGATCCAACAACATATATTAAGGTAGCACAATTAAACTGCAGCATGCCCCCTAGCACTAGTACTCGCTGTAAAAAAAAGGAGGCTGGTGGGTGAGATACAGAGCCTCTATAAAGCTGATTCTTTAATAAAATTAAAAGACTACATATTTATATTTTGCGGGCAATAAGTGGCAGCACATGATAAAGCACCCCGATATACAGTTGTGTACAGCTGTTACGCATGCTTTTACGACTGAAAGAAAGGCTGTCTGCTCCGCGATCACTTCCTTCTCTCTGTCCAGCTGAGAAACCAGAAGTACTAGTAGTACTGACTGACAGCTTCCCTGCCTCCTCTTCCAGGTGGACTATCTGGCTTCCGCCGCAGGTGGTTGCGCCTTAAACCCTTAAGATTGAATACCTTAAGGCTAACTTTTTTCCTACCGAAATGGATGCCAAGGATGCATGGATATGAGCTGCTGCAGGGACAGACATGAGACTCAGAACTGTAACATTCACAAGGAACAAGGCCATGTGCTGTAGCAGTCACACTGATATTGCAGCTGTGGTTCTTGAGCAAGATTGAAATCCTTTAGCCCTTGTATACAAAGAAAATGGAAAGTTTGATGGTTTTATGTCACCCCTCCTTTGGGAATGAAATGGTGTCACCCGATTTTATGTAACTAATTGCTAATCACATAGGGCCATACATGACAATTTAGATGAATTACTTTTCTTCTGTTCCACACTTTTTTTGAGCCTCTTCGGTAGAGGAAACATCCCTTTCCTACTTTTATAAATATACCAGACACAAAATAGTCCACCTGGTTTGCTGTTGGACCCTTGTTTATGAATAGGCCCCCTTGACCCTGCTGTTGTAATAATTGGCCAATGCAGGATTTGTAGTGAAGTGGTTTTACACTTAAACTGTATATAGAATCTGTATGTGTATTTGTATATGGCCATGACATGTTGTATATTTCTGTGTATATACCTTATATTTAAGAGTTGTATCTTTTCTGTATAGCAGCTGCTTGGAGAGTTCTAGAAAGCGAGGTCATCCCCTTACCCAGTATTTTGAGTAAGTTATCTGCACAGTAACTGATAAAACCCCTCATCTGGGCAGAGGTTATAAATGAGTCTGTTTAGTTGTTTTGGCAGTTTTTGTTTTTTTTTGCTACTGCAGCCTCTAGAGCTCTCAGCTCCAATGCTTTTCTGGGTCCCCTGCCACCATCCACTTAGCAAGTGTTGCAGGGAGACTACACACTCATGACGAATAAAAGGGGTCCCCTTTGGACCAGGGCAGCCTCTTCCTCATCTTCTCCGAGTGGGAGCAGGCCACATGGTGGGTGAGCAGAACATATTCCAGATTAAGCCTCCAACTGGACCGTCTGTTCTTTCTATACTTTGATAAGATCCTCAGCACCTTCCAGCAGTTGGTTAGGAACTGTTTTGAACCTAGAGCGTATGATTTGGACCCCATTCCTGCCGTATGGGTGATGGTGAATGTGACTGTAAATACTCCCTATAGTAAAAAGGTTATTCCCCTACCAGCTTATGTGGACATTTGTTTTCTGTGTGCAGCCGTGTGTTTGACTATGTGCACATCCAAAACCCGAAAATAACCTGGTTCCTCTGGTCCATAGCCCTGGGCAATGCTTCATATTAACCTGTGGAGAGATAAGAGATGCATTTTACTGTTTGCAATATTTCTCCTGATTCAGTGTTATTTTTTTCTCCTGTGCATGGAACAGCTCTTGTACTGCACATTAGTGTTTTTTTCATCAACAGAAAATAAGAAATTTAGTCAAATCAACTCTAAGATTAGTTTGTGAGTATGTTAGGGTTAGTTAGAGGATATGCACCATGATTACTAAAGCCCCCCATACACCACATACAATTACCATGCAATTTCTGTACAATCAACATTTCTATTACCAAAACCATGTAATGTGAGGACCTTTCTACACCTTCCAATCACTATGTATTCTATCAGGGAGGTCACTATACTACATAGTTGTTGGTAGGTCTCATGGAAGTTGTATGGAGGAATCTCAAGGTGTATGGGGGGCTTAAGATGTTGGCACAAGCATGAATAAATCTGTTACATTAATGCAAAATAGTGACAAGAGTTGTAATGCTGTTGTAAAAGTGATGGGGAAGTGCTGTGTATTTTGCAGATCACTCATACCTAGATGTCTGCTGAATGTTCTCAAACTGACATCCAGGATAAACAATGGGAAACTCAAGGACAGATTTTGTTATTGGCACCTTTATCTTAATTATTTAAAGCTGGAATTGCTCAGAAGGAATATGGAAGCTACCAGTAACTCCAGCCTTACCTGTCTCTTACAGTTGTTCAGTCTCCTCTCTTTTACAGAAATTGGAAATTTGGGAAAAGGTAGCTGAAGCAAGAAGTAGTTTTGTATTGCTGTTAATTATATTGTTTTATTTGTATAATTTGGAAATGATGATGGCAAATCACAGCTTGAGAAGTGAAACAAATTTATAGTTATAACTGTGTTAGCCTGTTTGTCTGCAATTCAGATTAGATTGTGCTTAAATATTGTACAGATACTAGGATCAACCAATGACAATAGGTATGCGTCGTTTCACTTTTTTTTTTACTAAGGACCGAGGTCCGAACACAATAAACTGTCATGATCGGCAGCACAAGAGCTTCACAAGTTGCCACTTCTTCTTCCACTCCTACATGACAACATAACAGAGCTGGAATTATACAAACTTTGCACTGACTTCATTGTATCAAAGTGTCGTCGTTAGTGTTTTCCTATTAAAAGATATTATAAACTATTTACCAAAATGTTAGGGTTATATGAATTTTTTTTAGATACTTCATGTCTGTAAATCTCTGGCCGATGCCATTAGTTTCAATGGGGACCGGCAACAATGGCCGGCACACAAAGGGTCATGACGTCATCACGCTGCTCTCCACAGCTCATCTGTCGGTCCCCACTCAATACGTGTGTGGGGACCTTTAGATTTGATCATTGTTGTCTTATGATAAGATATTATAAACTATTTACCACAATGGCAAGGGTGTACACACCTTTGTAAGGTACTGTATGTGTGTTTTTTTGCAGAAAATCTGAAAGTTAATTGAACCTGAAAGACCATACACTTGTGTATACAGATGATGTCAAGGTTGATAAAACAAGTAGGGTAGGTAATTTGCTGTTCTATTTGTAGAATTTAAAGATCCCAGTGATGATGAAAATGCTTATATATTTGTGACTCCAGCACTCCGAGAGACCTCTTGTACATAAACTATAGGAATGACAAGGGTTGTTATGAACTCATCCATGCTTTCATGTATATCCAGTACAAGGATATGAGTTAATAGGAACCAGTTGTCTATCCATTATTGCTTTCCCTTAGAACTTACCATAGCTATATTGGAATGGCAGGCCCCAGAGAGCACTTTGGGAGTTGGAAGAGCCTCTCTCATATAATGCAGACTGTCTAGCAGGCTGGGTTCAAGAAAGGTGAATGAATTGAAAAGCAGAGTGTATACGACTGCTTGAATTGCTCTTTCCTGTTAAACAGACTGCATTGAAGGCCATGTTATTTGAATCATAAGATAAATTCCTGCCTAGTGAACTGATTTATATGGCGAGACGTGCCTGCTTATTGGAAAGATGCTAATTTAAAAGATTGTGTCCAGCTACTGAAACAAAACGCAGATTTGTGTAGAAAACGCCATAAATGAAAGTAACAAATCTGTTGTCACTTCAAATAACCCGCATGATGGTGATACAAAGCACAGCCACGCTATATATTTGGCAGTCGAAATGTTACTTCACCTGCAGGCCTGGACGTGGAGCAACAAGAAGTCTGACATTTAAAATACAAAAATAGCAATTTTGTACACAACCACATCTTACAGTTGCAGTGGGTATTTGCTAGAATCAATTGAATGTAGAACTATGATTTTACATTCAAACATGTGCATCTAAACTTACAGTATATTTTTAGTCTCATTGCAAAGTGAATAAATAAATGATCTGCCACTTCAAAGAAGAGTTAACACTTACAAGCATTGTGACTCTACTCTTGAATTACAGTAAGAAAAGAAGAAGTTGCAGGAAGTGTGGCTGCCAGTATTGTCAAGGCTGATTTAGTCAGCATATGAGTAGTGCTGAGCAAGAATATGCGAATTGTGAATTTTTTTTGCACTTCGAGAATTCGTGACGATCTCGAGTATAGTGCTATATCTTCGTTATTTTGAATATGTGCAATATTTGCGAATACCATGCATTGAGCACACGATATTCGCATGTACAAGAGCCGATATTCGCAAAGAATTCACAAATAATTACTTCTGTGTTGTCTTATGTGATCCAATGGAGCTGCAGTTTCACATTCTGCCACTAGATGTCGCAGTGACAACAAATCGCAATAAATCGCTTTACAACTGCCGATGCTCCCAAACGATAATGGAGGAGGTCCTGAATGTTAGAATAGTTGGAGTGGAGAATAATTCAAGAAATGTTGTGAATTTGAACATCGCCTATGCTGCTTATCACTACATGTGGACACACCCAGTCCTTGCTACTGCTGCCAAGTTGCAAACTTAAAAGTTTGTCCTTGTTGGCTATTGTTTTTCACTGGTAGACAAACCCAGCTGCAAGGGTGGCAAGTTTTCCTGAGTAAAAGGTCCTCCTGCAAGAGAGCTAATGGAAAACCATGTGATCAATTCAATCTGATGAATAAGGGGATCATTCCTGATTCGCAGGTCAGTATCATTTGAGAAGATAGGCAAAAGTAGGATCAGCCAATCAAAAAGTACTAATTAATGAGCTGATCAAAATGATCATGTGATTCTCTAATAGTTCTTTTGCATGAGAATTTTCCATGCTACCAATTAGGAGAACTAAAGGCGGGACTGTGGTTCTATAGTTGAGACATCATGCAGTCATCTGATCTTTAACCTCCTGAGAGTTTACCCAGAGTGTAGCTTGGGGTAAGTTTGCCTACCCCACAAACTCACCCTGAGCTACACTCGAGGATACTTAGCTATTTCCGGTGAGCCTGCAGCGATGGAGATTATGACAATTTACGGGATCACCTCATCGGTGCCATTGATGACGATGAAGAGGTAGGGTGCAATGCTATTGACCTCCATCCCATCATTGATGACGGCGGGGATGTAAGGGGGAAGGAGAATTGCAGCTAATTTCCTTGTAATCCACCGCAATTGTCCATGGTACGCTTTTAATAATACAAAACATTCAGAGGGTTATGTAGTGGGGTGTTAATTACAATGTCTTTCTTTTTTTAATGTTATTATGATTGTGTAAACGTTTTACTAAAAAGGAGTGAAGATAGGGCAGGTGTGGAGGGGTATGTGATCATATTCATGTACATAAAGTAGAATTACATAGAGGCTTAGTTAATATCATGCCAGGTGGGCCTCAATGGGCATCTAGAACACCTCTGGGCCTTCATCCCACAAAGCACAGGATAAGAGGTGGTAAAGTCCTTCTCATACACCAATAAAACATGGAATGGTTAAGGCTCATTTACTGCTGCAGTTGTGAATTGTAGCAGAGTCTCCTGGTCCTCAGAGATCCATCTTTTGGCCCGTTGTAATATATGATAAGCCAGAACAATGGTATTACATGAGCACTGGTTTTACTGATATATTGAAAAGTTAATGTAATGGAGTTTAGGTGAACCGTATAGAGAAACTCTTCTGTATTTTAAAGTAGAAGATAGCACTGCCCTGTAGGATTTATAAAGAGTCAACTGATAATCTAGCTGCAATGTGACCCCATAATGTTAAAGCTAATATGAAGGCTTGATTTTGTAGATTTTTAATTTAACTCAGTTTGTCCTATTTTAGATTTCTTCATTCTTCCTAAAGCTTCTTCTTGCTTCTCAGCCTGAAGATCAAGTGAAAAGCGATAATTGGACGCTTGGGGGAAAATTATTTCTTTGTGTCGTCTTCTGTCATAATGGATTGTAAGAATGTAACCGCTTTGCTATACAATCCTAAACAGTGCGTCTGTCTGCAAGCTTTTAGATTTTTTTATGTTCATATTTTATTTATTCTTAAAGGATACATTCATTACTGGACATTGATTGCACAGAACAGATCCAGTCTTCTCTATTCTAAATCTATAGCGAAGTTTATTTCTTTATTTGTAAGAGACTTTACAGATGCATGTGTGTGTGTTTATGTATATGGGCCCTATCACACTATATGTGCTTTTTAAATGCATGCATTTTTCACATTACATCTGAGTTTGTGTTTTTGAAAAAATCAATGAAAAATAAATCAGAAATGCATACAGCAGTGAGTTTTTAAAAACACATGCAGGAAACACTGCATTTTTAAAAAATGCATACAGTGTGAATGGTAACATTGGTTGTTTATGTAAAAATGTGCGCAGTAAAAAACTTGTGCAGTAAAAAAAAGCATGTGTTTTTAAAACGCAACGCATCTAGTGTGAAATGGTCTTAATATAACATTTTAAAGTTAAACAGTCTGCCCGTGTTTATTTGTTCACAAACAGTCCAAAACACAAAGTCACCCTCACAGGGGTAAATTTAAGCCAAACGAAAAAGTACTGAAAATGCCAAGCCTCCTGGCTTGGCACCGATCCAACAATGGTACCTTCATATAAGAACCTTCCTGGCCTGCCTTCTAGCAGCCACCAGCATGGGGCCACATAATACCTGTATTTGCTGCACCCAGCAGCACTGTCTCCAACCACATTGGGAGCTCTGACTAAGTGGCTTCAGTCTCTTTTGTTAAGAAACACCCAGCCACCTCCCTGATGTCCATCAGGTGTAGTTCCTGGATGGGATAGGAAGGTCCATCCGGTTCCTTCCTCCCATCCCAGAATCCAGAATCCCAAAACAAAAACTAAACAAAACTGCACAACAATCTATTGTTGTTGGCCAACATATTCCTGGATTCCTTCCAGGATACACCTGATGGGTCCATTTACACCGTGACAGACGTACAGTCTGTCACGCCCTCTATTTCCATCCTGTGTTGGTATTCCTAAATCTACGATTAAAGCTGGCCATACACCTTTAGATCTCTCTGTCATATATCCTTAGGATCTACCAACAACCATATAGTATAGAGTCCTCTGGTAAACAAAGGGAGATCTAAAGGTGTATGGGGACCCTAAGGGTTATCCTTAATTTGTTACTGACATTGGTGATCAGAGAGAGAAAAGTGAACAGAGAAAGTGAATATATATAATAGCTATACAAACAGCCATAAGAACCTCACAGGGAGTTTAAATATTAACTATACAACTACACTTTATATAATCTTAAATTTAAAAGTTTCAGATATTTTTAACATTGTCAAAGTTTTATAGACAACCCCCCATACACTGCTCAAGAAGATTAAAGATACACTTTATAATCAGACTAAAATTACAAGTCGGTTAAATATTGGGATATTGATGTGGTCAGTTAAGTAGCAGAGGAGTTGTTCATTACTGTCAGCTGTTTTAGTGTTAATACAATTAACAACCAGTGCAACAATGGGTTGACCCCCCAAAAAAGGATTCGTTTTGCATTTTTGTTTCCAACTCATCGTTTTTTTTAATGCTTTTTCTGAAGAAGTTGCAGAGGTACTCCATTAGGATGGCACATCATTGCATACCATTGTCAGAAAGTTTGCCATATCCCCTGACCATGGAGGAAATTAAATTATTTTTAGAGAGCTGGACAGGGGTAAAGCTGGACATAGACATTTCGATTTCCCAGCGTTCGATCTTTTAAACGATCATGCATGCGGTTCCGGATTGATCCTAATTACAGAATCGACACTGCACCATATGACGTCTTCGATTCCTGGGCAACTCCTTCCCGCGGTTTATTGATCATGTATCATGCTTTTTAGGGTCAAATCGATCGTTTGATCACTTTGTAAATGCATCGATTTGATCGATCTCACAGGAATCGTACAAAAAGTTGAGACGTCTATGCCCAGCTAAAAAATTTACCTCCAGCAGGCCTCTGGTGTCAATATCTCTGTTCAAATCATTAGAAACAAACTTGATTGACTCAATGTCCTCTAGTGTGCCCTGAACCTAATATACTGCACTATGGAAATCCACTGGTATTTGCCAGAGAACGGCAACATTGGCAGGTCTGGCAACCTTTGCTTTTCACATGTGAAAGACATGAAAGGGTCTGGAGAAGCTGTGGTTAACATTATGATGCCGGCAACGTTGTTCAGCAGGAATCGTCTGGCGGTGGGGAAGACATATTCATGGAGGAACATACAGGCCTGTATTGGATATTTAGACCCATTGTTAGACCCTTCACTAGTGCAGAGGGCAGTGGATTCCTCCTGGTTAAGCAATTGATGCTATTGACTGGCCTGTATGTTTGCCTTAGCTTAATCCAATGAAGCATATGTGGGATAGCATTACCCACATTACACATTCTATATCAGTATACCTTTATACCTTCAATTGATGCCTAGCAGTGTAATATAAAAAGCAATGTGTAGACAAACGATTTGCCACCAAAATAAAAATTACCTCAGCACAATCTAAAATGCACTTCTTATAATTGGGTAGCCTGCACTCTTGTGGAATTTTAGAGCCCTCAGAGCATGACAGAAGGTATGGTGACATCACAGAAAAAGCATTGGCTAACTATTTATTTATGCATTTCAAGCCATTTGTGTTGGAGTAGCATAGGGCTGTGTGAAAAGTGAACTTTGTGTTTGCCGTAGAAGTTCAGTTATTTGTCACACAGAAGGGATCCCTTTAAATACTGATTAACAAGTATTACCATGTTATTGAAATACAGAATGAGTGAAGTTAGGCAATGAAGATGACAAGTGATGAGAAAAGGTCTGAAAGATTCAACAGATTTAAAGGAGATTTATGACAGGTGCCTGGGGTCAATATAGGGAGCTGTGGACCTCATGTCAAGGCTTTTCCATGTGCTATGCCATCTGGATGCTGATAAAAAAAATTCTGAATGGCGAACTGAAGCAAAAACTGAAAAGAAATCAGTGAAGAGAAGCACAGACCAAGCATGTCTACTTATATACGTCACTTTACTTTAAAAGTGGTGCTTTTTACCATAAGAAGCTGTGATTAATTGCTTTTCATTATTATATGCTTATATGCTGCAGTTCATTAATTAGAATGATAGTGAAAAGATTTTGTGATATTTTGTTCTTTTTTTCATGGATTTTCATGGATTTTTCATAGATGCTCAAAAATTTTGGATTAGTGGACACATTAACTACGAATGTCCCAAGGTTAAGATAACACCTGAGAAAAGCCAAAAGTAGGTACCCCAAGTAATTGTGTAATGCTTGTCTGGCTGCCCGGATGTAGACTCATACCAATTATCTGTGATATCAATGGGAGCTTTTGAGAAAGATCTCTATAGATTTCATAATAGTAGTGTAGTAGTAGTGTAGTAGTGTTAGGAGCCCTTCTTTTCTCTCATCTCTCCTCCCATAAATAAGTAGTGCCAGATTGTAAAATACTTGATTGGAGGAATATAGAATGAATACCGCATGACCCAGGCCTGCCTACTTTGATGGAACATTCTGTATGTTTACTTTATTTGTGATTGTTAGTCATGGGCGGTAGTGGTCGCGTCATCCGCTTGTTTGTAGGGAGATTCAAATTCCCCGCCTGTTGGCAGGGAATTTGCCTGTTGGCAGGGAATTTGAATCAGGAAAACCGGAAGTGACATCACATCCGGTACCTGGAATGCATAGCTGCTGGTTCCAATTCCCGGATGTGACATCACTGACGTCATTTCTGGTTTTCGGAGCCAATTTTTTACAAGAAGAACAGGTTCTCCACCCAGTCTCTAGTGAAAAGATTTTTCCTCCGGTGGGATCTTACTGTGCCTGATCCTGCCAGTGAAAGAATAGTCAGCTCCTTTTCGCCGGCAAACAGGGCAGGTCAAACACCTGTACTGCTTGCCGGAACATCGATGTGCGGACAGTTTGGCCATCACAAGTAAATGGTTCTGACTCTTGTATTTTTCTTTCAAATTTTCTCTACAAAACAATGGGATGCGTCTTATAGTCTTGTACATCTTATAGTGCGAAAAATACGGTATATGGGATATACAGTTGTGTTCAAAATTTTTCAACCCCCAAAGAAGTGTTTTGGCCATTTTGACATTGATTTTGATGATTTCAGTCATCTTGTTTACAATGAAATCAGCGAGGCGCTTGTAAGTCAGACAAATATAACATAACATTAATAATGAAATAACCACAAATGTCTTTTCTGTGCTCACATCATTATCAGTTTTATTCAACCCCAAGTGACATTCATTTCTAGTACAACATCCTTTTCCAGTTATAACAGCTTTTTGAAGCATAGCATGACACAAATTTCTTGCAGCGATCTTTGGGTATCTAAGCCCATTCTTCATGGGCAAGCCTCCAGTTCAGTCACATTCTTAGGCTAGCGCGCTGCAACTGCTTTCTTCAAGTCCCACTAGAGGTTCTCAATTGGATTTAAGTCTGGTGACTGCGATGGCCACTCCAAAATGTTCCAGCCTTTAATCTGCAACCATGCTCTAGTGGACTTGGAGGTATGCTTGGGATCATTATCCTGTTAAAAGATCCAACGCCTCCCAAGCCTCAGGTACTGAAGAGAATTCATGGTACCTTGCACATGCTGAAGCTTCCCAGTACCTGCAGAAGCAAAACGCCCCAAAGCATGATTGACCCCCGCCATGCTTCACAGTAGGCAAGCTGTTCTTTTCTCCATAGACCTTGTTCTCCCTCCTCCAAATATAGCGTTGATCCATGGGCCCAAACAGTTCTAATTTTATTTCATCAGTCCACAGAACACTATCCCTAAACTTTTGTGGTTTGTCCACATGACTTTTGGTATACTGCAGGCGACTCTTCTTATTCTTTGGAGACAGAAAGGGGGGTGCGCCTGGGAGTTCTGGCATGGTGGCCTTCATTACGCAGTGTGTGCCTTATTGTCTGAGCTGAAACTTCAGTACCCGCATCTGACAAATCTTTTTTCAGCTTCTCAGCAGTCACACCGGGACTTTTCTCCACTTTTCCGCTATTTAGGTAGCGCACAGCAGTGGAAGTCAGCATCTTCTTTCTGCCACGACCAGGTAGAGTTTCAACAATGCCCTTTGCCTTGAATTTGCGAATGATGCTTCCTATGGTGTCTCTTGGTATGTTTAACATCTTTGCAATCTTCTTATAGCCATTGCCCTTCCTGTGAAGAGAAATCACCTCTTCTCTTGTCTTCCTGGACCATTCTCTTGACTTCACCATGTTTGTAAACACATCAGTAAATGTCTAGAAGGAGATGAGTATCACAGTCATTTTAAATCTGCCTAATTGGTGCTTATTATGCTTGATTGCTGCTCGTTGACATCCACAGGTGTTTTCAATACCTGATCGAAAACACTTCAATGAACCTCTGTTCTTAAGCCCCTTTAAGGGGTTGAATAATTGTGTCAATGAAGAAATCACAAAAAAACACATTTTATACTGTATTACAAAAACAATTGATGCCATTTTAGTTGCATTTGGTTCTTTAAAAAGTCCTTGTAAAGGCGGGTTTACATGTCAAGATTTTTTCGTCCAACAGATGAACTACGAACCATTTTTTTTGTTCGATATCTGACCAAAAAACGTCCACAAGGTTATCGAACATGTTGGTAAACTTTCATCTGTCGTTTATTTTTTGTGTAAAAAACGAATGCTCCTTATTTCACTCGATATTTTTTCACTCGATATTTAACCAGTAGCATGACATATTTCCTTTTTGATTCGTCTATGATGTTGTTTATAATTTATTTCCAAGTAGCACTTTGCGAACGAAACAATTGCGTTGTGGACAAACGTAACAACGTGCTGTCTATAGCTGTGGTATAAGGTGTTTCAAAAATATATATATTTCATTATTAAATGTCGTTGTTAATAGCGATATGTATGTATGAGTTTGAATACACAGTGAATATACAGGTGTGTGTGTGTACAATATGCTGCAGTGAATATACAGGTGTGTGTGTGTGTGTACAGTATGCTGCCATATACATCACAGTAAGCATCCACAGTATACATCCACAGAATACATCACTTCCTAAATAAAAAATCTGAAAGATTTTTCATTCGTGGTTCCACCGATTTTTTTTATTCGATATATATGCGTCGGTTGTACAAAAATCTAAAAAAAATCAAATTACCTTCGATAAATGGACGAACGAAATCCGATAAAAAAATGTAACAAAAAATCGAATCTAAAGTTGAACGAAACAAAAATCTTGAAGTGTAAACCCACCTTAAGATTTCATTCTGAACACAATTACAAATGTACACTGAATTCCCTAAAACCCTTTACAGCATTGGGGGTTGAATAATTTTTATCACAACTGTATATCATCATGTATGGACAATGCTGCACAGCTAAATACAAATTAGTTATTCTACTCTTGACAAATGCCAAACTCATTTTAAGCAACATGCTAATTCTATTTCACAAGTTGAAATGTGCTTGGAATCTACGGAAATACAAAATAAAACTTGTAATCGCTTGTAAGCATTTAAGCTGTATTTAGAAGACTGACATTGTTCTTTTGGGCAACGTGTTGGTGTTTTTAATCGTAAAATAAAAAAAATCTAATGGATATAACATGGAGGTGTTGCATCCACTTTGATGCTTTGTCCCCCAAGGCTTTATCTGAGTACATTAATCAGTCCCGTAATTTAATGCAGAATTACGCAGAACATACTATGAACCTTTAAAACGGGTCAAATCTGTGTTACTTTGATGCACATCATGCATATGCGTAACCAACTTTAACTAATTGGTCACTGACCTAATTTTTGTAGCATTGACTGTCCTAAAGCACATCTCTCTGATTGCATGCTTGTTTAACTAAGGGCATGTAGTCATAGCCATAGGAATTCATATATAAATATAGACACATGCACACACTATATGTATATTCAGCTTTTTGGTTGTTGTTTTTTTGGCATAATCATATTTCCTGTGATATTTCTTTTCAGTGGTGTGGTTACTAACATAGAAGTCACGTAAAACTCCACTTTTAAGCTAGCCACACATGGTTCAATTGACTGTATCAATCAATGTAATTGAATCAATTTTTTTAGTCGATTGATAAAAATTGAAGCATGTTCACATGGTACGATCGTTGAAATTCGATTTTAATTGTCATTTTGCGAATTTGATCGGAGACAGTTGTGTCTCATTTTTTGGATACTGTTGTGTTGACCTGGTCCCATTGAGAATTCGTATCAATCAATTAGCATACTGTACTTTTGGGAGAGGGAAATGCAATACAGTCATTTAAAAACCATGCAACTGCATGTAATGGCTTGTGTGTCTGTTTCACTGACACAAACAAGCTGCCAATGGCGATCTCCTGTGAATACATCTCCTAATATAATGTGCGTCCCCCATTTCCTTTTTGGCCACGATTCTTATAATGTACTGGATTAAAAGCAAGAGATTGACCTATGGGCTTTTGATCACTCGTGACCATCATTGGTCACTTTTTGATCGAACTCTGTAACATCCATGGTCCCTTTTGAGCACTGGCTCTTTGACAAGCGCTTTTTGATTAAGCTACGTTTAAACAATGATTAAATTCAATCGAAGTCAGGCTTTGATTGTCATACTCAATGTGGTGTGACTTCGATTCATTACAATCGACAATAACGATTTAAAAAATGATCGAAAACTTCGATCGAATTGAATGATCGATTTGATGTCAATTGAACCATGTATGGCTAGCTTAACTCTCACTGGCTAGAAGTTCTTTATTCGATCTTCAAATCCAGCTCTTAACTAAATATTTCTTATATATCTAGGGAATTTACAGCCAGTTAAAAGAACGTATGACCTTTCTAAATCCATTAATCTGAAGTTATTCATATTTATACACTGGACGCAAAGAGTATTTTGTATTACTGACAGTAGCTGATAACAGTTTTTATAGAAAGGTTTACCTTTTCAAAATGATATTCATGGGCAAGCAGTGAATTTATCAACTTACAAATAAGTTAAAAGGGGTAATAGTGCTTTGGGAAGAAAATAATATGTTTGCCATTATCCCACATGTATAAAAAATATATTAAATCAACTCTAAGAGGTGGCCAGCCTCAGGGACTTTCACAGCAAACAAATAATGGTTCAGGTCAATAGAGGTCAATTAAAAAGTGGTTGCTTCATTCTATAAGAATACACAAATACAGTGAATATACAGAACCAATTATTAATAATAAATCTTTAAAAATAGTAAAAAATCACATCTAATGCCCAGCCATTCAGGTCTGTAGTTAGGTCAAACGCCCATGATTTCTCTCTGAGAAGGAGGTGAATATCACGGCTGGACCTCTTTATCACCCAACTCTATCACCCCCAATAACTCTTCCTAACATTAACTAAAGCTAGGCACACACGGGTAGATTTGTAAAAAGATTTGAGTACAATCAATCAACGTGTGCGGTCACAGTGATTGATTGTACTCTAATCTGCTTACAAACCTACCTGTGTGTGCTGTCCTTCGAGCGGGTTCAATAGAGCCTGCTCGAAGAACCTCGATTGAATGGGTTTCCAACATGTTGGAAAACCCCTTCAATCACCAATGCTTTACATGAAGAAGAATCTTCATGTAAAGTATTGGAAGAGCCGGCGGGGCGGAGTCAGCACTCTTCACAAGACAACTGCTGCTGTGAGAGGCTAAATGATTTCTTCCCAGCTTCCATACCGCGTGAATGTGTTCTGATTCACACGGGCTAGAGGCTGGGGAGAAACATGTGGAGGTCCTAAAGGTCCCCATTGAACGGGAATGGATGTGCCCATTGATTTCCGTTCAATTGATCCCTGATCAATCACAGCGTGGTGACGTCACCACGCTGTGATTGATCGGGGGTCGATTGCACAGGAATTTACCCGTGTATGGCTAGCTTAACCCTTCACTCCCCTCACCTCAATCAGTCAAGTGTGTCAAGACAAAACATTTGCTTTTGTTAAAATATTTATGACCATCTTATTTTGTGTATAAATGTGAGTTTCAAAAACCAGAACTTTAAAACCAGAAGGGACCTGCAACATCCCCAATACTTGCTTCTCTAATGACTTCAGTTAGCCAATAAACGGTATCACTTGAACTCCAAACTTGCTGTATTAATCGATGGCTGACACGGTACAACACTCTACTATTACTTATAGAATGAAGACACCACTTTTTAATAGACCTTTATTTACCTAAACCATTATTCGTTTGCCATGAAAGTCTCTGAGGCGGGCCACCTCTTAGTGTTGTTTGGTTTACCAACCCTCTTTTCAATATATATATATTTTACAAATAATTATTAAATATTACCTGTTATCTAAAGGACAGTCATGGTTCCTTCTGTTTCTGTTTTTTATTTGTAAAAGCAATCTATGAGTAATGAGTTGCCCACATGTGCAAGGGGCAGAGACCATATAAAGAGCTCCAAGACAAATGGGCAATTCCTGGGTGTAGATGGACAGGAGGCTGACTGGACTTATCTCTGAGGTGGGGGCCCATTTGCTGAAAAGTTAATGGAGCCAAAACCAAGACAGGAGGAGTCAGACCCTGCAGATTTGGCAGGCTTTCTCTTTATGCAGGTCAGGCATTGTGTACCTAACTGATGTGAAATACAAGGGAGAGGGCTGGAAGAGGGGTTTCCTGCAAGAACCTGCAAGTACAGTATCTTACCCCATGTGTAGTGGTTACCAGAGTGGAAATAGTGCAGGTTACTGTTGGGGAAGTTGCCTCGACCCAAGAATGTGGGAGTTCCTGCTACACTCTGGCGCCCGTAGATTGGACAGGAATTAACCGCCCTAGCGGTCGGGACAGCACCATCTTGTCCTACCCTTTCTTGTCTTGTATTGCAGCTGACGAGATGGAGCCGTCCATCTAAGCTCAGATACCCGCAGCAGCACATTCTGCTTTGTGCTGTCCGGGGGATCTGAAGCTTGCTTCTTCACTGAAGCAGGCCGGCATGTCACCCCTCTCCGAGCCCAATTTTTCCAAACCTGGAATATCACCCGCAGATGTGCTCTTTGAAGTTAACCCTTTCAGAGTGTGCCAAATGCCATTGTATTGGATACTGTGATAACTGTATCCAATAAAATTCAAAGTAAAACAAAAACAAAACACATTTCCAATTGTAATAAAAATGTTATTATAAATAAACATAAAAACTGTTTTGAAATCTTTCATACCAAATAGGTATTCAAGAGATTTTAGCATTCAAATAATACATTTTATAATTTTTTTAATGTACTTTTTTTAAAATAATTGTGTGTTTCAAACATTATTATATTCAGGGTGTCTATTAGACCCTTGTACGGACATATTTTGGGAAGTTACAGGCCTACAACATAAAGAAAAATTTTCCATTGAAGTCTATGGTGCACTTTTAGAATAGAAATCTGGACCGCAGCAGTGCGCTAGGGAGGTTAAGACACACCACCCTGGTCCTCATCCAGAGGAATGACGTTCGAGCAGGATTTACGGACATGTTGGTTACCTGCTTGACAGACCTGGCTTCGAGCAGGATCAGTTGATCAGTTAATTGCCAGATACAATGTCTGTCAATGGACACAAAGTGAAAGCAGAAAAAAAATCGTGAACAGCTGCAGAAGAATGTCGGGTGCCAGGCAGTCAGCCCTGGGGAGAGAAAAGGAACACATTGGGAGGAGTGGGGGGGGGGGGATACACTTACATCTCCTCACAGGTAAGGATTTTTTATATTTTATTTACATATTGCTCCAATAATGTGGGGTTAGCTAGCTAGAGGAAAAAGTTTGTCTGGTGGGTTTTGGTGCGCTTTAAGCTGACCATAGATGTCTGGATTCTTATGCGATTTCTGAGAGATCGACCACAAGATCAGTCGCAGCTATCGATCATTTACAAATCGATGCATGCACAAAGTGTGTGATCCATGCAGGCCTCATCCCACTTACTATAAATCAGATCCTGAAGATGGTGACCTTTTGATTGATGTACGACTTATCATCAAAGACTGAAACGCATGTCCAGATTGTATAACAAATCGATCTCAGGGAAATCTATGGGTCTATGACCAGCTTTAGCTGTGGGTTGTTTTGTACCAGGCACAGATTGATACACCCCTGCTGTACCAGGCTGGCAGGAGTATAGGCTGACAGGGAGAGGAATTTAGGTAGCAATTGGCTGTGTTTCTATTTCTGTGTCAGCTGCCAGCAAACCCCGAGCACAGCCTCAGTGGCAGTTTTCCTGCTAAGTACTTGCATGTCATAAGCATTTAAATAAAAACAACCATATTGAAATCAAATCTGATGTTTTTTTTACTTTTATTTGGTGTGCGCTGGAAGTTTATTTTAACTGGAAAAGTTGGGGGTCGTATTATACGCCCAGTCATCTTATACATCGGAAAATACAGTAGATGGGTATCTCTGTGAAGAATGGTAATGAATATGGTGTGGGCAGTTACTGTGTTTGTTTCTCCAGCCACTTTTAAATCTGCATAATAAAATTAACGGTGCACCATTTGCCCCCGGTCCAAAACATTTAACAATCCAATTCATTTAGCCTAAAATCACTGTTACAAATTGAATAAATTGTTGAGGCATTTAAATTGTTTTATTATTCAATTGCATTATGTAATAGATAACTTTATTACCATATGATGCAGCAAGCAGATGTCCTGACAGTTTGTGCTTGAACAGAAGATGTGGACAGTCACTTTCATGAAACATAGACATTTCAGGTTTAGACCTCTCTGCTGTGGAATCTACATCTCAACACTACTGGAAATTCTGTTCTGATGGGGGAGCATTCGAAGGGGAATGGATGAGAATGACACTAATTTTGATCACATTTTCAGAGGAGTAGTTCTGCAAAGACTGTAGAACAAAATGGTAAATGGATACATAATTGACAAAATCTCAAGTTTTCGATTTTAACGAACTTGAGCTTTAATCTTCTGTTCAGCATGGTTCCTACTTGGTGAGGACAAGTGAACTGTACTTTAAGGCAGTGGTTCCCAACATTTTAAATCTGCGACCCCAGAAGTGATGTCTCAAAGTGGCACTTCCTATATTGTACTATACTAATGGAATGCATTAGTGCCAGTGAAGAGTGTCATTTCTGCATTTCAAATACTGGAAGTGGCATTCCGCGACTTCACTTCCAGCACAATCAGGTAAGTATAATGCCCCCTCCATTATGGTTTCCCAGTTGTGCAAATGAAATATGGGATGGGAAGTTAGGAGGGAGCGTAATGCCTAATTTATTACCCTGCTTGTGCAAGTTGCTTGTTAGGAACAGCTCTGATGCCTACAGAGAACTTAGTGACCCCTGTGAAATGGCCATTCAACCCCCAAGGGGGTCCCGACTCACAGGTTGAGACCCACTGCTTTAACCTCCTGGGTGTTATGCCCGAAGCCAGTATGGGCACCGTTTGATCGTGGATCAAACTGCACCCATGCCAGGATTAGGCCCAGTCTGCAGGCTCACAGAGCTTTTCTGGCCCGAGTCTTCGGCGCCAACAGTGATGCCAAATGGGACGGGGGGCGTTTGGCACCATAGACCTCCATGTTAATGGAGGGGGCATTGCTTTTCACCCGCACACACCCCTGGCGTCTAATTGACACCGGGAAGCAGCTTTTTGCACCATAAATAAAAATGGCGCAAAAAGCCCGTCACGCCCAGGAGGTTAAGGAACTCAAATGTATCGAGTCAGTGCTCAGACCTTTAACGTTTAATTTTTTTTATCTACAGTTGGTTGAAAATATTTTGTTAAATTTCCACTTGCTGACAAAGCCACTGAACAATGTATCATCATGAAATTGCTGAAGATGTAGAAAAATGTTATGGGAACATAAAAAAAAAGTATTGCTCCGGCATATGTGTTTTTTGCACAAATTTAGTTTAAGGTTAAGTCAAACACTTTCGATTAGAACAATACTTTTTTGTGATGTCCCCACAATAATCCTCATCCAAATTTGGTGATGGTTTGTACCTTGTTGAGGGGCTTTACAATTTATTTACAAATAAACTGGTCAAAATTTCGTGACCATCTCTTTTTATTACACACTTATCTCTGGAACCTGTAGAAACATGTAGCGAGAAAATAAATAAGCAAGCATGTAGTGTTTCCATGAATCATATTTTAACAGGATTTCATGGCTCGCAAGGGTTTATTTACTGAATTTTTTATCTCCCAAATCAGTTGGTAACATCCCTGTAATGTGACACTTCTTTGTAGCGGTTTTGTGGAACAGCACCAGGGTACTGATTTGTTGCATTGTGTCATTGATGAATTCTTCACATTTAAAAAGTATAAAGCTAGGCACACACGGGTAGATTCCCGTGCAATCGACCCCTGATCAATCACAGTGTGGTGACATCACCACGCTGTGATTGACCGAGGATCATTTGAACGGAAATCAATGTGCACCACATGGGCACATCGATTCCCATTCAATGGGGACCCGTTCTCCCCAGCTCGCAGCTGCGGGCTGGAGAAAGGCAGCCAACCAGAACACAGCCTCACAGAGACTGTGACATCCTGAGATTAAATGGGGTTTTCCAACATTTTGGAACACCTTCAACTGAGTATCTATTGATCCCGCTTGAAGGAAGGCACACACGTGTAGATTTGTAAACAGATTAGAGCACAATTAAGCTCCGTGAGCACGCACTGCCCTCAATTGTACTCAAATCTATTTACAGAGCTACCTGTGTGTGCCTAGCTTAAGGCTCTTTGAAAGAGTCTCAAAATATAAACAGAGCACAACGGTACAAATGTAAACATAGTAGGACTGCACCATTTGCAAATGTTTACCAATTTTAATCAAGACCATTTATTATTTTAATTACATTTTAGATGATAACACCTGCCACAAAGATTGTTGAATGCTGTCTTCACATCATGCGCTTCACCCCCTATATATGCATAGTATGTGGTATGTTTAGATGGTAAGTACGACACGGGTCGATTTTTTTACTTAATTGTTGCCCAAACACCACACGTGTTCATGGCGATCAATTGAGTTCTACCCCCCCCCCCTGAACAATCAAACTAGCAAACTTTCAATTGACCAAAAATCCAATTGAACCTTGATCTGACATTTCGGGGTTTTTTTGGTCGATTGTTTGTCAATCGAAGTACGCTGGTAGAGAAAAATTACCACTTCCTGTGCCATTGACCCATAGCTTCCTATGCAGCAGCCTTTCCAATCGATTTTGAGGAATCTGCCTGATCTGGTAAACAGCTCCTGTCAAAATGATCGATCGTCAGTTTCTTGATCGCCGGGAATGATTGAATTGGGAATCGATCGCAGACAAATTAAAGCTTCTATGGCTACTTTAAGATACACAGTACTGCCGTAACATACAATTTCACACAACTTGTAGCCAGAATTTACAAATTTTTAATAAGGAAATGTGTGAATTTCAACAAACGTTTATAGAATGCTTAGAAATAGGTTTGTAACTGTCATGCAGTTTGTGTTTTTATGTACTCTATTTCTCCGGGATAGTAATGTACTGTAGTTGGTTCTGAACTGGTTACATATTATTGAACATATTTATTTTATGGAGATGGAACAAATTGGCTCCTTTTTCTATTTTTATCAGTCTCATGAGAATACAGGTCTAGATGGGAGAATACCCTAAAGCATGAATTGCTGGGAGCTCTGTGTAGTTCTGAAGTTCTCATCGTTTTATGATTAATTGTTGAAAGAACTCTACAGAGGTGTTCTGTTGGATTTAAAGGGACACCATTTTTTTCATTCTCTTTTTACTCAGTTAATTCAGCAGTGAAGTAAATCTCAATAATAAAAAAAAATATTTGAACCCCTCCCTGTTCCACTTATTCACCTACAGTCTTACTAGAATGTCCAAAGGCATTTGTTGACACTCTAAAATTGTTGGGTCCAGGGAGCAGGTGAAGTCTACTCTGCTTTCCTTATCAGACATAGTTCAGTGTCATTGATGAGAGGAAACCCAACCATAAGGCGTGCACATGTACCATAGCTCCCACCTCAATCACTGATGGTTGCAGATGAAGATAGTCCTCTCCTAGCATGTTGATTTGCCATATTTTTTCGGACTATAAGGCGCACTTTTTAACATTAAAATCAATGGGAAAATGTCCCTGCATCTTATGGTCCAAATATGTAAAAAAAAAATCAGCCTGGGAGCAATATTTCTGCATCCCAGGAGTTCCAGTCCTCCCAGCCAAGCCAAACTTCCAAGAAGGCGTTCATAGCTGCATTAGCAGTACCCATTCTCTAAACACACTGACCAACTTATGGAGAGACACATTTTACAATTAGATAGCATGAATTGTGTATAACATCAACATTCTGCATTGCGATAAATACATTTTGTGACACAGAATCATATCTCCTCCCTTATGTAACTAGCTGCTCATGGGTCAGTTGTTAGTGCCAGATTGTAAAATATGTCTCTTCCTAAGTTGATCAGCATGTTCAGATAATGAGAACTGCTAGTGTATAAACACATGCTAATGTTTCAGCTCTGCACAGATGGAACAGAAGCACAGGTGTTACCTACAGGTGCGCTGCAGTGCTATGCTTCGTGAATGCCAACTTAAGACCTTGGCAACAGACATGGGTAGCCCAAAGCACCATATTCATATCAATGGCCTTCCTGTAGTGCGCCGTAATGCACTGTGCAGTCACATAGATGTGAACCAAGCCTCAATATTCTTAGTGCACAATGATATATAAGATATAAGCCCAGGAGGTTACCAAAAGGTATTGGAAAGTCTATGGTACACTACATTCTTTAGCAGAGCTACAAAAGCACATACTATTTTAAAAGATAACATGGCAATATTTGAAGAAACAAAGGGAAGTGTAGGTGATTAAAGAGTTAACAGAAAATTAAGGGTAGTAGTTTCTTCATCAGAAGCCATGTTAGTGCCTGGATAGCCTAATTCATCCAAAAGATCAGATTTAGCACAGACTAAGAATATTTACATTTAGAGTAATTAATTTAAAACACAAAAAAATTTACATTTTACATTTTACCATCTAAACATACCACATACTATGCATATATAGGGGGTGAAGCGCATGATGTGAAGACAGCATTCAACAATCTTTGTGGCAGGTGTTATCATCTAAAATGTAATTAAAATAATAAATGGTCTTGATTAAAATTGGTAAACATTTAACCTGTCATTGTAATGATGACAGTTCTCTTGGGTGCTGTATTTTACCGCTCTCGCATAATAAATTCTTTGCAAGAAGACCATAGGGACTGCTCTGAATATGCAATCTATTGAATTACTTCTAGCGGATGAAAGGCCAGGGCATACTTCACATTCCAATAAAGAGATATATAGTTTTCTTGTTAATACCTAATAAATGTTCATTTACCTAAAGTAGAAATCTAGAGCAATATTAAGAAATTAAATGACAATAATCAGAGATTCCTTTTGATCATTAGATTTAGAGTATTTTTGGATCAGCTAGTGCCATTCAAATAATTTCTTCTGAGATCCAGCTGCATTGGCCTTAAAGTGAATTACCTACTGTAAGCCCCAGACTCGCATTCAGGGGGGAAATCTGATGTCCTTTGGACCCCAATGTGATCTTGCTATGCTTTGCTTTCCTACAAACAAGACTTTTTCTATTTCTTAAACCCATATACATGTTAAGATTGAGACCAGATGTTTTGGCTTATTGACCGTGCGGTCAATTGGCCGAAACATCGGCCCACAATCGGCCCTTCGCCCTTTGTGTGCCAGCGCTGTCCATCGGGTCCCCCTAGCTACAGCTAGGGAGACCCAGCAGACAGCATCTAGGGACCTGTGAGAACTGCAGTCTGCAAGAGAACAGACGTTCAGCCTAGCAAGAAGGGAGAGGGAGGAGCTGCTAGCTTCACCCCCCCCCCCCCCCCCCCCCCCCCCCCCCCCCCCCCCCCCCCCCCATTCCCCACTCTGAGGGAGAAAGCAGGCAGATAAGCTTTGTTCTTGGCCCCGACAGATTCATCGGAGCTGAGGAGACAAAGCCATACTTTAAAGTATTAGACCGATCTGAGAATTATGGACATGTCCTTAATGGCTTAAGCTCCCCATACACCTTACAATCTTACCATACAATTACTGTACAATCAACTTTTCTTCTACCAAAACCATGTAATATGAGGACCTTTCTAAACCTTCCAATCACTATGTAGTATAGTGGCCTCTCTGATAAAATACAGAGTTGTTGGTAGATCTAAAGGGAAATAGTATGGTGTGATCTAAAGGTGTATGGGGGGCTTTGGATCGATTTGGCGGCTGATTTCGGCTCTTTAAATTTAAGATCGGCACCCGGAAAGTCTAAGCCTGTATGAGGGGCTTTATACAGTTGTTAACTATATGAGGTTGAATAGGAATGATTACATTTCCAGGGCTCCCAGTTGTTGTCGGTTTATACAATTCTGTATGTTATACAATACAATAATGAAAATATAGAAGTACAGGCACAGCAAGTCAAATCAAATGTACTGCCAAGCTAGCAGAATCATAACATTTGAAAACACAATAAACTTTTCAGTTTTACTATATTGTTCTGTGGTTGCTGCAGCTAAAATGATGTTGATGATAATGATCCGATTCAACCAAAACCATATTTTAGACATCTTGGTGAGAAGATTCTCAGGCCCCCTCCTTGGCCATAACAATCTTCTTTAGCTAATGCCAGGAAATGGTGTCAGACTTGCGTCGCTGGATTTTCCATAAGGATAAAGCTTCTAGCTAAGCCTTTCTTATTACTCTTTTCTGTTGTGAGCCGCCAAATGAAAACTGCTCACTACACAAAGTTGAAAGCTGTGGCCGATGATAGATTGAAAATACTTTTTTACAAGCTGCCTTGTTTAAATGTGTCTTCTGAGAGCAAAATATCTACCCATATTTCCTTATTTCTAAACAATGGAGTGAATTGAAATCTGAATTTGTCTATAGGATAGATGGCATGTTAAAGATTTCAATTCACTCCATTGTTTACAAATAAGAAAAATATGGGTAATGGAAAGAGATGAACTTTGTGTCAGAAAAAAATATATGCTTCAATGTGCTGCATGGGTAGGGCAATGGTAGAACCAATAAACACACTTGTTCTTACTGCTTAGATGAAACAACAAAAATGTTATATGTGTGTCAGGATCCAGACAGGGGGTGACCAGACAGGCAGCACACACTGACACCCACTTAACTTACTTAACTTACTTAAACAGGGAAACCAAACACCTGTCTTGTTAGCCAGTGGGTGTGGGTGAGGCACACCTATATAGCCCTCAGGCTAACAAGACAGGTGTCCTCAACCCAGCCCACACTTGCAGAAAGCCACCTGTTGGTGACCGGGGAAATTACCCATGGTAAGCACTAGCACAATGCCACTAGCAGGAGGTACCCAGTACATCTAAGGTCCTCAAAATGTGGTATTACATTCTACTCTACTCAAGTTAGAAGATAAAGGAAAGATCTATCAAAAAAGTGAAGAAAGATTTAAATGATTGAAAATGGTGGGTAGTGCCAACATGGATGTGGGTGAAAATCCAACATGGACATGAGTTTAAATAAGTATGTGAGTACCCATCAAAAGCTTTTATCACCTCTTTTCTGTAGACTGTTCTGTTTAGGAATCCAGCAGTGTTCTCTTTCAAGATTGTCGAGATTTTTAGCTTCCTGTGCAAGGAGCATCATGGTCCCGCAACTCAATGTTCATTCAGGAGAAGGCATGAGAGGGAGGTTCAATGTTATTATGTAATGCTTTTGCCTTTGGCATTCTAACACTGCCCATTGCTGGAGGGGGAAAAGGTTCACCCATCATTAGAGATGGTCTATATATTTGTTTTTTAATTCAACTAGTTTGTCTTTGGTGATGATAACATGCTCAGGCGCTTTGCAATTAACTCACAACATTTCTGTAGAGGTAAAGAAGAGTTGAGGTTATACTACAAAAAAGTATTGTTCTACCACAAATAGATTTTGTATTAATTAAGTTTAAAGTGAAGTTGAAATTTGGACTTTCACTTTTAACTTAATTTATGCAAAAACTACATATGCTAGAGCAATACTGTTTCCACAACAATTCATTACATCTCCATGATAACATGATCAAGGGCTTTCCAATTAACTCACAAAGTCATAAGTTTGAAAAATTCTACCATTTCTCCCCATTACTTGATTTGACTTGACCCCTGAAACCAAACACATACTCATATTGATCCTTTGAGGGCTACATAGCTGATGTAGTAAATGAAGAGAGCAAATGAAGATGTGAAAAAGGAAGTTTATTGGCCTGTAGCCTTGCCATAAAAGGACCAGTTTCAAATTGATAGAACAACTTTGATGGTAAAGCAAAAAAACAATGACACCACTAAAATCAGAGTCCTGACTATTTCTGCCTACAGTAAAACTGTTTTGAGACCTGATTATATCGATGATGACAGGTGACTCAGTAAGCAGTGTTCAATCTAAAATTCTAATTTATTTAGATTGAAATGTCTATGACATTCCTACTTATTGCACCAACATAATTGTCACATTTCTCTCTGTAGAAGTTTTCTGGGTTGCATTGCCCTAGTTACCTGTCACAGCTGTAAAGCTCGAAGATGAAACTGAATTCAAGATATTTTTTTGACTGTTATATAACATCTTTTTGTTACGTTAACAAAAGGATCTCAGGGTAAAACATATAAAAAGCATTAAAATACTTTGTTAATGTCACTCAAATGAAGAATTTCTCGTATAAAAAAGAAACATTTCTTATTTTAATATCTTGTTTATATTTTAAAAAGCTTTCATTTTATTCTAACGTAGCTCTTTGTGTTTGCCTGCTCTGTTCATTGTAAAGTTTATTTTAGCTATTTATTTTATTGTTTTTTGATCAATTGTGTCGCTGAGGTCAAATAAGGACATCACAAAAATGGAAACCATCATTGCAGATATCCATTTAAGGTATTAATGTTCTATTGCTGTTTCAATCACTTTGTTACTTTATAAATTAATGACCTGGAGTGGTCTGAGATCATCCACTACTGTTTGGCGTGTTTTTCTTACTAGCTTGTACCAAACTGAAGAATTTGCCACTCCTTACATTGTAGCAATAAGATTTTTTTAATGTTTTTTGGCTTAAGGATGGTTAGTTTCATCTGCATTTAGAGCTCATTTGACTGCATAAAAAATCTTCAAAATGCACCCCCCCTTTAGATCAACTTAATCGATAATGACATAACAAAGGTATTGCCCACATCTGCCCATGAAGTAGCCTTTGAGTTAGTTGTGCAATTACTTTTGAGCCACTGAAATAAAGTGATTGTAGTAAAAAAAAGAAGGTCCTGCCACCCCCAGAGGGTATATCTGGGTTGAAGTGGGGCAACAAGGGGAATTTTAGGGCATTCAAAGGGCATATAATTTAAAACAAACTTATCCATTTATTTATGTAAAGATTGCATAAATACTTTTCCCATCCATGTGGGTACATACAGTATCAAGAACAACTGTATGTCATTGCACAACATCCTCAACGTCCTCGACGCAGGTAATGCTTTTTTCAGGAGGTTAGTTATACATCTATACATCTTAAGCTAGCCACACACGGTTAGATTTTGGTTCAATCGATGCTCGATTAGATGAATTTTTTCATGGATTGAACGAAAATCGAGAAATGCCCACATGGTACGAACGACGATAATTGTGCGATGAAGGCAGAAAAATTTATCAAATTTGATCGGACATGTTGGAAAATCATCGTCGATTGTGCCAAAATCGTTTTATAATCGTCGATGTTTGTGGTGTTTCTCCTGGATCGATTAGATTCAATATAATAACATAGACCACTTCAATCTGAACTTCAATCGTTCCCATACCAACATCGACGATTTTAGTAACATTTTTTAATCGAAATCTGACCACAATCGCAAACTCAATGTGGGGTTATGTTGATGCGATTAAGAACGATTTTCGATAAGACGATTGAATTCCTCGATCTAATCGAGCATCGATTGAACCAAAATTTAACCGTGTGTGGCTAGCTTTAAGAAAAGTGCTTCGAACTAACTGGGTTTGTCTAACACTGAGAGGTGCCCCGCAGCGCTGCCTTACCTGATCCGGTAGCTTTGATCACATCCACAGGCTTCGGGGAAGAGGCTGTGGGCCTTATTTATGAACATTTCTGTTACTACTTATTTTCAGCTTGTTTTGTCAAATAAACACAGGCAGGAACCCTAAAGGAAGTCCTTCTGTGTGGATCGCCTCATTGGGAGCACCATTTACAGCTGAACCCCCACAATATATTTAAGTCAATATTTGCCTGGGGTATGAATAACTATATATATATAGTTATTCATAAATATTGACTTAAAGTTACTTTTATTCAACCAGCAAGTAATTTTATGACAGGTAATGACATAGGTGTCTCCGAAGAGGTAATAAGTTGATGTAAAGAGGCACTATTGTGGGGAAAAAACATTTCTCTGCTTTTTTCCATTTGAGCAAAAAGTGTCATGTCCAAAATTATTCATACCCTTCTCAATAATCAATAGAAAAGCCTTTATTGGCTATTACAGCAACCAACCCCTTCCTATAATTGCAGACCAGCTTTTTGCAGGTATTTTTGCCCGTTCATCTTTAGCACTGTATATACACAATTATCTTTTCTCAATTATGAGTTGGTATATCTTCTATTGATTTCTCCCATTCACAGTCAGTTTTCTAAAAGTCAGTGATCACAGTGTAGGTCAATCATAGTCTTACTATGAGTTTTGGATGTCAATCAATTTCCTAATTTTGTTATATAAAATGTTGGGACACCAACACAGTAAAAACAAATTGAAGCGGTTTCATCTTTTCATTTGTTTTCCCATGTTTGAAATTCAACTTCAAATTTAATGGATCACAGACATGTGTGATTTCATAATACAATATACTAAATGTAGAGTCATGAGCTGATTCAGTTGTTGGTGTATAGTGTAATACATTACAAGATATATTTCGCCAACCTTCTTCTAAAATATGTTTTTCATGCCTTAACATCAACAACATATGATTAGTATCACAGGTCATATGGTGCCTTTAAGAGAAGAAAAAAAGGGAAGAGGAAAAGATTTCACCTAAATAACACTGATCTGCATAGGGGGATTATACTAAGTATCCAGGATGACATAGAGCAGTGATTGATTAAATACATTGCAATGTAAATAACCCAATTCCTTTATGCCTGCTTTGTCATCAAAGCCATAATCCCTGTGATGTTACATGGTGATAGCAGGGCACGATGTCAGTGATGTGACTGGCGAGACACTAATACAGGTTTTATCTCTGAATGAGACATAGTCAACCATAGACTATAATAATACAATTTTAATGTGTTTCTGCTTAGCACAAATGTAAATGCTATTGTTTAAGTGAATTATTAAGTATTAATTTAGATCTACCAACAACTATGTAGTGCCGGGTCCTTCCTGATAGAATACATAGTGATTGGAAGGATTAGAAAGGTCCTCATATTAAACATGGTTTTGGGTAAACAAAGGGTGATTGTACAGAAAATGTTTGGTAAGATTGTAAAGGCCCCCATAGACACCCCGATGTTAGTGCCGATCGATTAAAATCAATCTATGTTTTCTGATCCAAGAAATTTTGATCGATCGGACGATACTTCTGTATACCCCCAAATAGCGCAACCAATTAATGTCCGATTTTTGGTATTTCGATCGGACCTTATAATCTTTTGTCCATCGGTGTTCTTGTCGTCTGATTTTTTGTACTCTCATGTCCTGTATGATTGGTGTGTAGCCCCATGTCCTGTATGATTG
>CM070033.1:159760146-159785026 GCA_036250615.1 Ptychadena robeensis
TGCACAAACAGTGACCATGTCTGGAGGGTTCACATACTTTCAAGCAGCACTGTATGTTAAAAAACTGAACGTTCCTCTGAGCTTTTTTGACATTTGTATTTGTTTTCTTTTAAACTTCCCCAGTGGTTAGTTCAGGGTCGTTTACTAACAATACTCACCCTGAATTACACTCGGGCATACTTACCTGTCCGGAGGAAGCCTATAGTGTCCCTTTAAGTTGACATCCCCAGCGATGTTTCTGGGGCAGCCTTTGTCATCAATGATGTCAAATAGGGTAGGGGGGCATAGTTGATGCCCAGTTTTTTTCCAGCACATGCCCAACATCATTGATTGGTGGTTTGGAGGGAAGGAGGGAGAGCTGTGATTTCTCGTAGTGTTTTTTTTTTTAAAAGCTACTCGGATGAGTACCAGGAGATGGTGTTTGGTACTCATCTGAGTTTGGTGGTCTACCTCACTGTCGTACTCATTGTCCTCTGCATCAGCTTTCTGCATGGTTGATTCTGCTGCAGAGGAACCTCCCTGTTCCTGATTGAGCCTCCAATTAGCTGTCTCCATCCACAGGTCCCCAGCTAGCCTTGGGTCAAATGTAACTCTCACAGTACAACACCGTTTAAACCCCCAGATCTCAGTATATATCTCAGTATCATATCTCAGTATTGCAACTTTCCTCTTGTCAGATTTAAAGGAAGGATTAGTTTACTGTTAAATATATTAATATTTAACAATATAACAAAAGCAAATACCTTTTTCTGCATTGTGGAAAGAGTTTGAATCTCTGTGATACATATACAATAAGATGTGAAATAGTTAGAATAATGGGCTCACAGTTGTTGCCAGAATTAGGTTTCCCCACTTTTTCTGTTGTGATTACACAAATTTCCTAACACTATAAGGCCAGGTAACAGCGGTCACCAAGACAAATAAAGAGGCAGAAATGGAAACAAAGACAGCAACACAAATGGTTTTCCCGCTCCATCTAATGTTTTGGAGTTCTCCTTAAAGATTTTTGTATTGAAGTATTTTGTTTATGTTTTTCTTGAAATATATTTGCATTAATAACCCTCATGCTGCTGTTCATCCTTAACATGATATAAATATCACGTCCTATTATGATCATAACATTATTATTGTTATTTTTGAAAGTGTACTTTTTTCACAATTGATTTTAGTGTTTTTACACTCAGATCTGTTTCCTAAACTTTTACAACAACGTTTTGTGGATTACCTGAAAGATAGTTGATTTACATTGGCAAGACACTGATCAGCATAACCATCTCCAGTGAAAGTTACTTGCAAAACATGCTCTGTAGGTGCTGGAAGCTTTGACCAATGATCAATGTTAATACTTAACATTTGAACTGGCTTGTTCAGTCACAAGTTGACTTTTATTTCATAGTGCCAAAATGTCCTTGCTAGGATGGCAAGTTCATGGAAAAGTTCCTCTGCAAAATAACTTATGGTGAAGCACATGATTAAAAAGATCAGCTGATTGGGTTGATCTTCCCTGATTCTCTGCTCAGTATAAGTTTATGTCTAATTTCAAACTGATCACATGCTCCTCTTTGAGTTCTGCAGGATTCATTTTCCTAGGAAAACTTGGCATCTCTAGTCTCAAAACAGTTGATTTTGTCAGATAATTAAGAAGTAATATAACTCACTGGATGGTTCAACTGATAACTGGAGTTGCCTTTATGGCTTTTGTTCAGTTAACCTAACTTCCAAATCGAAAGTTAGATAAGGAGAAAAACCTGAGTCTTTCTTCTCAAAAACTAAAATTGCAGAGTCACTGAGGGTTTATTTGGTCTGTTATAGCTCAACTCTATACAATCGTAATTACTTCCCTGCAGTGTAGCTCGGAGTAAGTTTGTTTATTAAATATCGTTGGACTCACCAATCACTTTCAGCACAACCCTTTTAGGAGAGATGGGAGTTGCATTGAGCTCCATGTTAAGTACGTGGCGTCGGTTTCTTGACCCACATCCCTGGCAACATGGATGATGCAGAGGATATTTAAAGGGGAGGTCGGGGAAATACAGAAGAGTGCATGATTTCCTTTTCACGTTGTTGAAATTGTACAGCCAGGAAGGTTAAAAACAAATCATTCTCCTGGAGTTTATGGGGCTCTCCTCCCCAGCAATTCTTTCTCCACCATTAGGTGTTATAATGTTCAGTACAGGTCATTGTCACAATCAGGAAGTTGAGGAACTACATACAGGGTGAAATTTTGTCATCATGTTGGCTCCACTTTTTGTATTACTGAATACAGCTCACCAATCAGTGAATAAAGAACTATATAAATATAAAAACGTAATGATTACAATATTTTAGTGGCCAGCAGGTGGACTTATTTCAGTTTTCTTACATTTGGAAAATGTCCTTAAGCTTCTCCCCTCTGGTGTAGATGCGGTGCAGAAATGTATGATTAATACCTTGAAGATATAAAAACTGAAAGATGAATGATGCTTGATACATTATTGATCTGGTTGTAAGATAGCTTATTGGGAATATATACTGGACAGAAGGTACAGTATATTGCTATGGACATATGTACTGCTGGACAAGATAATCTGCTATCTAAAATTAATCTGAGCATTCTTTATCCTGACATAATTAACCTTCTGAGCGCTCTCCCCGAATTAACTCGGGCTGAGTTTCATGCATCATGAAACTCAGCCCCAGTTAGCCGGAGGAACGCCCGAGGTCTCGCCGTCATGTATGCCGATGCTTCCGGGTCCGCCCCCGATCGCGTCACCGGTGACGCGAAGGGGGCGAGGGTAGGCGGCGCCATAGACCTCCGTCAAACTGGAGGGGCGTCGCCTTTCTTCAGCATAAGTCCGGCGTCTCCAGTGACGCCGGGCTTATGTTTAGAACCCTGAGCTGAGCTGGCAATCACGGCGGAGCACATTGTGCTCCGCCGCGATTGCCCGTGGCACGGTTATAAAAAAAACGTGTCACGTGGCAAACGCTCAGAGGGTTAACTAGATATGTTTGGGGTCTCTTAATAGCAGATACAATTCAGTCTGCTAAGCAATCCCATTGCTGCTGCCACAATGATATTCATGTACCAATGGCAAGGCTTTCTGCTGGATGACGTAGGCCATATCATCAAATTCCTAATCCTTACCCAAACTCTCTCTCGGTCTTAGGTTGGATACCTGTGTAAATTCATCACCAACATATACCAATATATCCAACAAAATTATTTTGGATTCTACGTTGGATCAACCAATAAAAAAACGTGCATATTCCTATCATTTCCATGACAAATTAAGTTATTTTACTGTACAATTTATGATACTGAATTTGCAAATATTTTGTTTTGTGCCAAGATAAATGTACAGAAAATAAAACTTGTTTGTATTACTTCCAAGACAAATGTCTGTATTTACTGAGTGTGACAAGGAACAAAACAAACACATTTGCCAAGATTGCAATCACTAAGTTTTTCTCCCATTCATTTTTTGTTGTATAAATAATAGACCTGCAGAACCATTCATGGACTGGCGTAAAGACCAAGGTGACACTGACATTGCTAGTAGAGACCCATAGTCTCAGCTCTTATGCTGTAATCAAATATAAGAAGCCTGAAAACTGTGTTAGTGGAAATAGCTGCCTTTAAATGGACTTATTAAATAAAAGAAAGTGCAAAGTCCAGCTGTGAATTGCAGATTGCTGGATCTCCTAATATTCATTTCCATAGGTGCTGATTTGTTGACCAAAAGCTGACATTGTATTGGCTCCTATTGGTTACTGCAATTCACACAACTACAATTTCTTCTATTTTACTAACTGTAAGCTAAGAACACACACTTATACACTGCCTGGCCAAAAAAATTTACTAAGCAAATAGGTACGAGCCTCCTATTGGATAAATCTGGGGTTGCTCAAATTGGTTAGGACCAGGTTCAGCAACAGTATATGCTCCAAGAATAAGGTCAGCTGACTATCTGAATATACAGAATGACCAGATTATTCCATCAATCGTTTTTTTTCTTCCCTGATGGCACAGGCATATTCCAAGATGACAATGCCAGATTTTATCTTTGGGATGTCCTGGAGAAGACTTTGCTCAGTGGTCAGAGTCTACCATCATCAATGCAAGATCTTGTAGAAAAATGAATGCAACACTGGATGGAAATAAATCTTGTGACAAAACAGAAGCTCAGGAAAATGGGAGGCACCCTCGGTGGGGACTTTAAATGCAGACCTACCTAGCTGGGATTTTTTTACACACCACAATGTTAATAATTTACAAGATTTCATTTGCACAAAGGTATATCAAAGTCAACATAAACGGTTCAAGGAGACAGATAACAGGGAATTTCCCAGATGAGTACAGACTTTTTGATGTTTGGGTTGACCATGGTTAGTGTTGTCTACATGTGTAGAATAAATACATTGAATAAAAACAGTTATAATATATAATACAGTTGTGATGTAACTCAATAATGCCAGTCATGACAAGAACCAAAATTATATATAGTATTAGTCATTGCTGATAACATGTATATATGTATATGTAAGTATTTAATAATAAAAGGAGCCCACCTGGGCACCGGGAGACCAGTGGTCCCGAGAGATGGAATACCTCAACTGGAGGTACCATGGTCAACCCAAACATCAAAAAGTCTATACTCATCTGGGAAATTCCCTGTTATCTGTCTCCTTGAACCGTTTATGTTGACTTTGATATACCTTTGTGCAAATGAAATCTTGTAAATTATTAACATTGTGGTATGTGAAAAAATCCCAGCTAGGTAGGTCTGCCATTTAAAGTCCCCACCGAGGGTGCCTCCCATATTCCTGATTACTACTAAAGGGGATGACACAGCAACAGTTGTAGTGCCAGTGTTGGGTATTTTGATTCTGTTTTATGGAGGACATGTTTGCCCGTAGGAAACAACAGCAGTCCTTAGCAGCCGGTTATTTCTTAACTGACCACATTGGATTGATAGCAAACATCAGGAAACAGCTGAACTGACTGGGACAGTCATGAATTTACCATTAGTTGGTCATTAAGTCTGTAGGTTTCTAGCACATAATCCATGTAGGAAAATGAAACACCCCAAACTTTACACTTTATTGATTTTGTGAGAAGCCTGGAAAGCACACATGTAAATGTAGCCTAAAACCCATACACGTTGCGATTTTTCGTGCGATTTTAGCCCTTGCGACCGATCTGGTCGGTTGGGTAGGTCGATCGTTCGGGATTCCTAACATGCAAATGTAGTCTGACGCTGTTTTAGGAAAATCGTCCGAAAAGTCGATCGGGTCCCGAATGAGGATGCCCGTGATTTTCGGTCACTTTTAAAAGATTCCCAATCCAACCAGCCGATCGGGCGGAGATTAATCGGAGGCTGAAAAATCGGGTATCCGACCGACTTTTAAAAATAGCACTGAATCAAAAATCGGGCGTCGATATTGAATATCGCATCAGTCCCCGAAAAATCGCAATGTGTATGGGTCCCTGACACACTATTTTTTCAATACAAAATAAACAACAATACACCATGTTTTAATACAATCCCTTATATAGACAATTAAAAAAAATGCTTTCCTTTCAATTGTCCCTGGTGTAATTTATTGAAAATAGATTGTCTATCTTGAATTTGAGAAAGCAATGCAAATGCCACATTTAAGGAGTTGTGCCAACTGGCCTGGAAGAACACTTCTAATAATTGTCTGCTAATTCTTATGTAAATCAACCTTCTTCAGACATAAATTTTCCTATTTTAATTTAAGGAAAATACCATGTTTACCATTGTTTACACAATACACCAGATTGTATTATTATTATTATTATTATCATTTATGTATATAGTGCCAACATATTACGCAGCGCTGTACAATACATTAGAGTGGAGATACAACACACAATAACACACAGGTACAGGTAATGACACAGGAGGAATAGAGGACCCTGCCCGGTTGGGCTTACAGTCTAATAGGTTGGGGAACAGAGTATACAATAGGTGGGGGATGGGACTGGTATGGTGGTGATGTTAGGAAAGAGAAGATGGATAGGCCAGACTGAAGAGGTGGGTTTTTAGGGCTTTTTTAAAAGTGCCAAAAGTAGGAGCAAGTCTAATAGGACGAGGGAGAGAGTTCCAGAGAGTAGGAGCGGCCCTAGAGTAGTCCTGAAGCCTTGCGTGTGATGAGGTTATGAGCAGGGATGTCATTAGGAGGTCACTGGAGGAGCGGAGGGGACGTTTAGGGGTGTATTTGTGTACCAGGTTGGAGATGTAAGGAGGACAGGAGGGGGGGATGTGATTAAAGGCAGGCACAGAACTTGAATTGTTTTCTCTGGCAAATGGAAAACATTTAGATTTGCAGAGAGGTCAGCAGATGAGGAGCGGTTAGAGGAGTAGATAGTCTAGCAGCGCCATCATGAGACTGAAGAGGTTGAAAGTCTTGAGAGGGGTAGACCCAGAGAGGATGATTGTTACAGTTTAGTCCAGCACGAGAGATGATCGAGGCGTTGTACCAGGAGTTTGGTGTCTCTGGGGACAGGAAGGGGCGGATTTTGGAGATGTTGCGGGATGTAGTGGCAGATTAGCAATGTTCGTATGTGGGGAGTAAAGGAGAGCGCAGAGTTCAAAGGTGACACCAGCAGCGAGCTTGTGGAATGGGGGAGATGACGTGTTGTTTACTGTGAGTGAGATGTGGGGGGAGGTTGGAAGGTGTGATGGGGGAAAGTGAGAGTCAGTTTTGCCTCAGGTTTAGTTAACGGAATCCTGTCAGCATCCATGAAGAGAGGCCGATAGGCGTGAGATGTGTCCCGGACGAGTGAGTTAAAGGCCGGGTGGATAAGGAGATTTTGGTATCGTCAGCATATACACGGTTATTGCAGACCAAAGGATGAGTGAGTTTGCCAAGGAGAAGGTTTATAGGGTAGAAAAAAACTGGGCCAAGGCTGAACCTTGAGGGCCGCCAACAGGAAGGGGGGTGTTAGAGAAGAGGAGCCATTGAGAGGTTTGGAAAGAGCGGTCAGTCAGTGGAGGGAGAACCAGAATGAGGACAGTCCGATATGATTAGAGCTCAGGTCGTGAAGAAGGGGGTGGTCAACGTGTCAAAAGCAGAGGAGAGATCCACAGAAGAAGGAGGGAATAGTGCCTTGTCTTTTTGGCCGGGCAGTCTTGCAAACTTTAGTTGTGGCTCTGTTCGTGGCATATGAGAGGTCGGAAGCTGGTGGCAGGGGGTCAAGGAGGAATTTACAGTCAGATAGTCAGTGAGTCCTTTTTGTAACTTGAGGCGCGCTCGAGTAGTTTAAGCAAGGAAGAAGGAGTTCGGTCGGGTAGTTGGAGGGAGAGAGGATCAAGCGATGGTTTCTTAGTATGGGGAGGGACTATGGCATGTTTGAAGGATTGCTGGGAAGATACCAGAGGAAATAGGAGATGTTGAATAGTTCAGTTCAGTGCTGGGGCGAGGGTGGTAGAAGGGGGTCTTAAGAAGATCAGCGGGTATAGGGTCAAGTGGATGGTGGTGGTAGGAGAAGAGCGTACGGCAGAGAGGTGATTCCTCCAGACTGACAGGGGAAAGCGAGGTGAGGGAAGAGTTACAGGAGGATGCAATTGGAGGAATGGGGTGAGGGAAGGTTGCATGAGGGTGGGATTGGGGGAGTGGAGGTGAGGAAGAGTTGCAGGAGGATGGGATTGGAGGAGTGGAGGGGAGGGAAGAGTTGCAGGAGGAGGGATTGGAGGAGGGGGGTATTGTGGTTGGCAGAAAATCGATTCGAATGGCTTCAATTTGCCTTGAAGTATGGGCCTGGGCAGAGAAGGTGGCAGTGGGAGGAGGGGGTGTAGGATTGAGCAGAGAGTTGAGGGTGTATTTTTTCCTCTTGTAAAACACAGCATATGGTTGTAAAGATGCATATTGTCACATGTCAACATGACTCCAAAATGTTTGGAGGGAAATTTGTGTAAGGGGATGTCTAAATCGCATGACAGACTTAAGACCCCCATACACCTTACAATCTTATCATACAATTTCTGTGCAATCAACTTTTTTTCCACCAAAACCATGTAATATGAGGACCTTCCAATCACTATGTATTCTATCAGGGAGGACCCGGCACTACATAGTTGTTGGTAGATCTAATAGAAATTTTGTGGAGTGATCTTAAGGTGTATGGGGGGCTTTGGACATTACAATATTATTTGCTACTCAATGTTCTGGTCAAATTATATTGTACAGTGTATACACAGGTCTGTCTACTCTAAACCATTCATTACTTTCCTGCACTTTTCATATCTACAGTCAGTAATGGAGGTTCAGATTTCATTGCTCATAGCCCTAGGGAAAACAAGACTGGAGTACACTTGATTACGATAAGTAAAATCCATTGAGGCAGCCCATCACTACTAGTGTTGAGCTTGAATATTCGATTTTCGAATATCGATATTTTGCCATTTTGCGAATATTCGCGAATATATCATCGGATATCCGACGCGATCGCGATTTTTCGCAATTTATTGCGCTTTAATAATCGCAAGTTTGTAATCGCGATCCATTGCAATGAATGGGATCGCGATCATATAATCGCAATGTGATTTTTTTAAACGGAAATGACGGATATTCTCCCAGTCGAATATCCGAGCACCATTGACTTGCATGCATTGCGCATATTGGATCGCAATTGCGCTTTCTCGGATAATCGCAATTTCGGATTCCGCCATTCTCTATTGACTTCAATGTATTGCGCATATTCGGTCGCATTGCGCTTTCTCGGATAATCGCGATTTCGGATTCCACCATTCTCCATTGACTTGCATGCATTGCGCATATTGGATCGCAAGTGCGATTTAAAGATCGCAATTCAAGTGCGGATATTCGAGATTACGAATATGGAATCGAATATTATGGCGGATATTCGCGAAATTACGCGAATTCTAATATTGCCTAGTCGCTCATCACTAATCACTTCATGATAAGTTGCAGCTGTAAAAAAGAAAAATTAAAGAAACTGCAATTAGCACAAGTTGGCAATTAATGCAATTCATTAAGCCAGATAAGCCGTTTCTATTCAGTATTCCACCCAGATATTTTCCAGAATATTTTTAGGTATTGCAGCGTTATAATAAAAGAATTTGCCTACTGTTAGTACATGTGAACAGTAAATGAATTAGACAGGTGTATTCTGTAGGAAATTCACAGATCTCCCAGTGTTTGTAAACTAGCAATCTCTCTAATTACTTTTTTTACGCACATAGACAGATCTGACTGCTTGCTGTTTTCTTCAAAAAATTCTGCTTCTCACAAAACCCTATTCAATAGCATAAGGAAAAAGGAAAAGTTAGCAGAAAGATAACCTTATCAGTCACACGCTGCTCTGGCTTCCCCCTCTCATACACGCTGAAAGTAGAGAGAACAGTTAAGATCACAGCTGGAGAAGCTGTGCTTGGATGCTCTTTCCTCCCTTTCAGCCTGAAGGGACAAAAAGAAGGTAGCAAGTATTCACCAAGCAGACAGGGAGGGTGGAGGAGCTACACAGGAGATCTCAGCTACTCTCTCATCCTTCCAGCATGTGGTGATCTGTAAAGGAAGAGGGCAGACAAGATCTTGGTGTGGCTCCTTGCTTTGCTGACACCTCCCCTGTCACCCTGGTAGCAACTTTTTAGCCACAAAAGATTGCCGACCACTGGGCTAGATGATGGGTATTGTTGCGCAGCATATGGTATATTCGAGTTTGCGTAATTTAGCGAATACATTAGGGACATTTTAAATTTGTAAAATACAATTCGACTGTATTCTATTGCCTTACATTGCGCGTATCTGGTCGCAATAATTTGGACCAGCTTTACAGCTTCTCTGCTTCATTCTATGATCTTTAGTGATGGCCGAACTTTAGCCAGGTCCATTTGCAAACAGACGTCTGCCTGTTCGCGGGTAGTTTCAAATTCCCTATGACGTCTATTGTCTTCACATCCAGTACCTGAAATGCATAGTTCCTGGTTCCGATTGCTGGATGTGATGTCATTGTCATTGTCATGATGTCCGTTTTTTGGAGCTGATTTTTCACTAGAAGACTGGTTTCTAGTGAAAAGATTCTTCCTCCGGAGGGATCTGACTGCTCCTGATCCTGCCGCTGGAAGAATAGCGGGCTCCTTCTCGCCGGTGAACGATGCGAACACCCATACTGCTTGCCGGCTAGAAGGAGTGCGAACATCCATGTAGGCCATCACAAGATATCCATTTGCAATGCGCACACATATGCATGATGTATGCTGGTAAACAATGTTGAAGCATAAAATGATTAATATCCGCCATTGCGTCGGATATTTGATGAATATATTCGAATTTCGAATATTCTCACTTAACACTAATGAAAAGGGGGAATAATTAAGCCAGAAATAAAAAACAATCAGTGGCATACAGACTTTCTGCAGTGTGCGTCTGAAAAATTTTCATGCAAATGCAAGTCTATTGTGTTTGTTTTTTTATCATAAACTATATTTATACCAAAAATATTTATATCGCCGCCTGCATCTTATTTTTTTGATGTGACCTTGTTCTAAGAAGAATGACAAACAAACTATGGAAATGACTGAAGCGATTAATATAATGCTAACAGCCTACAAAGCAATTTTCTCTATTACATAGTAGTCTGTAGCATTGTAGGTGTGAATAACCAAGATGTTTCCCATAATTATTGTTCAAGTGTCCTTTTCAGAAAAGAAAATTACAGAGAAATAAATGAACCAAAAAAGGACCCGAGAGCAAATCCAATCTTAAGGGGTGACAATGATATTAGATGCAGCCTGATGAAGATGGAAATATGAAATGTATAATTCAACACAATCACAGAAGGGCTGAAACGTCCTATATGAAAGGTTTTAATGGTATCTAATCAAAAAATGATTCATAAGTAGGATTATCATTCTGAAATGTCAGCTTATTTGTCAAATATCTAATTATTCCTTCATCTTTATGGGAATCGACTTTTCATCTCTGTAACAAAAATTCCCCAGATCTAATCAATTTCTTTGAAACCCCTTGCCCTTGTTGCATTATGGGTGACCGATGACCATGCATACGCTTTGCCCTGGATTAGAAGGAAAAACATTTGAATTATAGAATTTTAAGGGGTGGCATTTATTGAACATTGACCTTGTGTTGAGTATGCAAAGAAAAGAGTGTTAAAGGGAAACAATCACTTAAAGGGACCAAAAACATAATGGAAACAATCACTTGCTGCACAATGGTCATTAAGAATTTGGGAATAAAAAGCATCTGAAAGCAGAACTCACCCTATTTTTCTTTTTAAGATGTTATCAGACTCAGACTTAATATTGGCAGAAATAGATAAAAAAGAAACAGTGCACCAGTCCCATATCTGCAATTCTTATTGGAGATATATATTTATACTATAATGATATTGTGACTGTTCCTCGTAAATTTTGGATATTAGATATGCAGTAGTTACATTGCGCCTGTCCTATGCATGCTTACCTGGCAAAAAACTTTTTTGCACATGACAAAAAGATAGAAAGCATGGTTAGTGGTAATCAGGATATCACACATGCTGTCTCATCCAAATACATCAGTCCTTGTTGCAGTCTATGCTGATGTTCCATTGTGAATCCACCCTAAATAAAAATGTGGCTGGCATCTTAAGGAAGCCATTATTGATGGCTGAACTGTCCACAAGGCAGACAGTTCGGCTGCAAAAATAACATATCTGCTTTTATTTCCCTCGGCGAACAGTATGGGTGTTCGATGCTTCCTGTTCACCAGTGGGAAGAAGGTTACTATTCTTCCGCTGGCTGGATCAGGAGCAGAAAGATTCGTCCAGTGGAAGAATATTTTCACAGAGACCGGGTGAAAGAAAACCGGCTTAAACCGGAAGTGACGTCAGTGACGTCACGTCTGGATATCAGAACCAGGAGCTGTTTCAGGTTTGGGCGCCTTTAAACATAGGTGTCTCATTGACAACTGAGGTTTCTGTATATAATGTGTATAGCTTTCCTTTATACCAATTTATCAAAATTGCTACAGTCTTCGTAGGGTTCACAGGAGAGGAGATCGTTGAAACTTTCCTTCAATAGATGTTACCAAAGCATCTTCACAGGGCAGAAGCACAGGAGGAAAGACCTAGTAGGACCAAGTAGGAAGTAGCCCAGATACTTAAAGTGCTTTTTGTATCATGTATGTATTTAAAAAATACATTGTATTAAAGCTATTACATAATAATAACCTAATATTTACCTCTGCTCTGGTATAACAAGGGAGAAGCACTCATCAATCCTCTAAACAATATACTTACCTGCTGTTCACTCTTATGCACACTGTCCCCAATACTGTCCTACACATAAAAAGTTGGATGGATATTGGAGATGGAGATTATATATTACCGTATATATATTATACAGGGTGGGCCATTCCTATGGATATACCTTAATAAAGTGGGAATGGTTGGTGATATTAACTTCCTGTGTGTGGCACATTAGAATATGTGAGGGGGGAAACTTTTTAAGATGGATGGTGACCATGGCGGCCATTTTGAAGTTGGCTATTTTGCATCCAACTTTTGTTTTTTCAATAGGAAGAGGGTCATGTGACACATCAAACTTATTGGGAATTTCACAAGAAAAACAATGGTGTGCTTGGTTTTAAAGTAACTTTATTCTTTCATAAGTTATTTACAAGTGTCTGTCCACTTATAAAATGTGTTCAATGTGCTGCCCATTGTGTTGGATTGTCAATGCAACCCTCTTCTCCCACTCTTCACACACTGATATCTTTGGGGTCATCTGAAGGCAATTGTCTATGCTGTGAAGATACAAGATGTGCAGCACCTGAAACTACGGATACTGGAAGCCTGTGCTAGCATTTCTCCTGCGGTGTTGCTAAGTGACATCAGTGACCGGTTTTACCCGATTCAGATTTCAATTTCCCCATGCACATCTGGACGTCTCTGCCTGTTCACGAATGGACAAGGCCAATGTTTGGCCATCAGTATGGCCAAATTGGAACAATTAGGAAGAAAAAGTTGACAGATAAGTTTATTACCTTTTTTTCATAAATTTTTTTTAGAGCAAAGTATAGATCCGCTTTAATTGGTCTTCCTTCTAGCAAGACCTAACAGACAGGAGCTTAGATACTTGATACTTGACTAGATATTTAAATACAGCCTGCTGTTGACTACGATAAAAATTAGAAAGACATTTTGTGAAAAAACTAGAAATGCAAATGAACAAAGATTGGTAAATAGATGGATAAGTACATTAATATGAGATGGTGGACAGACAGGCATTCAATCATTCTATACATTTCAGATGAAAAGCTGTCCTTACCTTATGTTTTTGAAATGCCCTTTTAGAACCACACTATTAAAATTCTTTGTCTAAACAAATAAAGCACCGTGACATTGATGCTTAGTGCAAACAAAGGACAAGTGACATTCCCGATTCTTGTAAATCCTCACAACAGTCCATCAACTGTAAAATCAATTTCCTATTGTGTTTGTTTTAACTTGAATTGATGTCTCTTCCATATGACTAGATGTGAACATTTTTAGTTTTGTGCAGAACATTAGACTGACACAACACATCATTTAGCACTTTGCCAGTTGTATAAATATCCCCAAGTTGTCATATTATCGTGACATTTATTTCTAACATTCATAAATTAATCTGTACTATCTCATATTTGAGCATAGGGTTGTTTAATGTTATTACATTTGTTTTTTGATGCATGAAAAATCATCTAGACTATGCTAAAGAGATAGTGATCTACATGTAGTGGAGGCTATATTATCACCCCAAACTAACCTTAACCAGCTTTAGTTTAGTTACTTCCCTGTATAGGTACTATGGAAATCTGGAATTTGTTCATGTGATATAATCCAAAGGCTTCTAAGTACTGAAGGTGCACCTTCTTTCCATTCAAATCATCAGGGAAATGTCTGTGCTTCTTTCCTGGGAGCAATAGCTCTGCATCTCACAAGGCTGGGACTTGTTCCATCTCCTCCAGGGAAGCCACTGCCAAGATGGAGATGTATTTGCAATAACAGTACCCATTTTCTGAACACACTGAGCCACTCATGCTATGAAAATAGCATCAACTCACTAAGCTATAACTGCTGTGAGCTCAGTCTTTTTCTGTGAATATAAAATGTGACTCCTCCCATGTTTATATAGCTGTGTAATTGCTGGGTGAATTTAGGCTAATTAAAAGACATATGAATGCGCTATGCATTTCCATTAACAGTCTGCATTGTAATAAACAAATTATGTGACACAAACTCATCCCTTATGTAAGGGTGCTCATGGGTAGGGATGGACGAACATCAGCTGCGGTTGTTCGCGAACAGGCAAATCAAAGTTTTTCAAATACCTGCCGCATGTTCACGGCGAACCTCTATTGACTTTAATGGAGGGCTTCTCAAACCTTCAGGTCATATTTGTAGCCAAAATACCAATAAAAAAAAAGTCAAAAGGGTGCAACCACCTGGACAGTGTCATGCCAGAGGGGGATTAATAGCTAAACTTCTCCACCAAATTTTTTTAAAAAAGAATTGCTGTTTTCTTCAGGTCTAATGGCCGGAAATCACATCTAGATTACAGATTTTGCCAAAAGTTACCTGACAGCACCTTCTGCAGCGCATCACATTTAGTCAGATCTCTCTGCATAATGCATAATACAGCATACCCTACCCCCAAAGAAGGACTTTTGTGGCTCAGTAATGATGAACTACATGTAACAGAACACCTTAGCTATAGTTACAGATCACTGGATGGAGTATAATAGCAAAGTAGCTAGGCTATACCTCAATCAGCAGCAGCTCTCCCTTTCTATCTAGTACTGGAGACACAGAATAGATCCAATCACATGGATAAATCAACAACTAGTAACCCAACAAGTAAGTCATTATTTGATTGCTTACAAGTCCACATATGTGGATTCACTACAATTTCAAGTCTCAAACAGCTCCTCAGTGGTCTTTTATCTAACCAGGTCCATCACACAGGGGGAGAGAAGGTGCCACTAGTGATTACTGTATCCAATACAATTCAAAGTAAAAAAAAAAACACAAAACACATATCAAAGCGAATACAGATTTTATTATTAACAAAATAACAATACATACTGTTTTGAAATCTTTCATACAAAATAAGTATTTTAGAGATTTTATCATTCAAATGACACCTTTTATAAAATTTTTGAAAAACATTTTTTTACATAATTGTTTGTTTGATTATTATATTCAGGCTGTCTACTAGACCCTTGTACGGACATAATTTGGGAAGTTAAAGGCCTACAACATAAAAAATGTAATCCATTAAAGTCTATGGTGAGCTTTTGATATTAAAAAAATTGGACCTCACAAGAGCTCTAGGAAAGTTAAGCTTTTTGGAGCAACTTTAAATCATTGTGACAACTCAGAGGTAAGTAAAAGTTTTATTCAATTTATTTTTTGTTTTCTGAGTTTAGGCGTGCTTGGAATAAACTTTTAAAAGAAATTTTGCATTACAAATATAATCACACCATGAGTCAGATTTGGCCCCCAGGCCGAAGGTTGCCGCTCCTGCTTTAAACAGTACATCCTGAACTATAAAGGTGTTAAAAATATTCTACAACCACCTTCCTGAATAACTCTCAGGTTGCATACAAAGATTTCTAATCTTTTACAGCACAGTGACTCCCAGTACTACATCTATTGAGAACGTCACCAGCTGAGTTTTCCAATATTGTTTTTAAAAAAATCTTTATTTTCCATCAGTCTCATTTGTTTTAACAAGCCAGAAACATGTCTCTTCTTGCATGCGCTGGTCAAATACCTACAGAGAAAATACATTTCTTTAAAAGTTATTGATTTCCTGTAATGCATCTGGCTATTCAACAACTCAACATAAGCCGTTTTAATATTATAGTTATACGAACTGAATGTTATTTCATTCCTAGCTTTGAGAGAGCAATGGGCGTCATTAATCATTCATTCGTTCATTATTGCTCTTCAGCTTTCGGTCATATAACCTGCCTCCTGTTGCTGAAATGTTGCTGGCATTCTTAAGAGTTTTATGTACGCTAGAATAAAGTAGTTCTAAGATACCAAAAATAAAACAACTCACAATATTATACAGTTCTGTTCTGATATACGCATACTTTCTTAGATCTGGTTTGTGCAGACAGCATGCCACTTGCTGACTTGGAGAAATCCGCAGATACACTTTTTCAAAAGAAACAGAAGGTGAATCCAAAGTTTTACTTAAGAAAATGAGAACATGAGAAATCAATAGCGACTCAAGCCCAATGTTGCCCCTTTGATCCGAAATAGTAAGATGTGGAAACCACTGTATACTATATGTAACAAACTGACAAAGTTAGTATGCCGAGTGTCTTAGAGAAATGCTTGTAGACTTAAATTTAAAGTCCAATCCTTTAATATGAGAAAGAACTGAAAGGTAAGATATGACTACTAGGTACATCTAGAAAAGTTTGTTTTGCCCAAGTGTTATCTTGAAAATCCAAACTCTTATCTGAAATTCTTTCTGAAAAATAGCAATGCATTCCCTGTGCCTAGGCACTCCTATATGTGGCATATTTAGAGACTGGAATAATTTCCAGACAGTTTCTCTTAACTGGGACACTGTGTAACGCTAAGTTGTTAGATTCTGGCAGGCAAATCAGTAAACTAGTCTCCTTATAGTAGGTAAAGCAGTTGGAAAAGATCACTAGTCACCTTTCAGAAGGCACTGATTTTAAGGAAGTACAAAGTTTTGGTCTATCAGTATTTTTATACTTAGATTAGGTCAGTGGTTCACAAACTGGGGGATGGGCCCCGTTAGGGGGGCGCAAAGGTATTCCAGGGGGGCGCTGGCCCTCTTAACCTGTGTTTATATAGGGAGGGGGGGGGGGGCTCGATAATGTTCCTAAATAGTAAAGGGGGGCCCTGCAAGGAAAGTTTGGGAACCACTGGATCCTGGCTGGAGAGAAAAGTGCAGTGCAAGAATATAGCTGCTAAATCCAAAATACCTTTTTTATCTGCTAATGAAAATTTCCACCTTAAACTTCAGCATTGCATGACCCACTCTAAAACAAACCTGTCCTCGTTCTTCCAATTGTGTCCAAATTAGTCATGAGCAGCAAAGGCAATTCGTATTCGCAAAATATTTTTCGCATAATATTTACAATAAAGGAATTCCAGAATTCGAGATCTCCATTATTATGGATCTCGGGATCTCCATTGTTAAATTCATTGCGCAAATCGGCACTTGTACATGATCATATTGAAAACGCAATGGATGGTACTTTACCCAGATTACCTTCATTGCACAAATTGGCACTTGTACATGCGCATATTGAAAATGCAATGCACAGTAGTTCCAGGTACTGATGTAAAAAAATCTCTAATATTCGCGATTACGAAGATATAGCGCTACATTCGAGATCCTCACAAATTCTCGAAGGCCCGATATTCGCAATACAATTATAGTAAAAACAGTAGTCTTAATATTGGAAGTATCTATTTAAGTTCACTTCTCTAATGTGTTTCCTTTACCATCAAAACACCATCATAACATGTTTGGGGTGAGGTCTTCGAAGCAGGCGTCAAATAATTGCATACTTGTATTCTTTATTTCTGCAGTTTTAATGTGAAAGTTAAATAATGTACATTTCAGGTTTAACTGATTATCAGTTAGGTATAAGAAAAAATGAAAAAAAAGCATAAAAAAACAAACAAAAACATGAGCATACAATAAATACTTGCTAAGCTGTTTGTAAGGGCTGAGTTGTCTTACAGGGGGTACAAAGAAACATTGCTGTGGCTATTTCAGAAATTTACCACAGTTTTCTCAAAGGAATGTGCTGTATGTCCCTTGCATTCTAAGTAAATCAAAACTTAACTGTAGTCAACATTTCTAGATTGTCCCATGTTGATCCACCCCTCATCCACTGCTGCACCCCTACTCTTCCAGGAATAGAGAGATTTAGGAAGGAAGGCATCACTGTCTTCATGATGCTATTATCCTTAGTGTCAAGAGATATGTTTTTATTATTGAAAATAATTTTGCAGCATCATCTAGTGTCCATACACAATACTTCAGGAAGACTGGTAACTGAAAGAAGACTGGCAACAGAGGAATTATAAGACAGCACTTGGGATGATAACCACCATGATTTAAGGGAACAAATTATTTTTTGGTGGGTCTTATGGTCCGAAAAACATGGCAATTGAATCTGTGTTTTTCTTATGATTGATTTGTTAGAAAGGTCATTAAATAAAAAAATGATGTAAAAAGTATTATAATCAACAGTAAAAGTAAAGAGAAGGAGACTGGGATCGCCTTCAGTAAGAAGCATCAATTCTACCACTAATAATAATCTAAGAAGTTGGGCTTTTAGAAAAGTTTTCATATTGGATTAGTATGATTTGTATCTGTGTTAGATACCTATGAAAGTCCTCTTGCTCCTTACTATATATCACGCCAGCTGTGCAATATTTCAGAGTCTCCAAGGATCCCTTTATCGAACTAAGTGTCATCTGAATGCCACATTATAATGTCATACTAGCTTAATAAAGGAGTTGGTGCAGATGGTGTTATTTATCTGCTACAGTAATAAATTGTAGGGGTTTTTAATTACCAAGGTGTGCCGGTGGCATATTGAGTTTGAGTTTTGACCCTGAAAACCAAGTCCACTCATTAATAATACCATGAACAGAACTGTTGCCAAGAAATTCCTCTGGAGATGTTCAAAGCTGCAGCTCTTCCATAATGTTCCTATTCCAAGTTTGCAGGAAGAAAATTCTTCAATAGTAGATGTAACTGTTTTTTCTAGTTTAAAAAGAACTAACCAACCCATCACGGACCATCAAGCACAGTAGAATTCTGTCCTGGTATTCTCTCAGAATTCTACTTCCTGGTCTGCACAGCTGTCTCTACAACTTAGTTCACTTACAGCCTGATGATTCTTCTGCTCTGCTTTTTCTGCAAAATGGAGAGAAACCCAGGATGCGCTTGTTGGTTCTAGCACTGGTTCCTATGACAACCATAGCCCGTCTACACCATGAACTCTGCAGGAGTTCATCAGATGGAGAAACCAGCAAGTGACAAGATGGAAATACATCAAAAAAAGGTGAATTCCGGGAAACTACAAGGGAGTCCCTGAACAGTGACATGCATTTGTTTTCCTCTTGCAGACACATTTTTTTTAATACATTTTTACACCAGACCAGAAATCCAAGCTTTCTCTCTCTAGTGTTAATAAAAAAATGAACCACTGCCATTTTCTACATTTGTGATGATGATCACATAGTAGGCTCATGCCAGGAGGCAGGGAGTCAATGAGGCCCACAACAAGTCAGAAAATGTAAGTGCCACTATCACTAGACACTAAAAAGGGGGTCAAACTCATATATCTTTGTGTAGTATAAAATAGTATTCAGAATATGAATTCCAAAAAATTAAGATACAAAGAAAAAAAAAAGAAGATAAAAAAAATTATTCTAAACATTGAGGTAGAAATTTAACTGATGTAGACTGTAGCCAAAAGTATATATTGCTACTTCAGATCAAATCAACCACACTGATTAGGAATTAACCAACTGTGGAAAAAATTTTCTCCCTCATCTTAACTTTTCCGAAACCATCTTGTAACATTAATGTAGACATTACAGGAGGAATGGGGGCTCTTTGTAAACAAGTTTTAAGGAAGGGAGGGGGGAACTTAACCCCAGGGGTGGCCCCAATGGACTTTAGAGGTGAGTATATTGAAAAGAGTTCCAGTCGAGGGATTGACGTTTACACTTTATTAGCGCAGCTTAGCACGACAAAATACACAACATTGGTATTCCAGGATACCTTAATCCACAATTCAATAGTGTTAACCTTAGGTTACATGGCATTGAAGGGAGTTTGGTCCTCCATACATTGATACAATACACATTTAGTCCCCCCCTCCCCCCTTAAAACTCACTTTGCAATATTGGATGTGGTGAGTCTGGCTACCAGTTGGTCCCCCTTTTACTTTTTTTCACCATCTTTGTAAACAATTGCGGGATGCCATTACTTTTCCTATTTACATTAAACCTTTTTAAAGCCCATTTCCAGCTTTGTAAATAAAAAAAGTTTTAGAAATGATCATTTATGGTCCCTATTCCAGCTGAAGCTAACCCTTCTTTCCAATTCTGTAGAAAATTGTCCAGCATTGAATCCCTGTTGTAAGGATACTTCCCTGATCCCCTAAATAATCAGAGTATCCTCTAAATCATGCAGAAAAGGGCTTACAAGCAAGAATTGGTGTTAGGTTACCGCCATATTATCATTGGTTTTGATAAATAAAAGGAATAAAAGCCAACGAATGAAAGGGGGACTGCTCAGCAGAAAAGAAAAGATGATACTGGATGTCCATTGGCCTTGAACTGTGGAAAGCTCTATCTGACTTGATGCAGATTCTCATACACATTATACAAGATGACTGTATGCAATTAAATCATTTATTTCAGCTCAGAAAAATTAGAAGCTGAGGCTGTAAATCTTGGACTAATGCTATAACTAGTTTTGGTCTAATAGAGTAGTTATCAGTTTGTATGGTAAAGCTTTAGAATGCTGTCATAAATAAATAGATGTGTTTGTACCTCGTCATCTATGGACAGTGTTTATAAATTGATTATAATAACTATTTAAATTCCGGTTGGTTGGTGATATTATCTTTTCATTGAGATGTGTGTTTCTCATCAGCCATTTCTCATTTACAGTATAATTTATTTGGATTTTATAATGGCCTTTGATAAATTAATTATGATTTACTGTATGATGTACACCGAGCACCTCGATTATTTTTGCTACATCCCATTTCCCCAAGTTCTTTCTCTACAGTTTTAGCTACAAATGCACAGATGCCCTTTTCCCTCATATTAACTTCAAAAAAGGTTCTTTATAAAAGAGAAAAATAAATGTCCAAAGTACCCAATCAGATCACTTGTTTCATTAACCTAGAAAGCAACCATGCCTTAAGACAACTTTGTTGTGCCTGTAACACCAAAACCAATAGTTTTCCCTTTTGGGGACCAGGGTGGTTTATTCCACCCAAAGTTGGGGTTTAGGTTTCTTTTGTTATATATTTCAAAGGCCCCCATACACCTTACAATCTTTCCATATGATTTCTGTACAATCAAATTTTGTTCTACCAAAACCATGTAATATGAGGAGCTTTCTAACCCTTCCAATCACTATGTATTCTATCAGGGAGGTCACTATAGTACACAATTGTTTGTAGATCTAATGGAGATTGAATGGGTCGATCTTAAGATTTTTGGAGGGCTTAAGACACTTTGTGACTAAACAAGATAATAATAAAACATACCCCACCCCTAAGTAAAACGTTGATTTAAATTAGCCTAAAGACATTAGATAACAGTCTTTGGAAGCAGGTAAAAGTTGGATCAGTCAACCCTCAAAGGTTTAGTTTGGACAGGATGAAACCCTGGTATGCTCACTATTATTTTATCAGGGATATGTTGGACTGTAAGTGTTCAAAGAAGACTAAAGCTATAGCTCTACCAACAACTATGTAGTATAGTGGCCTCCCTGATAGAACACATAGTGATTGAAAGGCTTTAGCTAGCCACACATGGTTCAATTTAGCGTTTAATCAACGTTCGATTAGATTTTGTAGTTCGATCAAAAAAATTTAAAATCGATTTGAATTTAATCGATGTACACCACATGGGGAGTATGATTATTGTTCAATTTCGACTGAAGAGATAATCGAAGTAATCCAAAATCGTCGATTGAATTTCTCTTATGATTTTTGTTTCAATCGGAAGTTAAAGGGAAGTAGCCACACAAATCGAGCCAAAAAAATTGAGCCAAAAATCTACCAAAAAATTGAGCCAATGATTGTACAATCGAGCAAACTTTTCCAACCAGTCCGATCACTTTTCTATCGACGATTTGACAGAAATCGATCAATGATCGTCGGTTGTACTATGTGGGCAGCACACCGATTTTTTTACAACCGATCGATTTTTTCATCGAAAATTGAATGCTAAAATCGAACCATGTGTGGCTAGCTTTAGAAAGGTCCTCATTTTACATGGTTTTGGTAGAAAAAAGGTTGATTGTACAGAAATTGTATGGTAAAGGCCCCCATACATATATATAGCGAGCCACTGCCGATTTTGCTCAGTCGGCCAGAGAACAGACACGTCTGTAAATCTCTGGCCGATGCCATTAGTTTGAATGGGGACCGCCCCCCCGTTCAAACTAACGGCCAGGACACAAAGGGTGCCCGCCGATACTGTGAGCGTGGCGTCATCACATTGCACGCTACAGCTCATCTATCAGCCCCAGCTCGCTACGTGTGTGGGGGCATTAAGAATGTAAGGTGTATGAGGGTCTTTACCTAGGCCTAAATTAGGACAATTGTCTATTTGTACATACATTTAGGGAAGCAATGGCCCAGAAATTTATGATGTGGTAGGATGGTACTTTGTACAGTCAAATCTCATGTTTTTGTGACCTTCTAACCTAATAGCTGATTGACGACAACATTGGTTTGATTGGTAATTTAACAATTTACAATTCTCACTTTCTTTGATCACATTTTTAGAATTATACTTACCATATGTATACATCTTCAAAACAGATCATGTGGATGGATGAATTACACACTGAGTCACATTTATTATAACTGATGGCTGTCAAAATCAGCAATCTGCATTTATTATTTAAATATAATCTCTGCTGACCTTCGCAAATTTCCATTGTTATTTGGTTGAATCTTAGATCTGCAAATGGCAAGCATACTATGAATTCTTCCTTGACGGTCTCTGGTATTTACATATTTCTATTAACATGCTCCCAGCTGATCATTCAAATTCATCTGGCTCTTGTCCAGTTTACAGCACAAAGCTAAATTAACATTAAAAAAAGTTTAGAAAAATAGAAGTTGAGATATCGCCACTCTACTGTGTGTGGGAATGCAAAATAAAGCCAGAAGAACACTTAGACATATGGACATGGTACGTTTATATCAGCAGGACACCAACTGCTTTGGGATTGTGGTCACTGTATTATAAAATAGCAAATTTGTACTCAAAATTAGACTTAGGAAAAAGGTAAAACACAGATGCATGCAATGGGATCCATGTATATCAAAAGTAGCAAAACAACATCACAAATAAAATTCTGTAAATATGTCATGCAGTAAACTCAAGAAGAACTAGTAACATTTTAAGCACCTAAAATATATAACGTCTACTCCAATATTTAAACAATTTTTTGGTAAGGAGCCACCGTTTGACATTTTGTCTAAATTAACATGTTTGCAAAATTATTGAGACCTTAAAAACCCACACAAACCCAGAGTTCAAAAAAATGTATTATGTTCTACCTTTCCCTACATATTCCCTGTGTAGTAGATAGGTCCCATGCCACGATCTCCTGATATTGCTGATGTTCCCACAAAGAGTCTCGGGAGCTGAATGTGCTGGTTCCCACACTCACTGCGCATGTCAGTATTATCGGTGGACCCAGATGTTAGGTCCCTTGAGGTAAAATATCCATACAGGAACACCTAGCATACTAACACAGTAAGCATTGTACCCAGTGCTGATAATCTAGCTTGTAAAGCCCATAGCCGCTTTTTCTGCTCATCCTTGGCATATCGGTGTACGGTGAGAGAATTATTGCGTGGGACATTTTCAATCGTGCAGAAGTTAATAAAAAGTTCAATTAAAAAATAATTACCTAATGAAGGGGAAGTTTTATTCTAGGAAAATGTTATTGTTGTAATGGAACGCCAGATCTTCCACAGGGTATGGTCATAGGTCATAGCAGCCCTTTTCCAGGTTTAGCCCAGCTCTAGGTCTAAATGGGATATGCTATGACCAACAAAATGCTGTTTCAAATTTATATGCAAATTGTATTTAAGATTTATAAAGATTAAACTTTGTGGGTTTCAGTTAATCTGAATGGATGGTATTGTGTCTCAGGGCTGTTGGTGCTTCTGAAGTCCCAGGAATGTCAAGTTGCAGAATTGTCCGGAGGATTGCAGTATAGCAGTTATTTATAAACCTTATATGCTGCTACCCCAAACTAAGGTTTAGAAGCAAAAGAATCCTGACTCTCATGTTTCACAGATGTGTTTCCTGAGTTCAGTTCAATGTGGAGTCATAAAATATGTCATATAAGAAGTACAACAGTCAGCATTCAGCAGCTCTTTGTTGCTTTGTGTTTGGTGACTACATTCTATCCCATCACCAATAAGGCTCTATACACCGCAATCACCAATAAGGCTCTATACACCGCAAACCTGGATTTTATTGGCAGCCACAAACGTGTTCTACCAATTTGCTCCACTCTTCTTCTTCCTCTGGCACAGCTTTTTTTTCAGCCATCAAATAAATCTAATGTCCACTTATCTGAATACCAACTATATTGTGTTGAGCTAAGCTCAGTTTCCTGTACCCTGTCTGCTTCAAAGTCACATGAACCTGAAAGCCAGTAATAGTCCCAGGCTAAAACCTACATCACTACATATTTGTCATCAATGCACCCCCAGGTCCCTAGTTCACAAATAGGTATCATGCAGACCATATATTTAATAAAGACAAGGAAGAATATGCGTATATTTTAACAACAGATTTGGCAGTGTTGACTCCTCTCCCTCCCAAGGATCTAACGGAATGAATGGGAATTTTCATAAGTTGACTTAAGTTTAGCTTCGAGCTCTCCAGGTGAGGACAAGTGTGCACTGCATTGTGAACTAAACTGCATTAATAAGTATAGATTATTAACCTCCTGGGTGTTATGCATGTGGCATGCTTTGTTATAAAGCATGCTACAGGTAATCGCTGTGGATTACGGTGTAATATACCACAATTCTGTGCCCTCCCCTGTGCTTGAAAAAAGCGACGCCACCTCCATTACAGGGA
>CM070033.1:159785036-159802813 GCA_036250615.1 Ptychadena robeensis
CCCCCCCGCGCAGTCTTCATGCCACTTGCATACGTATATTAAATTTGCCTATCCTCAATGCTTAGGCCTGTTTGGCTCTGGACACAATGGGGTGAACCGTGACTTGGCTTTCTGTGCCTGAAGAGGATTGTGGTGCTAATCAGAGAAGGAAATGTCCATGGCCAAGTGAGTGGATTCAGACATTAGAAAGTAGAGAGAAAAATGGTGGCGTAGGCGACACCCCCTAAGATGGGCAGTTTTCGGAACTTATTACATTTACTTATTACGAACTTTAAAAATGATTATATTCAGTATGAACCTACCAAGAGGCGCTTCAACAATTTAATAGGACACAATAAAATACAGAAAATGGGAAAGATTAGAGCTTGACAAGCTCCTGGCATAATATGCATGTAAAGGCCAAAAAGATAATACTCTCCCAAGTGCTTTCCAACGTGTGCCATCCATAGAAGTACATCTTCAAGGTTTGGGGGAGTTTTTAGTGCAATTTTATGGAGGGCGTCCATTCTTGGCCATACAGCCCTACCAGCGGATGGTCACTAATGCACAGGAGGAGGGAAGGATAGAGTTCCAGCATGCTGGGAGGCAACGGAAGAGCGCTGCAGAGGATGGAAAAGTCTGGAGGGAAGACCTTGTATTTATAATAAAGATATAAAGGGGGCCTAATATCAAGCTCCACCTGTGTGCTATGTGTTATGGCAGAGCCATATTGGTCAGTGGAGCAATGAGAAAAAAGAAAAAAGGGGAAGAAAAGGGAAAAAAGTGGGAGGAAAAAGAATCCTTTACCTGTCTAGTGTTATTTCTATGTCCACTTATATATCAGTCATTCCAAAACAATTTAATCTGATTTCCTTTACACCTGTTCCACAAAAGCATATGCATCAGGCTCACGCTTATCCCCTATTGTCTCCCAGCATAGTAGTCAGGTTTCTGTCTTATCTTACTCCAAATCCCTTCCATAGCTAACTACATAGGTCTCCTCTCTAATCTTTATATTTATTTGGACCCGTTTTGTGTATTTTAATGCGTCCTATTGAATTGTTGAAGCGCCTCTTTGTAGACTTATACCGAATATGATCATTTTTAAAGTTTGAAAAAAATAAATGTAAATTTGTATCTCATTCTTGGTCTGGAACACCCTTTTTTTCGTTGTCATTAAAGTCCCGGAGACTGCCCGTCTCAGGCGGGGTCACCTACCCTACCACCTTTCTCTTCTTTTTTGTATATGGGATGCGGCAATCACCTTACCAGCCTAGTACCCTTTGATTTCTTTTTCCTTAGACATTAGTAAGTATTACTCTAACCAGCTGATAACTCTCGGCTCTTTCTATTGCCCTGTTGGCCCTGTTACCATGGTGAAACTATCCTGTACTGTCTATCCTGTATTCTTTTAGTCAAGTTATTTTCAACATTCATTGGCACTGTTCCTGTGTCTAGTACCCAGTAGTGATGGCCGAACATTGGCCTGGACTGTCCACGAACAGGCGGGTCGGACTTTTAAAGAAGTCCGCCGTCCGCCTGTTCGAGGACACATTCAAATTCTAGGCGGGGAATTTGAACGCATAGTTCCTGCTCAATTCCTGCTCTGAGCCGGCTTCATGCCCGGTCTTCTAGTTAAAAGATTCTTCCTCCGGCACGATATCGCAGGTTCTGATCCTGCCGGAGGAAGAATATAGATCTTCTTCTCGCCGGCGAACGGGACGGGTTGAACACCCGTACTGCTCGCCGGCGAGAAGGAGGGCGAACATCCATGTTCGCCGCCGAACTGTCCGCCTTGCGGGCAGTTCGGCCATCACTGGTACCCAGTATCTGTTCGTTACAATACCCTATACAACTATTGTAACATGAAAATAAAGGTAAGGTTGAACAGTTATTGTCTATGTGACTAGTGACTGCACATATATTTCTGTGACTTCAGTTGGGATTTATGTTGAGTCTAGAGTTTGTTTTCGGATATGTCTGCCAATAAGACCTTCTTTAACAAAAGATGCCAAGGAAAATGAGTTGTATGCAGTTTTGACAGCACCCGCTGGGAGGCAAGGCAGCGGCATATGTAGCATTGATGGTGCATCTTTCTCTATGCAGAAGAAGGAAAAAGCAGCAGCCAGCATTTCTGTGAAGCCTCTGTCTGAAGATACAAACTAATGACGTTCCTTGAAGAAGAAGAAGCCACAGCGTGAGATTTGAGTATAACATTTACAGATGGTGCCACTCTATGGGTCTGCGTGGGCAGAATCTTGTTTTTTATGTGCAATGTCCGCAAGTCTGCTCCTGTCTTGTGCTGCTTTAATTACCCTGATTTCTCCTCTTTGTATACATCTGTTTGTATATCATATACTAAATAAAAAGAAATATAATAAGAGTAAGTTGGGTTAATCATTATTTCTTTCTATCGGTAGAAAAAAGGAGTAAACCTTTTTTTAAAGCTGTCCAAAAGAAGTAGGGCTTTCTCCGTCTTGTAGGGGTTATATGAGGTGAAGGGTGGAGTCATGTTTTGTAGGTAGCCTTCGTTATGAACATATTATGTTGTCATAGTAGACTAAGTACCTATTCAACTACCAGGGTGAGCAACTACCTGGAATACCCCAAAATGTGTTGGTAGGAGATGGTCTATTTTTTCTACTAGCTGACTTTGTGAGTTAATTGCAATGCCCCTGAACATGGTATCATCCCCAACAATCCTAAAGAGAAAGTATTATAAATTACGTTCAATGTTAAGAAAATTTTCAAGATTTTGGATTGATTTTTAACTTGAACTTGAAATGGAATGTGATCCCAAGTAGTTGCATTTTTGTGACTAAATATACTATGTTCAAGGCAGGTTTAGCACTCTGGGAAGCAGTCATACTTGCCTTTTCCCTCAGCCCCCCCATAGTTAGTGCTCTTGTTTCATATTTAAATCAAAGGTAGGCCCCCTAGTGTCTTCACACCGCATGACTTTTGTTACTGCATTGTATGTGATGATATCAGAAAGTGTGTGACCAATCCTTAACCTCCTTGGCGCTATGCCCAAAGCCAGTTTGGGCAGAGTTTAATCGTGAATCAAACTGCGCCCACGCTGGGATCAGGTACAAACCCCAGTTCTCTGTGTGCCTGCAGCTTTTCTACAGAGCTGCAAATACACTGAGCCTTCCGGCCCCGTGTCTTCAGCATCATCTGTGACACAGAAGGGGGCGGGGGGCACGCCATAGGCCTCCATGTTAATGGAGGGGTGCCGCTCTTCTCCCCACACATGGCCGGTGTCTATTTGACACCGGCGGTGTGTAGAGGGCTGGGGGGAGAGCCGGCAATTGCGGTGGAGTACAGTGTACTCTGCCGCGATTGTGGGGGAAACAGCTTTTTGTACCATTAAAAATGGCGCGAAAAGCCTGTAACGCCTAGAGGGTTAAAGGACTTGGCACGCAAGTAGAAGAAAGCCTGCAGTAGAAATGAATAGGGCAAAACTGAATTCACAACTTCCCCACATGTTATGCCTGTGGGCAGTGGCGGTTTTAGGCATGATGCCGACCTGGGCGGTTTCCCAGGGCGGCATCATGCTGGGGGGCGGCATCTGGGTGCACCATGGGGGGAAAAAGATTTTAGATGCCCAAATGTCTCCCCCACAGTGCACCTGACTATCCACACTGCCAAGAAGGAAGAGATGAGACTCTCGTATAGCATGCTCTCTCTCTTCTGGAGTGGGGATGCTTTCCATGGGGGGGGGGCAGGTGATGGAACAGAGTCTTACCTCACGAGGGGGGTGGCTATCAGACAGGGTGCCCAGCATCTCCCTAGGACCGCCTCTGCCTATGGCTCATGATTTAAAACTAAGCAAACATTTATCTATTGCAGTACTTGGAAATTTCATTACAAGTGTCTCTTTTTAATTTTTTTGCGATTCAGATTTACACAAACAATACAAACTAAATACAAAAAGTTTTAATTATCTTTATTTTAAATGTCATTGTAATCAATTTAAACGTGAAGTGTAAAAATAACAGCCATAAGCTCATTTAACCCCCAACAAATTATTAGGAGTCAATGTTTAAACTACTAAATGTTTAACAACTAAACAGGACAAGATGGCTTCAGCGCTCATGAATGTGAGTCAGAGAACACAACCCCCCCGAGGCTGATGGGAGAGCTGTTCATATTTTATCTGTAAGTGGCAGGTGGCTGACGAATATAAAGACTGACAATTGTCACTTGCTAGTCATGTATCAGATCCCAACTTGACAGACTTGCAGAAATGACACAATGCCATCTCCATTCTATTTGGACTTTTCATTTTTGAGGACACTTACAGAAATAATTTAGAATAAAATCTTGGACACATCTTATGCATATTTCATTGCAGGCTTGCTCGACTTCTGAACTGCTGTCATTGTTTTTGTCTTTTGCTGCGTGTTCTGACTTCTAGGTGCTTCTAGGAACAAATAATCAGAAAATGCCATTGTTTGCATTTATATGAGGAATGTGTTCGTGGCTAGTGTTGTGTTCTTGGAATTCTTAACTCATAATTTATATTTAAATGGAAAAACTTTATTTTGCAATTGAATTCATGATAAACTACAAATTTCCATGTCCTTAATCTCAACCTTTTTTTACTCAATAGAAATATACGTAATGATTCTTAAAGTATTAAATACCTTCAGTATGAAATATTGATTAAATGAATAGCTTTGTATACATTGTACTGTCCATCTAACGCAAGTCAACATTATATACTTCCTATGTGTCCTAAAATATATCTCTTTGTTGCTAGGAATGATAAATTTACATATTGCAGCTTACCAGCAATTAAGTTATGACTTGTTATGACCTTTTCTAGGTTGGCTTCATTCACTGCACAGAATATGTAGAAAAGAAATTAAGCCATCCTTGCAATATTGCCATCTTGTGGAGAGAGTAGAGTTTGATAGATTAATTGATCTACATTGACTAAATCAACAAACAGCAACTACCAAAGCCTAAAGCTGGGCATAGACGTTCTGATTCCTGCACAACCCGACTGCCGATTGGATGCCGTGCGGCTCCCGCATCCCTTAGGGATCGGGTCATGCAGGAATCGCGTGCAGAATCTAGCAGGATTGTGCTAAAATCAGCCTTCATGTCGGATCGCACATTGACACATGGTCATTATTTTAAAAAGTTTATTTAGCTTTTGAAATAAAGGCTAGGGACTCATAGTAGTGTGGAGGTGCATCGAAGTACTGCAACTTACATGAGCAGATTCTGTAGAAGGATGTCTTCTGCTTAGCGCACTGCCACAAAGCTCACACACCAAGAATGGAAGGTCCAGGCACCAGAGTAGGGGGATATTTACCGTTTTTTGAGTAGGAAGGATAGTTACAGCTTCATCACTATCACCCGTTGGCAGGGAGGGGGCATCAATGTTAGGAGCCTAAGTTCCAAACAAGCTGCACCTACTGCCGCTGGGTACCTTAGGACGGCTGAAGGCTCTCTCCCCAGATTGGAGTAAAGTAGTAGCAGTCCTTGCCAGGAAGTCACACTGGAACAGTGAATAAATTAACCCAGGAATCCTGCGTCTGGGGACATGTCTGGAGGATCTGCAGTGTAAGAGGTCAGCATCAGAAAAGCCCAGAATGTTCTCAGTAGTTAACATATATATATACAGTATACAGTTAAACATATACACATCAAATGAATAGGCACTGCCACTGTCCTAAGCTAGGGAAGCCCCATGCACATACAAGCATTTATAACAATGCATTAAAATGTACAATTCGTGCCATTTACTGGTCACTACAACTTTTACACAATCTGCACTGCGCCCACATTTTGCTCAGTACATTGCACAGTACACACCATAATCTGTTGCATTAGAGGTAGTGTATTGAAAACATTGACGATAGCGCATCAAACAGCTTGCAGCAGGGCATCATACCACAACACACTGCACAACTCAGCCTATGCAAGTGTGAATGGTAAAAAAGGGTTTCTATGCATAGATGGGCTGGGCATAAAGTGTGAAAGAGCCCTTAAGCTTTAATGGATAAAAGTTGCGCATTGTAAACGTCTTTTCTCTTTTCTCCTGACCATGGTGCTTACCCTTTTTTAATGGCTTTATATTATTATTGTTGTTATATTATATTATATTATTATTGTTATATATTATTGTTTATATTACTATTACTATCTTTTTTTTTATAAATGCATAAGAAATGTAAGGGAGCAGTCACACAGACGATTTCTGCTTCCCCTGTGTAATTCATATTCTCAAATTTAGAAATTTATTAAGAATATTAGGCGATAAATTCACAATATTTTGCGAAAACGAATATTGCCTGTGCTGCTCATCACTAGTTATGAACACACCCAAATAAAACAGACTATTTATTACACAATTTCTTTTTTATTATTAACATTTATGATGGGTGTGCTACAAATTTATTTTGTATGCAAGATGCTAAATGTATAGTATTTTTGATGTATAAGGGAGCAATACTATTAAGTATTGCCCTATTGACCTTTCAGAAGACATTTGGCAAAAATAAGTAATCAGCATTGAGGTTTACTGTAATATATGATAAAACATATTGTGTTGTATAGAAAGAAACACTTGAGCAGCTCAATGAACAAAGTTGATGAGGGTTAAGTAACAGATGTCAATAGGATAGTGCCAGTCCGAAGAGGTGAACCATTGTATTTTAGGGAAGGTGCACAATTAAGACATGTAGATTGATACCTCCAAGGGCGCTCAGAGAATAGGGACTAATGGTAAATGAATAGAGACTAAGTATGGCCCTTATTGCTTCTGATTTGTGACATAGAAAACACACAATTGCTAAAGCCTGCACATAAGGGCACACAGTAAAATGCATTAGCGTTTCTATTAAATACTCATGTACTCAGTAAACCTTGCAGAGGTCATTTCCAGATATACATACCCTATAGGACATCACAATGCAAGTAATTTCTCTTTGTACATTGAAGATGTTTCCTATGTTCCCTAAAGAGCTCAACCTACTTGAGACCTGCAAGCATGTATATATGGTGTCTTGTATTAAGCATACACGGTTTGACTTTTTCATTTGATCGATCTAAAAAACGTAATCTTATTTAGTCAATTGTATTGGCGCCCCCTATTTGTATTTCCCTTTTGGGAATCAAGGGCGTGGGGGCCACTATTAACCGTTAATATTTGTAATACTTAAAATAGTCCTAAGTAAAATGTTCCTTGATTTTATTGAGCCGCAGCATGAAGCCCACAGACATAAAGGGACATCACCATTTCATCATGCTGAGGCTCAATAAAATCAAGGAACATTTTACTTAGGACTACTTAAAGTATTACGTAAATAAACCGTTAATTGTGGCCCTTAAAAGTCCCCACACCCTTGATTCCCAAGGAGAAATACAAATAGGGGCGCCAATTCTTTGGGTTTACCCCTAATCCTTATTGAAATTCAATTTTTGGATGTGGGCCACCACACTTAGGAAGACTCAACCATAAAAATATTGTATTCTTTGCTTTTTCTGCTTGATCTCTCCTCTGCCTTTGACCCTGTAGATCACCCTCTTCTTCTACAGAACTTGCACTTTACCGGTTTTCGTGACTCTGCACTTTCCTTGTTCCTCTGACTGACTGCTCTTTACAAACTTCTTTTAATTGCTCCTCTTCTTCTCACACCCCCCTTCCTGTTGGTGTCCCACAAGGCTCAGTCCTTGGCCTGGTCCTTTTCTCTCTTTACACCTCTTCCCTTGGCAAACTAATCTCATCCTTTGGTCTGCAATACCATTTATTTGCTGATGACACCCAAATCTACCTATTCACCATGGCCTTTACTCTCTTTGTCCTGGACAATATCTCTCATAGGCCATCTCTTCATGGTTGGCTGAAAGATTCCTAAAACCTTACCTGAGTAAAACAGAACTCCTCATCTTTCCCCCATCACCTTCCAAATCTCCCCCCAACATCTCACTTACAGTAAATAACACAGTCATCTCCCCTATTCCACAAGCTCTTGGTGTCACCTGTGACTCGTCACTCTTTTTACTCCCCCACCTACAAACTTTTTAATCCTGCCACTCATCACTCAACATCTCCCAGATTCCCCCTTCACCCTCCCCTGAACCACCAAAGTCCCTGGTACACGCCTCGTCGTTTTTGTCTGTACAACTCGCAACATCATCCTCCTGGTCTCCCTCCCCCCTCTCCAGTCCATCATGAATGGTGCTGCTCAACTCATTTACCTCCTCTACCGCTCCTCTTCTCGCCGCTCCTCCTCTGCAAATCTCTCACCTGCTTCCAACTTGTCCAGAGAGTAAATTTTAATTTGTGCCTTGCTTTTAATCACTCCACACTCCTCCCCACTTACCATCCTCCAATCTGTACATACATACACCCCCCCCCCCTCAACCCCCCCTCCGATCCTCAAGTCCTACTATACACCCCCACTAGAGATGGTCGAAATAATAACATTTGATTCTACTTAAATTCGAGTTTCCCAACGATTTTTTCGATTCGACTCTAGCGAAATTTCAACTTTTTTCTAGTCGAAGTTGAAAATCGCATAACGCCAAAAATTTGCATAAACACTAAACCACATTCCCGCCAAAGCCCCAACTTCGCAACGGTCAAAAATCTCACCTAAGGTCCGGACAAATTCTGGATTTGCTGCCCCTATCGAGCTATCATAACCGAATCAGTCGACATCCCGTACCCAGCTTTACATCAAGCTGAGATTCTAACCCCATCTTAACACCCAACTTGACATTTAGAGCAAAACACTCATTCCTTTCTTCACATATTTCCCCCCCTTCTCTACCATCCCACTCCACCTGTTTCCCCTCCCCCCCACCCCTTCTCCTCACATCTCTCCACATCCTCTTTGTGAGGACCATCTTTCACGCGGGCTTTCGCCAATAAGCCTGCACCCAAATTAGCTAGCACCATGCGAATTTCCGCCAATGCGAATTTCCGCCAATGCGAATTTTCCAATCACCTCTGCATACTCGCACGCGAAATAGCGGCTGGGCAAATCAAAAGCAAAGTTATTTTTCAAGTTGAAATTTCGATTTCAGTCGAAATATCAGGCTGATATTCAACTTTTTCGGCGAAAACTCGAAATGACCCCATCAAAATTCGACTATGCGAATTTTCTGCGAAAAAGTCGAAATTTCTACTTAAAAATTTGCACTGCGAATTTTTCGACCATCTCTAACCCCCACTCATAACGTCATCACATGCCCGGCTTCAAGACTTCTCTAGCACCGCTCCTACTCTCTGGAACTTGCTCCCTCACCCCATTAGACTTGCTCCTGCATTTGGCACTTTTAAAAAAGCCATGAAATCCCACCTCTTCAGTTTGGCCTACTCGTTTTCTCACTCCTAACATCACAACCATGCCAGTCCCATCTCCCCACCCATTGTATACTCTGTTCCTTAACTGTCATAACCTGCACCTGTGTGTATTATCTTGTGTTGTATCTCCACTCTCATTTATTGTAAAGTGCTGCGTAATATGTTGGCGCTGTATAAATAAATAATAATAATAAGGTGATAGGTCTGCTTAAGTTGAAAACCCCCTAACCTTGATATCATCATCAAATTTGCTGCAGATGTAGAGAAGTGTTGTGGGAACATTACAAAAACTATTGCTTTAGCACATGTAGTTTTTGCATAAATGAAGCTCAAAGTTAAGTCAAAAAATTTAAAATGTATTTTGAACCTAATTTATACATTTTATATATTAAACATCTAGTCAAATATCTCTAATTACAATATATAATAGTATTCCCTCTGATCCTTACCTTGTTATTGTCTCATATAACATATACGTGTAGCTTAGGGTTAGCTAAGGAGTATTCTATTTGTATGTAAATGTATCAAATAACAGGATCCCTTGGAGCAAAAACTAGAAAACAAGAAGATAGATGAAGTTACATACTATACAGACCTTGGCCAACCTAACAAGGTAAGATAAACTCTGATGTCACAAAAATAAACTACATGTTAGAAAATGTATAATTTGCTCAGTTTACAACTACCTGTACAAGAAGAAATGGTGAAGCTGTCTTAAACGCTGTATCTCTAATGACCTATACCTGGCTTTTTTTTATCAGGTTTTTAATGACGTTAAAACAAGAGAGCCTGAGAGCACCTGTCAGAGCATATTATACGATTACACTAAACGCATCCAAGTGAAACTGAACAAGCAACTCTTAAAAAAAAAAAAGATCTTTGGGATTCTTCCTGTGTGTGTGGAGTATTCTGTAGTACGGTAGCAATAATAGATGAGCGTTTGGCTATTGAAGTCTGTTTATGACTAATTCACACCTGTACATGGTACAGAGCACAAGAGGCATGAATGAATAAAGACTTACATTTTAGAGCCTAATGAAAAATTAATACTTGAAGCAGAAGACTAAAAATACACAGCGAGGTAACAACAAAGGTTCTTACAATGGATGACTATGCACCGATGTGGATTAAAGGGATTTCATCTATGTTATCAATGAAAGAAAACATTAGCATATGTAGCTTCAACTTTTTCCATATAACCAGTACTCCGATATATAAAAATAATAGCAAAGCCATGGGTCGTGTATACATGACATGACCAATACATGACACAAACTTTTGGGGGATATTGAGGAGCCGGTCTCCATACTCAGCCATCCTGGACTCTTCACCTCCACCTTTTGGGGGGCTTTTGCTGTACTGCATTCAATACATCCACTGGCAGGGATCTATAGTTCCTCCATGCACTGGGAATATTCTGGCCAGGGAAAGACCCGTCTGTGTGCCCTGGACATCTAGGTCAGGGCCATATCTCCAGCTATGCAAAGTATGCATGCGCATAGGGCCCCAGGACTGAGTGAGGGTTTGAGGATTGGATCTCCCCTGTCAGAAACATCTAGCGTATTTCGCCAAGTACCCTTCTAAATTAAAGCATAGAGAGAAAACATGTGTATATTACCTATTTTCAGTTGGTTGGGGGAGGGGGGGTTGTGCTACCAGAAAAGAGAAACGTTGTTGAGCGGGGGTCTGGGAAATCCTTGTCCACATTTTTTTTATGTTTAGGTCAGAATTTGGTCCTTACTAGTCAAATTCTTTCACACCATGCATGTTTAACCATTTTTAAGAACCATGTGTTGCCTATTTGGGTACAGTGATTCTGGTACTGAAATGGACCTTCTCTAAACAGTTCTTAGCCATAGAATAGTCCAACATCTCTTGGTATGCTGAAGCATGAGGATGTCTTTTCACTGATAATAAGAGGCCTAGTCCTACCCCTAGAAAGCAGCTATGTTCTATTATGTCAGGATTCAAACCTAGGGATGCTTTGGTGTCTGGAGCTCTGTCTGCAGAGCCATCTGAATGTCTGATTATGCATCCTGTTGAATCCCTTGAAGATAATGTGCTACCCAATTCTTGTTGAACCCTTGAACCTTTGCCCCCTCCCCCGCACTTTATATAAAAGCCATCTCCTTTCATTTTGTCAGATTATTGTGCTCCTACCATTTTCTTGTTACTTGCTGCTTCTTCTTGTGCTCTTATTATTATCATCTGTCTACTGACACTTGGCTTTGTATTACTCAACTACTCTTCAGCTTGCTCCATTGATCACCCGACTCCACTGGATACCGACCTCCACTTGTTCCTAATCACGCGTCAGCTTGCTACCACTGTTTGTGCACATATTGCCTGCACCTTTGTTGCTGTTTCAGCCCCTGGGCTCCAAGCCTGACCCTTGATTGTTATATATTATCTCTCCTCCACCTTTTGGGGGGGGGGGGTTTATGCCAGGGGTTGATGGGTAAAAAAGTATTCTTCCACAATGTGAAACAGCTTCCACAACAGCTTTGGTACTGAACAATAATATTGGTTGATTTCCTCAATGAGTGTGGGATGGATACTCTTTATCTTCCATTGTGGTATCTATGTGGAGATATGGCTAGTGATCCCTGCTCAGGTGGTGAACCTAAAGGTAGCCATACACAGGTCGATTTGTCAGCGATCAAATGCCAATCGATTGCTGATCCAATCTTTCCAGGCGATCAGGAATCGGCAATTGATTGGATCAGGAATAAATGCAACACCACCTTGGGAATCAGATTTGTGGCTGAAAATTAGTGCCAGGGGATGAAATTCTGCGTGGGGGGGCAGGAGTGGTAAATTTGTATTGTGTGCTTCTCTGTGAGTCCCCTTGATGTTCTGATAGATAGGATCACAGAAACAGCAACTTAAAACAGGTCATGAATGGACCTGACTGAGACAGAAAACACCTAAAAATTGGAGTCATTGGTTTGTCTCCCCATACTGGAGTAACAGGCATGGAGAGGTTTTAACCAAAAAGATACAGGAGGCTGAGGCCTATCTACTTAGGAGCACTATTCCATAAGTCTGAATTTGTGTTATTTGTAAAATTTTATTTCTTTTACTATACATTGATAAGGACAATTCTTTAATTGCTTGGGCCTGTGATGGTTTATCTCTACTGGATGGGTCAGCACCAGTGTGCAAAAGGAAAAAGAGGCAGATGCCTTTTTGGCACTGAATGTTTAATGTTTTTTAATTGTAATTAATGAAATAAATATGATTCTTTTATAATAAGTTTTTTTTGTCAAATGTACAAAAAAAAAAATTCACCTCGGAAACCCCCCTTTACATATATTGCAAAATATATGACCCCTTTTTGAATTGGTTGTACTAACATCCTCACATATAGTGAGGTGAGGGGAGGTGATTTGTCCTCCAATAGGCTCCAAAACACAAAACTATTACTATATGCAATATTTAAATTATATGTAAGCCAATATACAGTGCATAAAAAAAGTCAGGTTCCTGTGCCGTACAAAAATGAGAACTTTTTCCACCTTTAATGTGGCCTATAAACTCTACCACCCAAATGAAAAACAAACTGAAATCTTTTAGGTGGAGGGAAGAAAAAATATAAAAAGAAAATAATGTGGTTGCATAAACTAATACTTTGTTGAAGCACTTTTTGATTTTAGTCCAGCACTCAGTCTTTTTGGGTATGAGTCTATAAGCATGGCACATTTTGGGTATGAGTCTATCAGCATTGCACATTTTGGGTATAAGTTTATCAGCATGGCACATTTTGGGTATAAGTTTATCAGCATGGCACATTTTGGGTATGAGTCTATCAGCATGGCACATTTAGGGTATGAGTCTATCAGAATGGCACACTGTGACTTGACAAGATTTGCCCACTCTTCTTTGCAGAAACACTCCAAATCATTTAGATTGTGAGGGCATCTCCTGTGCACATTCCTCTTCACATCACAACACAGATTTTCAATCTCATTCAGGTCTGGGCTCTGGCTGGGCCATTACAAAACTTTAATCTTCTTCTGGTGATGCCGTTGTTTTGTTGATTTGGATGTATGCTTTGGGTTGTTGTCATGCTAAAAGATGAAGTTCCTCTTCACGTTCAGCTTTCTAGCAGAAGCCTGAAGGTTTTGTGCCAACATTGACTGATATTTGGAACTGCTCATAATGCCCTTTATCTTAACTAAGGCCCCAGTTCCAGCTCAAGGTTAAGGAATCTGTCAGCCATCTATTAAGAGATGGCACTGAGGACAGAGGGAGTAAAGGCCGGGGTAGATAGGTAAATTTGGGTGTCATCAGCATATAAATGGTATTGCAGACCAAAGGATGAGATGAGTTTGCCAAGGGAGGAGGTGTAAAGGGAGAATGGGACCAGGTCAAGGACCACTGTTTTATTTTTATATTTTTTCTTTCCTCCACCTAAAATATTTCAGTTTGTTTTTTATTTGAGTGGTACAGTTTATAGCTCACATTAAAGATTGAAAACTTTTTTAAATGATTTATCTTTGTCTAATTTTTGTACAGCATAGGAACCTGACATTTTACCAGGGGTGTGTGGACTTTTTATATCCACTGTAACTGGTGTTAAGGTAGAGTTCCCTGGATGACATTAGGGTTTATCATGACAGGTTTTTGTACCTGGGCTGGGACATGACACTCTCTAAAGAGATGCAGCGCAACACAAAGCAGGTCAACAGCAGCCTCTTAACTGCCATGTGTATCCTCAATGAATTTGATGTTTTTCCAGAGCTTCTGTTCAGTATTACTCGTGCTCTCACCTATAACATAACCACTAAACTCTTTTGTATGCAAAAGAGTTTGTTGACTTTTGTGAAAGCAATGTTCTTTTTTCAATTTGAAGGTAATGTTCCTCTAAGTATCTTCCTTTTAAATCAATAAAACTAAGTTTAGGAACGTTTCCCGAGGTTAGTAATGAACTGAGAGGGAGCTTGGTGTGATACAATGAATATCATTAATCTTTCATACTAACCTGTGATTTTGGTCCCAACTCAATTTGCACTAGGACCTTTAATGAATCCGCTGCACACTGCCATGAAGGAGCCGTCACAGCATTTAGCAAATACCAGAAAATTACTGTGGCCTAAAATTATCTCGCTTTGCTGTAAAACAGCCTATTCTCACATTCAAATCACTTGGGAATATGAGTAATACAGCTGTAACACAGATACAATTCAACCTGCAGCAAAGAGCATCTTTCTGAGGCTGGTGTGTGCTATGCAAGCCCAAGAACCTAATTGTTGCAGAGGCATAAAATCATAACACATGTATGATTAAAAGGAAGAACTCCGATCTAATTACAAACATTCTATAGATAACAATGACAGGATGTTTCAGATTATGACATTAGCATTGGACAGGCAATGATGAAATAGAGTTTGATGCCATACGCAAAGCCTACACATGAGATGACCTTTAGCTTGGCCTATTATTAGGGGTGCGCATAACTTTTTTAGTGAGCTCCTCAGATGAGTACCAGATGATGGTGTTTGGTACTCACCCCATGTGTAGCGTGCAGCAGTCCAAATGTAAAACTTTCATAGTCATATTCCAGCTGTCACACAGTGCTTTTCTCTTGTCAAATTTTACCCTTACATATGCCTATTCTGACTTTCATCCCCCAGATCTCCAACACACTTAGGCTCCACTATGCATTAAGAATGTGTTGCATTAACAGATCCAATAAACACCACTCGTGTTTGCAACGTATCAATTTTTTTGTGTTCTTTTTTTTTCATGAAAGGATTGATCAATGCATTGAACAATGCATACCATTGCATTTCAATGGACTCAATTCATTTTCTATGCGTGCATCAACGCACCCATACTTGCACTGGCTTACGTTCACTTTCAATAGATGTGTCAACATCCCTGTGTTTGACGTATGTCCAATATTTTATTTGGGATTATTAATTAACATTCCCGATTTCACACCCCTTACTGCAACCTTTTCCTGCGGTTATCCAAGTGACATAAATTGTATACATTTAGCTGCGCCGCCCAGCCACTGGGTGCATCCAAGTTGTAAGTACGCATATGAGCTTTGTAACAATAATGCAGGTACGCATAGCTAGTTTTTGTCCCCTTTTAAGTACCAGAATACCACTTATGTGCACCCCTTTGCCTTCAAAGGTGGAAAGTGACAGAGCTCATTAAAAAACCTTTGCTGCCTCTAAATGTAGTGTATGTGTGCAAGGAATGCGAGGTGTAAATTTTTTGCCTACTGCTCTGGTATTCTAGGCAACAATGGGCATTTAGCCTGTGCAGCTTAAAATTTTTCATCCATCTTCAATATTAATATTTGGTTCTGCTAATGTCATACTAACCCTCCCTGTAACTTCTAAAGCTAGCCATACACGTGTCGGATTCCATGGCCAATTGATCACTCACCCAATTGATTCCGGCGATCTCAGCGGGAATGGGAGCTGCAATCAATCAGCCAATTAAGAGGATCCGATCGCTGCATACCACCTTGTCCGAGTGATCGCGTCCAATTGATCGGGGGCTCAGAATTGGATCCGACAGAGAACCAACATGTTGGTTCTCTGTCGGATCCAATTCTGAGCCCCCGATCAATTGGACGCGATCACTCGGACAAGGTGGTATGCAGCGATCGGATCCTCTTAATTGGCTGATTGATTGCAGCTCCCATTCCCGCTGAGATCGCCAGAATCAATTGGGTGAGTGATCAATTGGCCATGGAATCCGACACGTGTATGGCTAGCTTTACCCTCACTGTAACCCATATGAGTCATACAAAATGCTGTATGATGGTTTGATTTTCTATTCCATGCATATGAGAGGTTTTGTATTCCATGCAGTGTATTTACGGTAAATATTATAGATCCTTTTCGATCCAAAGATCCTAAAGTCAAAAATTTACCCTATATATCTATTTACTTTTAAATACAAGAAGTGTGTACAAGTAGAAGTAGTCTGTTGCTTCTGGGAGATGAGTGATGTCATTTTCCTGAAGCCAAGGAATATCATGTATGCTGAGTTTTGAAATCAAGGAGGCTTATCGTTTTTTGAAGACTGTGTTTTATATGCAATTAACTCCTTCAAGGATAACCCCTCTTTGAATATTAAAAATATAAATATAATGTATATTAAAAAAAAAAAAAAATATATATATATATATATGTATATATAAATATAAGCCCTAAAGAGATACCTGATTGAGGAATGTAAATCTTTAAGAGTATCCCTTTGAGGCTGATCCCCCACAATATATATCTATATATATATATATATATATATATATATATAAAACCTCCAAAATCATCAAAAAGTTAATAAAGGAAATGTTCTATTCCCCCTTAAAATGATTTCTAGAAGTAAGTGCATAAATGAGAATGATAAATATTATTTTGATAAATAATATTATTATTATTATTATATACTGTATATATAGAAAAGTTAAAAGTGAAAATTGTTATATTTTTGTTTCACTATTTTGTATTTTTTTGTGCATTTTGTATAGCTAATGAGCCATGTTCTGGACTAGTACCTTTGAGTAAGTACACTTTACAATCTATTTTATTTGAAAAGTAGAGCTTTTAGAAGCTGAAAAATCTTTAGCATCCAATATACTTTAGTCCCCAGGCAACTGTGTCACCACAGGACACTTTAATTGTGCAGAGGCTGGTGTGATGATCAGCCATTACATCAGTTCAGGCTTGTTGCCTTCCAGAGCAGTGGTAATAGTCTTCATTTGAAGGGAGATGGGTTTTTTTCTTGAAAAAATGTTTTGGTAATCTTCAGTGAACATGAATTTCCTTTTCCACGTTTAATATTAAAAATACAAAAACAGATTACTATTTGCAAAAATTTTAAAACGCATCTGATCTAGGTTAACTTTGATATTGTCCAATATTTTGTCTGACTTCATGGCACCAACAACCACTGCAACAAGACCACTTTTCTGTTTCCAGTATTGACACTGTGGTTGGACAAGAGTTTAAACAGCAAGTAAATGTTAAGCTAGCCATGCATGTGTTGACTTTTGCACGATAGATATTAGATTTGATCATGTTGCGCAATTGTATGATCATACACCAGTCTAACATCAATAAATCGTACCACCACGCAGTGTGATCAAGTTAAAAACATTCAATTTATGTTCGTACTTTCGAATGCATTCGAAGAGCGATTGTACATACGATCATAATTTGTATAACATAAATTATTCTAAAGGAAACGGACCGAGGTCCAAGGGTGGTTGAGGCCTCTCCCTGAAGTTCGTATTAGAACTCTGTGCCACACCCACTAAGAATTTACAAAAATATAGAATCGGGCAACCTGGGCTTTAAAGGCACACTATAATCATTGGGCCATATATAAACAATGCGATTAGATAAAAACCATTTGTCTTTATTAAACATGAAAAAAGCCATCGCACAAATACACACAATGACTGATAAAAGTCAAAAAGATAAAAACAGCAAGCATGCGTCGA
>CM070033.1:159805117-159819476 GCA_036250615.1 Ptychadena robeensis
AAGTCACGAAAGGGCGCAAAACCGTGTCAACATATATGCTAACGTTTTCAGTGAGAGAGCCATTACCAGACACGATAGGTCTGCCCATGGGGTCAGAGAGAGACTTGTGGGTTTTGGGCAGGGCATAAAATGTAGGAATTCTCGGGTTAGACACGCGCATAAAGTCACATTCCGTAGGGGAGATGATCCCATTATCCCGTGCGGATAGCAGGATCTCATCCAGCTGTGATTTAAACAGCTGGATGTCATCTGCTTTAATCCGTTGATACCAATCCTGGTTATTTAAGATTTGCATACACATGTCCACGTATCTTTTATTGCTCATGAGTACAATGTTGCCGCCCTTGTCGGCGGGCTTTATAACCAAATCTCTATCTGTGGATAGGGTGACAATCGCCTCTCTGTGCCTTACAGAGAGGTTTTCTAAAACATTGTCCGTTGGTTTCATATGTTCGATTTCTTTGGTTACCTGATTGACAAATAACTGTATATGTGAATTCAGGTTCAATGGAGGGAATTTGTTTGATTTTGGTTTTAAGGTGGTGAAAGTGGTGTCCACCGGAGGGGGGGGGGTGGGAGTGTGGGTAACTCTTCCCAATCCTCCTCTTCATCCTCCTCCGGGCAATCTGACTCTTGTTCCGCCAGTAATTGCATGAGAACCTTCAGAGCTCTAAAATCAATCGCTTTAAAGTCTTTGAACGTGTCCTTGGTGGTTGTAGGAGTCTTATCATGTAAGACTTTGAGGAGTATTTTTCTGGCGAACAAGTTTACATCTTTGATTGTCTCAAATCTGTCAAAGTGTCCAACCGGGCAAAAGCTGAGTCCGAGTTGGAGCACTTCTTCCTCACTAGGAGTGAGTACGTGAGATGATAAATTTATAATATTTAAGTGGTGGGCTTGTCCCCTGCCCTGGGAAAAAAAGTGTCCAAGGGACCTGTGCGGACATTAGATGAAGCGGATTTGGTGGAGCTAGACGAACGGTCCGATGATCGAGTAACGGTTGGAGCCGAAAGACTCGAGGGGGTGCAAACGTCAGTGGGGGCAATGTGAGTCGTGCTGAGGGGTAGGGCCGTCGTGTGTGCAGTATCAAGAAGAGGTGTGATGGGCGTAATGGTCGTAACTGAGTGAGAAGTAGTAGGGCCAGGCTCTGAGCTAGTCCGAGAAGAGGAGATAACAGAGAGGGTGGCTAATGATGCAGAAATTTGAGATGCGGGGGGATCCTCCATCGAGCTGTGATCATCCCCTCGGGGAACCCCCCGATTGGTTGATTCCTGGGAGGAACTAGTTCCTCCATCAGCTGAGCTGTAACTTGATTGTGTCTGTCGTGGTATGAATCTGCGTTTTTCGTCAGATTGAATGTTCTGTTGGGGTAGTCTTTTGGTGCCTATATTGCGAGGCTGATGTGTCTGTGGTTGTTGTCTGGGATTGGTGCGAGTTTGAGGGTATTGTGATGATGCATCCGACTCCTCAGATTGATCATTGTATCTAGAACTATTACTATTACGTGACCTGGGAGGGACATGATTGGGTCTGGGCCATTTATAAGCCCTACCCAAATTAAAACTTAGGAGATCTCTTTGGAACTTATTTTCTTTACGATTGGTCATAATCGTGCTAGCATCGAACATTAACTGATATATATATGCTTTGTTAGCAGATTATTTGTCGTTTGTCCCTGATGAAGCCTGATACAGGCGAAACGCGTTGGAATGCAACAATCGACGCATGCTTGCTGTTTTTATCTTTTTGACTTTTATCAGTCATTGTGTGTATTTGTGTGATGGATTTTTTTCATGTTTAATAAAGCATAAATTATTCTAATTCTGATTCCAAAACGATTGCAAAACATTCATAATTATGATTCTAATTCTGATCATAATTCCAAATATGATTCTAAACCGATTCTAAATACGATCGTAATTATGATTCTAAATATGATCGTAATTACCATTCTTATTCCTATTCCAAATACGATTATGATTACAAATACGATCCTACTTATTATTCTAAATATGATAATTAACCTAAAAATGTATGGTTTTAAGTCGATAGAATAGAAATATCGAACCGTGTATGGCCACCTTTATTCATCATATTGGCAAAAGACAGATGCCAAGGAACTTAGTGTGCCAAATCTAACAACAATGGCCGGACTCACTGGACCAGGATACAAAGCTTTCCTGAAGATAAGCACTCCATTACAGCAGAGATACACACATCCACTTCACAAGACAAGTTTCTACAAATTTTTATCCAACTTATGCCTGCCATACACACCCCGACGGTGCAGATAGACCAGCTCAGATGAGCTCCGGAATGCAAACGTGATGACGTCATCACATTTGCATCCTGATGCATTATGGGGCTGCACTAGTCGGCCGGCACCCTTTGTGTGCCGGCCATTAGCTTCAATGAAGACGCCGGCCAGAGATTATCGGGCAGAGATTATCGGACATGTCCATTCTCTGGCTGGCCGAGCTGTGGGGCGACAGGCATCTGTCGCCCCATGTGGGCACATGCCGATAAGCGGCCGATTTTTCCGCTGACCGGCGGTGCGCACGTGCACGCCTGTCGGTCAGGTGAAAAATCGACCACTTAGTGGCATGTGTATGCCAGGCATAAGGCTAAGGAATGCAAATCTTTGAATCTTTGATTGGCCTGGCTGTCGCAGCATTATCATGAAGTGTCTTCGAAGGATACATGGACTACAGTGAGGTTCACTAATTTCATATTTAATCCCCCTAGCGTTTCTGACGGCACCATCTCGTTCAGCGCTGTCCCGTTAGTACTGTTATGGACAAGATGGTGCCATCCAGCGAAGATCGGAGCCCCAGGATCGCATATTGCAGTTTCACGCTGTCCCAGTGGCTCCGATCATCTGAACTGATTTCTGTGATGTGATGACGGGTGGCGGGAGATTCAAAAGTAAATCACACGAGAACAGTTCTCTATGGATAAGACTGTTTCATTGTGATTCCCAGATGTGCCCTTTGAAGTTAACCCTCCCTCCCTGGTGTGGAGAGGAGAGAGGGTGCCAAAGGGAATGGTACTTAATACATTGATAACTATCCAATACAATAGTATGAGTACAACAGTAAAAAAAAAACACAAAACACATTTCCAATTGAATACAAATTTTATTATAAACAAAACATAAATATGACTACATACTGTTTTGCAATCTATCATATAGTATTTTAGAAATTGTATTATTCAGATGATACTTTTTATTCATTTTTTTTGTGTAATTAGTTTTATATAATTGTGTGTTTCAAACATTATTATATTCAGGATGTCTCTTAGACCCTTGTACGGACATATTTTGGAAAGTTACACGCCTACAACATAAAAATATTCCATTTAAGTCTATGGTGCACTTTTGGTACAGAAATCTGCACCTTGCAAGAGCACTAGGGAGGTTAAAGGAACCAGTATTCATCTTGAGTTGTCTACCCTTCATCAGCACTCTTAACAGTTAAACATAGAGTACAGGTTTTATTGTGTGAACCAGCTGTAGCATAAATCTCCCTTTTGTGGTGTAAATTCAATTATTGTTATCAGTTGATTAGTAATTTAGACCTTTTAGTTAGCATTTACCAATAACAAGCAATTAAACGCAAGCAAGTAGTTACAGCCTAATGTAATATACATGTCATAACTGGAAATTCACTGCTCTGTTCTATGTCACTTAGACAGCGTATTGTGTATCCTCTACTAAGTAATCCACTCCAGGAAGGTGGGTGCCCATGGGAATTATTCTAAACTGCAGCTACATTGAGTGTCTGCCCAGAGATGTTGACCCTTGCACACAGGGTCCGATTCTATCTTAAAAGAAAAAAGAGTGTGTGTTTACATGTTTCATGTGTGTATATGAGTTGTGTATGCGTAGTTCAGGTTATTTTTTTCCGACATTTTGGGTTTCAGTTTGGGCACTCGGTCTCTAAAAGGTTCGCCATCACTGCCAAGTGTGTATACAAATCATCACAGCAGTGGAACCCATCCAATATATTTTGGGTTGTGTATGCACTAAAATTCCCATGTTCAGTGAGCATCAAACAAGGGGATTTCAACGAAGTAGAAGTAAGCACTTAAGGCCCCCATACACCTTACAATCTTACCATACAATTCCTGTACAATCACATTTTGTTCTACCAAAACCATGTAATATGAGGACCTTTCTAAAGCTAGGAACACACGGCTCGATTTAAGCATACAATCGATGTAAGATTAGATGAAGAACCTCGATTTTGGTATTTTATCGATTGTACCATGTGCGCTATAGGGTCATACAATCGTAGTACAATATCGATGTAGAAAACATCGATTATTGACTAAAATCGTCAATGAATGTAGTACGATCATGGTACAATTCGACGATAATTTTCCAACTAGTCCGATCACTTTTCAATCGATGTAAAGCTCTTCATCGAACTAAAATCATCGATTTGTAGAATCTATGTAAATTTTTATTGATTTGCATCGATTGTACTCTTAAATCGAGCCGTGTGTTCCTAGCTTAAACCTTCCAATCACTATGTATTCTATCAGGTAAGCCACTATACTACACAGTTGTTGAGAGATCTAATGGAGATTGCATTGATCGATCTTTAGGTGTATGGAGGGCTTTGTCAACATTTGGAGAGTTCAGGCCGCTTCATAAATGCAAAACTCTGCTTTGTGGAAATAACAACACTGTAAGCCATACACGTGTCGGATTCCATGTCCAATCGATTCATCATCCGATCAATTCCGGCGATTCTGCCGGGAATTGCAGGTGTGATCAATCGGCCAATTAAGAGTATCCATCGCAGCATACCACCTTGCCCGACGGATTCCGGGACGGATCCGTGTCCGATTGTCCACCTCACAACTGGCAACTCCCCCTGATCCGGACAGAATCGGATGAGAAAGACCAACATGTTGGTTCTCCGTCGGATCTGATTCTGAGCCCCTGAACGATCGGACCTGATCGATCGGACAAGGTGGGCTGCATGCGATTCCGTCACGATCGTTTCGCGTGCACGCGCCCGGAATCGATCGTGCCGGAAACCGGTGCGAATCCAACACGAATATGGGGGCCTTAAATCGCAATATTTTTGAAGTAGTACAGGCTAGGATGTGTTTGTTTTCACCGTCTTGTAAGCAGCGTCTTCCACTCACTTTTTTCATGCCCAACGCACTGGAGACAAGGAAAGGTAAGGGTGGGTTTCCCTTCACTGTGCTTCTAGACAGGAAAAAATTACATTGACATACTGCTTTATATTAACTTTAATATTATAAAGTAAACCAATTTTTGCTTTGTGGTGCAAAACATTCCACATTAATGTATGTTCAATATGTAACTTCACATCTAAATTATATCAATAAAAAGTATATATTGTATATATTGAGTGGTCAACCGGTCTGCAATGAAAGCTTTATTTTTAATTGTAAAAAAATGACTGGCAGGGAAAACAGTGAATGTGTTTTAGTTAAGTTAACTGACCCTCTCAATGTACATGTTTAAATTATTATTGATGGATGGTGGAACACAAGAATCTTATGTTATATGTTGTTCAATTCTCTAAAACTGCTCATTATTTAGTTCTACAAATCATATTTTACTCTTGGTATTCTGTTAAACCTCCAAAAATACATTATAATTTTTTTACCACGTTTTAGTCTCCTATAGAAAGTAAAATGCAATAAAGAAATGGAATATTGGACAAAGTAAGATGAATCAGACGCAAAAGATACATCAACAATGCCCCCTAGTGGAGGTTATCTGGTAGTAATATTTATTACATTTACATTTCATTATATACAACACAAATGTCCCCACAATTGTTTAAACAATTTTTGTATATTAATATTACTTAATGTTAAATTAATGTGACTTAAATGTTGTTACATGTTGACTGAAATGTTTTAAAGATTGGTCCAAGATGTTGTAAATAAAGACCTTTTAATGGGATAATATCTGTCAGACCCATATGTGCCTGCAATGCCATTTTTCTAGTTTTTTCACTTGAGTTGGTTTACACCTTGAGTGTGGGGTCTTTTTGTGCTTTGTATATCAGTTTATTTGTATTGGTATATTGAACATTTTTCAATATTGAATATTTTGCTTCCTGTCTACAGTGTAGCACAAGGCCAAACAATCCCACATGTTATGATGATAACCTCTTTGGACAGGTCTTAAATGTTGTAACATTTTCTTTTGTTGTAAAATGATAATAATAATAATAATAAATATACCCCCCTCTCAAAGTCTTTGAACAACCCTAGCCTAAAGTTTATTGACATTGAACCAAAATATTTTTAAAAGCAGTCTCTTTAGTTTCAACTGCAGGTGACTATCCATATGACATACAGGTACCGTATTTTTTGCACTTTAAGACGCTAGTTTTCCCTCCCAAAATGGGGGGGGGGGTGAATGCATGCATCTTCTTTGTGATATCAGCTGTAGCAGCTTTCAGAGCAGTGTATATGAGCCTGCAGACAGAGAACTGCAGAGCAGGACTAGAAGTCAGGGAAGAATTTGATAGCTTTCCTGCCTTCTTTATCTCTTGCTCTGTCAGTTGGAGCTCCCATCAGGTGGAGTGGTAGTTCCCGGTATTTTTACTGGACTAAGACGTTCCACTGTAGGGTGTTTCGTATAGGCCGGAGCATCTTATGAACCTCAAAATACGGCATGTGAAGCATTAATAGGCAGGGCATGCTCCATAAGGGAACCTACTCCTAAAATATGTCTTGTAATATGGAGAACTTGCAAACAACTTGGTATCAATCCCTTAAAGCAGATATATACTTATATTCGGACTTCATGCCCATTGCAGCCAAACCCATAATATAGGAATGATCTCTGGAAAAAAATGCTTACCTCTGACCAAACACTGCTCCCCTCTGATGACCTAGCAACATGGCAGAATAGAAAATATCTGGAAGCCCAGTGACAGTTGGGTAACAAAAAGTAATCTGTATGCAATTCTACAGTTTCTCAACTGAAAATCATTATTAGTGATGAGAGAGCATGCTCGGCCGAACATGTGTTCAGCTCGAGAATCTCTATGCTTGGAACATGGCGCTACTCGAACGAGCACCACATGTGCTGCCCCGCATGTTTCACGGGTTGGGGACAGCCAATTAAGGGTAGGTAAGTACTGCCCTCACTGTATAGACTGTAGCCATGTCAGGTGCTGGCATTATAGTGATTGGCTGGCCAGAACAGGTCATCGGGTGTCAGGGAGAGATTAGTGTGTGCAGCAATTACACAGATCTCATTCATCAAAGACCCAAAATCCTTTTACGGACTATACTGTGTGTTTGTCAGTCTGTATTTTAGACTACATTCTTCTGAGCACAATATACTGTCCATATTCTCCATATTCAAAATCCCAAGATTGAAAATCTGTGGGGTGATCTAAAGAGGGACAGATTTGAGTGGGCAAATCTTGCAAAGTCAACATATGCCATGCTGATACCCAAAATGTGCCACGCATTCACTCGCAATTAATGTTTTAGAGCACACCTGCAGGCACTCCTATATCATGTTTTAGAACGTCAGCTCACCTGCAGGCGCTTCCATATCATGTTTTAGAACGTCAGCTCACCTGCAGGCACTTCCATATCATGTTTTAGAACGTCAGCTCACCTACAGGCACTTCCATATCATGTTTTAGATCCTTAATTTTCCTGTAAAATTCATTTATTTGGGGGGTTTCGGGCATGTTTTTGTCAGTCTGTAAAAGTGGTGTCCAAATTAGACAAACTGGTTCCTAGCAGCGACTTTGAGTCCAAGATACATCCAGACATCATCCCTATTCTGTTGCCGGCCAATTTGGGTGGTATTTCAGTAACTTTCTGACCTTTTCCAATGGACCAGGCACCCTCCTCTCTTCCAAGCAGGGGGTGGCTGGTTGTTTCCCATCGACTTCCATTATACTCGGGTGCACGATAGAACACATGAATATCTCAATGTGTTTGGACCGAACACCCAAACACTAATGGACCGAACACTCATTACTAATCATTATCCATCTTGCCATCTAGCAGCTACTCATAATACTGTAGTTATTTAACCTGTGGAGGACAGGCAGCTAAATAAGAAAATCTCATATGCTTCCAGGTAGATATATATTTTTAGGTTTGTGATGTATCATGCCAGAAGTAGGGAATGTTTAATTATAAAAATATATATATATAAAAATTTTGGGGGTGAAAAGGTGCGTCTTATAGTCCAAAAATATGGTACCAGTGGTTCCCAAACTTTCCTTGTAGGGCCACCCTTTTCTATTTAGCAACATTATCGAACCCCCCTCCCTATTCAAACACAAGTTAATAATGAGGAACAGCACCCCCTCCTGGAATAATTATGATTTGTTTTAGTCTTTAAATAACTGTCTGGATCTGTTTTTATGTAATGATTCAGGACAACTTTTCTGCTGCCACACTCTCAACATAAGGCAGTCCCTAATTAAATTAATTATAAGTACTCCTTTTAAATGTGTGTTTACTGATCACCAAATTACAGTTCTCCTGTGAGATTTACTTGACTAGCTTCTAAACAATAACCTTTTTTGAGGTATACAATTAACCATTTCCAATTTACTCATCTATAAACCATGTGTGAAAACTGAATTAAAATAACTAAAATATAATTTTATTAGGACGCTGCAGATAGGGTTAGTGCATGAGTAATGGCTGCCAAACACACCGACGGGTGCAGACAGACCAGTCCCGATATGCACCGGGATGCCAAAGTGATGACGTCATCACGTTTGCACCCTGGTGCATTATGGGGCCCCTTCATTCGGCCGGCACCCTTTGTGTGCCGGCCATTCGCTTCAATCTTCATTGAAGCTAATGCCATTGGCTTCCATCGGCCAGAGATTATCGGACATGTCCGTTCTCTGGCCGGTCGAGCTGTGGGGCGACAGGGATCTGTCGCCCCATGTGGGCACATACCGATAAGCGGACGCTTTTACCGCTGACCGACGGCGCGAGCGCACACGCCCATCGGTCAGGTGAAAAATCGGCCGCTTATCGGCATGTGTATGCCAGGCATAAGGGCTTGTGTCCACTAGGCAGTATTGTGTGACAGGTCCATAATGCCCAACCTCAACTTGCCTGTGAATTTTCTATGCTTCAGCAATTCAAATGAAAACAGCATGTTATCGCCAATGAAGTTGTAACATTCCCTTTTCATTTGTATTGAAGGAACATAGATAAAACAGGTGGCTGATCCTTTATCAGCAGGGCTTTCCCATGGCCCACTGACATGCCCATTAATGTTTACTAAATGCATTACATATAATTTCTTCTGAGGTCTACCTTTCCATGTGTTCGCAGCCAGCCACATCTGAACCGGGGGACGTGGGGCGGGGGGGGGGGGGGGGGGGGGGGGGGGGGGGGGGGGGTAGCGTCACCAGATTTAGATCCGGATTGGTGGAGGGAGCAAGACCATAAAGGTGGGTTTACACGTGTAGATTTTTTGTTCGTTCAACTGCAGATTCTATTTTTTGATAGATTTCTTTGTCGAACATTGTTCGTCCATTTATCGAATGTAACATTAGATTTTTTTGTTCGTCCATCCCGATATCGAATGAAAATACATTCGGAATTACTACGACAGATAAAAATTTACCAACATGTTCGATGACCTTTTGAACGATTTTTTGTTTGAGGTCGAACAAAAATTATCCATCGAACCAAATTGCCCATTCTAGATTTTTGTACAATCAACCAAAACATCGTTTGTTTTTCGTCTATCGGAATAAAAAATCACGACGTGTAAACCCACCTTAAGAGTCTCGCTTCTCCATCTTGCAGCCAGTCCTCCAGGCATGGCAGTGTGAGAGCGAGCAGGCAGGTAATGTGTGTAGTGACAGGGGTTTACACCAAATTTGTATGTAGCCAATAAAATGTATATACCACCCTGTTCACTATAACTGTATATATTGTATTGTGAATATATGTGGTGTCTAACAGCTGCTGAAACCTTTTACAGGACAGGACTAACTCTTTTTTCCCGCTGGATCTCCACTAAATTGTATCAATCGAAATCTGCTTGGAGACTGGCTCCTGCCCTTCCCCAGGCAGAGATATAAAATATAAGTTCCACAGACTTTTTTATGACTGATTACAGCCTTGGTCAGAAGTGTTCCCAGTTCACCGGATTCCGGCACGATCGATTCCGGGCGCGTGCACGCGAAACGATCGTGCCGGAATCGCATGCAGCCCACCTTGTCCGATCGATCAGGTCCGATCGTTCAGGGGCTCAGAATCGGATCCGACGGAGAACCAACATGTTGGTCTTTCTCATCCGATTCTGACCGGATCAGGGGGAGTTGCCATTTGTGAGGTGGAATCGGAGGTGGAATCGCACACAGAATCGTGCCAGAATCCGCTCGGACAAGGTGGTATGCTGCGATGGATACTCTTAATTGGCCGATTGATCACACCTGCGATTCCCGGCAGAATCGCCGGAATCGATCGGATGATGAATCGATTGGACATGGAATCTGACACGTGTATGGCTAGCTTTACTTTAGCTTGTGAAAGCCTACAATACCCCTGTCTACCATTTCAGCAGCTGGTAGCAGCCTCAGTAACATTCTTACCCCAAGTCTGAACCCCATCTCTCCCCTTGGGAGTTGGTACACATTTGTATATAATCCTAAATAAACTGTACATAGCCCCTACCAGCTGCATGGACCTACATTTGTTCAGAGTGTGAATATTATTTTTTTCTTTTTTTGGGGTCGCTGTCTCTGGATGAAGACTGGATGTAGGTGAGTTATGTATGCATGTGTATGTGTAGTGCAGTACGTGGGGACAGCCGGTGCTGTAGGTAGGTAACGTGAATCGGGTTTGTCATCCCCGCCAAGAAATGTGCAGGCCCGATAGCGCTGTGGAGACATAGCCTTAGGGTTAAAGCGGTTTTTAAACTAAAACTAAAAAACACACATACATGAAATAAGCACATTACTTACCTGTTAGCAGTTCAGATGCTGGAAAACTGCTACACAAAAACAAATAAAACTTACTTACCTTCTTTATGTTTTATCTGAGGGTGGCAACATCTTATATTTATATTTATGGCAAGAGAAGCCACTTACGGATCGATTGTTTTTAGGACAGCTAGCAGCTGACAGCAACCCGTGAACCCCCCCCCCCTTCCCCCGCACTCCTACACAGACAGAGACTCCTCTGCAGGGAGCTCCGGCGTGGGGGGAAGGGTGGGGCAGCCGGCTGCATCCATGGAGCTGTCGGCTGGGTGAAGAGAGGATTCTCTCTCCTCTCTTCACAAAGTCTCACAGATGTAACGCTGACATCACAGAGGGGATTTTGGGAGAGAATTCCCAGAAACCCTTGAGGCTTGTTACACCTTGCCTTGGCGAGATGTAACACAGTTGGAGGGGCTGTCTCTAAAAAGACACCCTCCTGCTGTCAGAAATTGTTTGGTTTTTTTTAAGTCGGGGATCTCTGCAGTATTGGCTGAGCTGCAGCCTATACTGCAGAGTGACCTACCAGCTGGTAGGTCCGCTTTAACCCCCTGGGCTTTTTTTATGGCACGAAAAGCCGTTTCCCCAGCAATCACGCGATTGTCGGCTCTCCCCCCAGCCCTCTACACACCGTCTGTGTCAATTAGACGCCGGCGGTGTGTGGAGAGAAAAGCGACACCCCCTCCATTACCATGGAGGTCTATGGCACTGCCCCCTTCGCCGTCACCGATGACGCTGAAGACACGGGTCTGGAAAGGCTCTGTGTGCCTGCAGCTAAAGAACAATGCTGCAGGCACACAGAGAGCGGGCGGTTGTGCCAGATCCCGACACGGGGGCAGTTTAATTCACGATCAAACTGTGCCCATACTGGCATTCGGGCATAATGCCCAGGAGGTTAAGGGGAGAGTTTGTCAGTCATTTAGCTTCCCCCCAACCACCTGCAAACCAACTGTGTGAATTTAGCAACACAGATAAATGTATACATGCATTGAGATAAGCCAGCAACCTTTATCTGTTCTTCTTAGTGAGCATGTACATTATTCCAATAATTTCCTATGCTCTTGCTGCTAAATGTGGAATGGAATGGTCTGTTTGTTATAAGTGATTAATTCCAAAGTTGTTATAGCAGGTGCACAAGTTATCACACAAGCAAGATATTTCAAATACAATTCTTTATAAAAAAAACAAGGTGGGCTGCAATAAGGGGTAATCGGCCGGCCCGTCCACCGATTCTCCATACGGTCTGTGATCCCAAACGTGGTTAGTGGAATTTACGCTATTGAAATGAATGGCCGTGATCACCTTGATTAAAATCGTGGACAACAAGCCCTAAGGTGAGACAACAAATTTACACACACCAGCTGTAGGCTTGGTGTTCAGAGAAGCCACTTTACATATTCGCTCAGGATATTATTATTATTATCATTTATTTATATAGCGCCAACATATTACGCAGCGCTGTACAATACATTAGAGTGGAGATACAAACACACAATAACACACAGGTACAGGTATGACATAGGAGGAGTAGAGGACCCTGCCCGGATGGGCTTACAATCTAATAGGATATTGACTGTAGTAGAATCAACCTACGAAAGTCATAAGAGGATTACTCTAATGACTTTCCTGCCAATTCGTAGGTTAAACAACAAACAAACGTATCAGGTAGAGAATTAATGGTAAAGTCAATAAGTCGATGACTCCTGAGAGAAGTCAGCAAGTCATGTGTTTGTTTCCTCTCTCTGCGCACTTGTATACACAATGCAGTCTTTGCCTCCGTCTGATTACACTGACACACATTCCTTGACTTAATGAATGAATCACTTCATAAAAAGGGCGGGAATTTAAGGACAATATGAGGGACATGGCAGCAGGTGACAGACACACATCACAAGTATGGAAAAACAAAAAAAAGTACTATGGTTATGCACGGTATTCGCGAGCTAGCACAGGTGATGCAGCACTGTCAGCTCCAGAGTACATTCCGTAGCTCTACAGTTATATTTATTTTAGAATGAGAATGTGCTCTTTTGTGAAGCACAGTGTATAGTTGAACACTATACACTGTGATCTGTATGTCTTGGCTGCCGCGGTTTAGGCTTTTCCCACTTTCTGTTTTGCACTTCAAAAAATTACTCTATGTTTTGTTTTATGTCATGTTGACTGTTAATGTTACATGAACTGATAAAAGTTGTTCATTGTTGGACACTAGAGATGGTCAAATTCAACCATTTTGACAATTTCGAGTTAATTGCAGAGCTCCTGAACATGGTATCATCACCAAACTTTCTGGAGATGTAGGGAAGGGTTGGGGTACACTACAAAAGAAAGTATGTCTCTAACACAAACAGTTTTTGCACAAATTAAGTTCAACGTCAAGTCAAAATTTCGAAAATCGGAATTTCAACTTTGTTTTTTAACTTAATCTATACAAAAACTACATGTACTAGAGCAAAACTTTTTTTTTTAAATATTCCCACAATGCTTCTCTACATCTCCATAAATTTTGGTGATGATATCATGTTTAGGGGCTTTGCAATCAGCTCACAAAGTTAGCAAGTCGAAAGTCTCTATTGAACGCTTGTGTTCCTCCACTGCATCTGTGTGACGACATCATCAAATGACAAGTTGCCTGTGACTTAAGTGGAGGATGATTTGACGAACTTTAAGGCTCGATTTGCACACTTGTTTTCTGGGCTGCTCCCGACTGGGCACTTCCTGGGGGCAGGCGACTCCACACTCTGTGAAGGCTCTCAGGGGTCATTCAAAAATGGCCCTGGTTTAGCCGTATAGAGCAAATGAATGAAAACCAACTGGCGAACACATCTTGTAGCAGTTGTGTCCGCGTAAACAAGCCCTTAAGTTGTTAATGCCCTGGTTTCAGGATATTTGACTTCCTGATGTTAATAGTTGTGTAGTGACCAGTAATGGCACTAATTGTACATAATTTTGCATTATTATAAATGCCTTCCTTATGTATGGTTCGCTCCCTAGCATAGGGTAGTGACAGGGCCTCTTTACTAAAGATGTGTATGCTTCACTTTATGTTTACCATGCCCTGTATGTTGTTCCTATGTTAGCTATTGTATATATGCTTAATTGTTGCCTGTCTCCTTAGGGGCCTTGCACCTGTTGTTTACCCCAAAGATGTGGACATGTCTAGACGGCTGTACTTTTACCTGCTCTTCTCACCTCAGAATGTATCAATCCTAATCTGCCCTGCAATTGGCCTTAAGCCAACCTCCTCTTGAGTAGTGATGGACCGAACTGTTCGCCGGCAAACTATTCGCGGCGAACTTTGCATGTTCGCGTTCGCGAACATATGGTGAGTTTGACCCGCCCCCTATCTTTTTACATTGCACAAACTTTGACCC
>CM070033.1:159833093-159851758 GCA_036250615.1 Ptychadena robeensis
TAGTTGCAGCTTCAGTTTGCCCGAACTGGGTTCGGGCATATCGCTAGGGAGGTTAAGGGCTTGTTTCCATTGTACGTATCTCACAGACTCAGCCTGCCGGCGGATGTTCTGTTTACACATCCGCCGGTGTAAAGGCTGAACATACTCGACTACGTTCAGCCTGACACCGGCGGATCGGCTCAGCGCAATGAAGACAGACCCGTCAGCCGAGCAGGTAAGTCTATCTGTTACGTTGGGTCCCAACGCAATGGAAACAAAGCCTAAGTCAACGTTTTGACACCTCTAGTCATTATGTGTACTCATTGCAGAGAAGAGAGAGGAGAGCATCTTTTCAACAAGGTGACAAATGGCCGGAAAAGAAAGCTAAATGGGCCAGATCTGGCCCCCGGGCCTTAGTTTGCCCACCCCTGGTATAAAGTATTCTACCAGAAGTACTGATGACTGCCAACAGCTACTGGACCAAACTGTAGTCTTATATTTTCTCTCAAGCGTTCATTACAGTGTGTAAAGGAGACTCCAGGTAGGCAGCAGGTGATACCCGATAATGTCTGGGAAGGCAAGACACGCAAGATAATTAGAAGTAAACTCGCCAATTAGGCCTCAAAATAGAACATGGTATTCAGTACAGGTCCCAACCGGGGTTGTAGTTGCATTTTTTTATCTACTCTGTCATTAACCTCCCTAGCGGTGATCCCAAGTGTGGCTCGTGGTAGATTTTCATTACCGGCATTGGTAATGCTAGGAACATCATGGGGAGGGGCAGAGCGGGAAGGGAATACAAACCGATTACATGGCAGTTTGTGTTTTTTGTTCCGTTGTAGAACATGATTTTTTAAAAAGGAACTGGACCGCCAGGGGGTTAAAGCTAAACCTTTCCAAGAAAGAAATGAATGCAGCTCTGTAATTTTGGGTATTTTCTTTTATAAACAGTTGTACTTAACATGGTATCAGCTCGGTCAATGCAAAGTAATGGTTAGAGAATCAGAGGTGTGAGATGTGTAATGACAGCAAAGTGAAAAAAGAGAATGTGCAGCAGTGAAGTCCTATTCCCCCCCAACTGACCGGACAGGGCGGATGAAATACAAACAATCTAGCAGGTTGCACCACATAAGTTGAACGCCATAAGGTTTTTGATGGCCACCCCCTTACTGTGAGCTCAATATTCACAACCACTGTACATAAGTTGGATGTTTTTTAACCCACAAGGTGGTCCAATTATTTTTTTTTAAATGATGTCCTATTCAGCCCTCCACTTTGATTTGCCACAGATGGGCCGCTGTGCGCGATCATGGCAATCGTTCTGCCACAAATTGAATGCTCAAACATTAAATTCGGCCATAAATCGTCCCCCAAATCGATCTGGATAGTAATACTTTATGGAACATCATGTTCGTAATGTTTAGATCAATCTGTTATCTGTTACTTTGTCGCCATCCAAAGTAAGTGACGGCACACAAAGGGTGCGTGGCCGATTCTCGCCACGACCAGACACACATGATGGTGTCGTCATGCGTGGTCGAGCTGCCAGGAGATCGGTGAAAAATCTGAAAGTTTTTGGGGGGCCATCAGTAAAGATTGTGTTTATTACCACTCAAATGGATTGTATTATCAGGCTGCTGTGGCTCACCCCCAATCAATGAAACCATAGATCTGAGTGTTCAGGCTACCTATTACTGTTTCCATTCTGGTAAATCGTGAGAGCACCCCTCCATCTCCCCCATGTCATCACTGAGGTCTGGGAGGGGGTTCAAGATGCTGGGCTGGTGCTGGGTCATGTAAGCTACTCCGGGTGTGGCTCAGGGTTACCCATATTAGGAATTAAAATCTACACGCACACACACTGGGGAATGCTTTCTGAGCCTGAGCAACTGTAAAAACATTTTTCTTGTTAATTTCTTTAGAATCTATACAGGAGTGTTATTAATTTCTTTAGAATGTCATCCCCATCCCCATATAAATGGTGAACGTTATGTATAAATGGCTCTGTGTTTCTTCGCTCTTGACGGTGGGTATGGTCCTATGTTACAGATTGTTGAAGATTACACAGCGCGGTGGCATGTCCCGTTGCCTCAGCTTCAAGTACTTCAGACGGCGCTCTGTTGCTTCACATCGGCCAGCGTGTCCTTCCCAGATGAATGTGAGCACGTTCAGTATGTTTTGAGTAGGCTAGCTTTGTAAGTACACATTTCCCTTTAACACATTAGAATGATGTTTGATAAAAAGTGATTCTTCTGTATGTTTTATGTCTCTAACAAATGTTGTATTGTCTGCTGCTGTTCATGCACGTAGTACTGTACTTCTGGTGTATTATGTTTTATTATAAACTTGTACAGGTATTTAATTATGAGTCCTTTGCCTATGTCTATAATATCCAGATCGACTAGTGTCCCCATCCAAAGTAAATACCGGCACAAAAAGGGTGGGTGGGCAATTCTCTGCACGACCAGCCGCGCGGGACGAAGTCATCATGCGCAGTTGATCTGCCCGGAGATCAGCTGGAGTTCGCAGCATGTGTGGGACTCTTCAGCTGTAGTTTATTTGTTTTCCTCATTTATTTACATAACATTTTTGTATCTTTTGTTCTATCTTAAAGTCAGTGTCTGAATATACACAATTTTGGGGGGATTTTTAGGGATGTATACAATGGCTGATGCTAGTGTAGTGTTCATTGGCATGCATGCCTATTCTACATGAGTCGAGTATGTAACAGAAAACAATCGTCATCCTGTAGCATCACATTCTTGCACGAGGGCTTTCAAGGCAGAAGCAGCAATTTCTGTTAAAATAATAAAATAAAAAGAACTTGGGTTAAATGTAATATGTTGGAAGTTGTATGAATCTAGTGCTTGAGTAACCATATATACCCTCATGACTGACACATTCCCAGCAAAGTACTTTGTGTGTCAGACACAGACAATGGGTTGTTATGGTGGGAAAGCTGGGCGTGCTTAATAGCCATTTCAGTGTTGGGTGCCATGGTTCCTCCACATTGTTTGGCACATATTAATAGGGCAACCAAGTCTTGTTACCTCCTATAGAGATACATATTAATCCTCTACTATTGGAATCTACAACAGAATTAATTTTTGATGAGCCCCCATACACCTTAAAATCTTACCATACAATGTCTGTACAACTTTTCTTCTACCAAAACCATGTAATATGAGGACATTTCTATACCTTCCAATCACTATGTATTCTATCAGGGAGGGTCCAGCACTACATAGTTCTTGGTAGATCTAAAGGAAATTGTATGGAGTGATCTTAAGGTGTATGGGGGGCTTTATTGTGTATTCTTTAGAATCTTGCATGAAAATGTTTTGTAACTTTGTAATACAGATGACTATTATCTGCTTTTTGCATTGAATTTGAATAGCTTAAAGTAAGGGTTCATTTACAGTAAATGTGCAGGAAAGATGAGCAGGTGTTATTCCTATAGAGCAAACTCATTTTAACACCCAGTGGTTTGTGTAAATGTACTCCTAAAGGTGGGTTTACACGTGTAGATTTTTTTTCTTCAATCAACTGCCAATTTGAATTGTTGTTCGCTGTCATGTGGAACATCGTTCGTTTATTTATTGAATGTAACATTAGACTTTTTGTTCATCTATCACCGATATCGAATGAAAATACATTCAAAATTACAATGGCAGAAACAAATTTATCCATCGAACAAATTGACCATTTTAGATTTTTGTTCAAGCAACCAAAAAATCTTTGTTTTTCCTTGATTGAACGAAATAATCTACACATGTAAGAGCTTGTTTCCACTAATGCAAATGGCTGCGGTGCTATCCGCACAGCTGCAGCCGCATATCGTAGGCAGAGCATCGGCCAGGCTCCACTTGTGCGGCAGTGTGCGGATGCGGTTGGTCGTGGTGCGGTTCTGGACGCCCGCCTACCGCATTTTTGTGTGGATGCCACAGCCGACCTCATGCATGGAAAAGGGGCATGCCCCAAAGTTTGCATCCTACCGCACAGACGTCCGCATGCTGAACGGCTGGGGGTGCGGATGATAGTGGCTGCAGCCGCTCAGCCATCTGCATTAGTGGAAACAAGCCCAGCTTAAGTGATTATTTTAACAATGAAAAATGTAGTTTGTTTATTTTGCTTTCTTGGTTACAATATTTGTCTGTTATCTTTCAGGAGTCTCTTTGAATTGCTGCTGTTTTTTGGAAAAGACGAATTTTATGAAACTCCTCTGAAGGACATTCTTGGCTCGGTGCAGGTAGGTTTGTTGTACATTTCAAGCCATAAATTTTGAAGTGCTAGCAAGTCTGTCAAATTACTTCAGGTAATGTTAATGTCCTCCTAATCCAACTCCTCTACCTAAAACAGGGGTCAGCAACCTTTACGATCAGATGAGCCACATTCACACTTGTGCTCCTTGCGTTACTGCATATCCATTGCTGCATGCAATTTTTACATGCAATGCAAGCTTTTCCAAAACTGGTTATTAAAAATGTGGCCCTGTGGTCTTTCTCTCCAGCTTTTTCCTTTTGTGTTTCCTGCTCCCTGACGCACACAGCCCCTGTTTATTTTCTTCCATTGGAGTTGCTGCATGACCATGGCTCCCTTCCCCTGTCCTGAAGAGAGAAAAGCTGCTGCTTCTGCAGCCCGTGACCTAGGTTGCTGGCATGCTTTTTCAGCATGTATGTGCATGAGGGAGAGAGAAGACTTGCTGGCAGCCAGGGAGCCACAACAATTAGGCTGAAGAGACACATGCAACTCTAGAGCCACAGGTTGCAGAACCCTGACCTATGGTATATCTAGCATTAAATCAAAGCAACTGGACTTTATCCTAAACTTGGGAAGCTATTAGGATGACTAGCAACTAAAAAGCCTAATTAAATCTACGTACTCTGACTTCATTATGTAGCTTTACCATTTGTGGAAGCCAATGAAAACTGAATTTTTTTTATCTCATCTGTATACTTGTGTGTAAAAATATGGACATTGATATAATTGGTTTAAGAAAAGCATTAAACTTCAACAAGTTCATTGTTGTCAATGGTCTAGTAAAATGTGTACACACACATACTTTTTAAGCAAGTTCTTCTGAAGAGAACTTATGGTAAAGCACATGATCAATTTAAAGAGTTTATAGGATTGCTCTTGCCTGATTTGCTGCTCCAGGATAATTTGATCTAGGTATAAGATCACATATAATTGAGCACTATATGCCTAAGCCAGTGGTTTCCAAGCTTTTCCTGCAGGCCCCCCCCCCCCCCCCCCCCCCCCCCCCCCATTCAATCTACACAGTTTCATGTTAAGGGCCATGTCACACTAGGACTATAACTAGTGTTATTTGGTTTTCACACCATCATGTAGAAACATGTATCATACACACACACACCAATCATACTACAAAAATCATTCACATAGAGACACACACTCATGCTGATACACATAAAGAGAAATGGACACACACACATTCCAGTCCTAAGCTGCGCCCCCCAGTTTGGGAACCACTGGCCTAAGCAATGCAGTATTTAGGCCGCCCTAGTTGTTCACATGGACTGTAGGAAAGTCTGCAAACAAACATTAGTTGGTTTGTATTACCTAGGTTATTATAAATCTGAAATGCGTCGCGCTCAAGTACTGACATCTTCCCATGAAGACATTCGAAATGCCCAGTGCATGTACATTGTTAATTTTCTGCTTGGTTCCAGAGTAAACATTACTGTGGGGGAGCCTGCAGATTCATGAGTCTAAAAATTTCTCTCAATCTTATTTTTTAGGAATGCCACGACCTTCTAATCCGATACGACAACACAGACCTACGATTAGTCACATGTGTGATCAAAGATGGGGGACCCTGGGAAGATCCAGTATTACAAGCTGTACTAAAAGGAAAAGCTGAACCTGAAGACATTGGTAAGTCATTATTTGTGGGAACGCAAAGTCCTGTTTGAAAAATAACTTTAAAATAAACACAAAGGCTTACAGAGTCCACAGATATATTTGTTGCAAACCATGCAGGCAGCATCACTGTATTGTATTGGCACTTTCCATGAAGGGGAGTTTAGAACTTCGTATATATTACTTTATTGGACTGCAGTAAGGTCTACTATGTGAAACGTCAATTGCCAAACCGAAATAAATCATTGGTGTGAGCATTGGTTTACTTATTAACTATGAAGACTCTTCCGGACTTCATATCACCTGGAATAGATCCTGTTTTCAAAAACGAGCTGCTTAAGGCTGCACTGTTACACATTAGTAGGGCTGGAGCAGGATTTAATTCCAGCTTCCAAAACAGCTGCACAGGCCCCTCTGATGTGGATAAGCACCCTGTTATTGTGTTTTTATATGTCCGTTGTGTGGCTTTTTAAGTAAAGGAAGGATTCTGAAGTTAACAAATGTTATAACCCTACTCTACCAAAACCAGACTTTCAAAAGGTTTTGTCTCTAGTTATTGTACTGGAACTTATCCAGCACAAAGGGAGACAAGTTAGCAACATTTAATTCTGTTGGCTATCATTACATGTGGATAAGTAATGTTACTACTACATAACTGGATAATGTGTGTAAGATTTGGCCAATACTTTTATTTTGCAAAGATAATTACAACACTTATTTTGTTTCTGTTTTGAAGCGGTATTATGCAATGTTCAGTTTTACCCAACTATAATATGCTAAAAAAAAAAAGAACAATTGTTTATCATGAAATCTTATTTCATTTGTAGTTGACAAGTACCTGAGATCTGAGAATCAGCTGTTCTTTGAATTCAGAGTCAGATACCTCATTGCCTGTGAACGCATTTCGGAAGCTGTGGCTCTGATAACAACCTGCCTGAGTCATCCAGAAGTCAGTAAAAATCTATATTACCATCAAGCTTACTTTATATGTCTCCATATGACCAAGCTAACTGATAAGTTACTTCCTGAGGTATGTTTTAAGCATTCTCTGTTGAAAATGTATCTGTGATTTTAAAATGTCTGAGGGAAGAAAATGTGCTGCCTCCATGAATTTTTAGAATACCATTGAAGCTTTAATGATCTACTAGAATTTTGAGTGTCCTTCATGTATTGTATTGTTTCTCCTCGACATGCCCATATGAGCTAAGCCAGCACTGGTTGATGGGCTGAGCTTTGCAGCTGTTAAGGTTTAAAAAGGGGACCCTGTGTACTTTGGAATAATATATTCAGTGTTCTGAATAGCTGACATAGGAACCAAGTTTGTGCTATTTGTATCATCTTTCAGTTGACTTGGCTGTGAGTGTCCATTGAATTCAGTAAATTAGGTTAGCTGTGCTAACTTGATTTAGCCCAACGTGTCGTTTTCTCTATTTTTAACTTTTCCTTCCTTTTTAAGTAGGTAATTTAACATGTTTCTTGTACGAACCATGTGGTGTGATGAACAGTATAAGTGCAGAAAAAGTGTTCTAGTGTTAAAATTTTTTTTTTTTTATTATTCTCCCTAGCACACTGGCCATACCGTGCTGTTTTTAACAGCACGGTACGGGCAATCGCGGCAGTGTACACAGTACACTGCCTGCAATTCTCCCCCCGCCTCTCTCCACACAGCCGGCATCATTAATGATGTCAGCTGTGTGGGCTGGAAAGCCGGAGCTCCCATATTAACATGGAGGGCTATGGCACCCCCCGCCCCCTTCCGCTTCACCGTGACGCGATCGTTGACGCCGCGCAACCCCGGAAATGCTGCAGCTGGTAAGAGAATCGCCGTAGCTTTCCGGGGATATGTGGCATGCACGGGAGCCCAGCTCATCCAGAGTTTGTTCTTCACACAAACTCTGGTCACAACCGCTAGGGTGGTTAAACTAGAGAACTCTATGGCTGTTTGCCCGAACCCAGCTTGGGGTAAGGGCTTGTTCCCACTACAGCGCTCGGATGCGGATGGATGTGGTTCTATCCCCGCGTCCGCTTCCAACCGCAACCCATGCTGTTCTGCATTTGGTCACACGCAGTCATCGTGCGATCGAATGCGGATTCTGTGCCTGCCCTGACCGTGCCCATAGGAAATTAATGGACATGGTCAAAATGTTTGTCCATATTCACTATGGACGCGAATTTGGACCGCGTCCATTCATGTCAATGAATGCGGTCGGACACGGATTTCAGCACGCGGATGCAGTCGGCCTCGGCATGTGGATAAAAACGTGGTAGGGTAGCGTTCAGAACCACATCCGTCCGCATCTGCGCACAAGTGGACACTTGCCCATGTATTTGCTATGGTTGCGGTCGGTAGCGGGTAGAACCGCATCTGACCGCTGTAGTGGAAACCAGCACTAAGTTTGTTTACAAAACAATCTTACCCTGAGCTACACTCTGGCATATTTGGCAAACCTGCGGTGATTCTGAATCTCTGCAGACTTGACGATCACTTTCGGCACCTTCTCTTAAGCATGGTAAAGAGGTGGCTGGAAGTGACATCTGTGTAGAGGGGAGCAGGGACGTTTGGGGGAAACCTCAGAGTACTGGGTACGGATGTTCCACCAGGGAGGTTAATTAAAGGGGTTATGTCATAACATAACAATAGACGGTTGGCAGTTTTTAAAACAATAATGGCCTTTTAAAATATGTTGAAGTGATAGAGAATAGGGGGACTCTTCCGTATATAACGAAGTATCAGAGAGCACCATCTTTGTTTTAGTACCTAGATCAAAGGGGATACCCCATGAGGTGTGTAAGGATTGCCTTTGTTTTCAAGATAATCCTGTTTGGCTGGGGCAAATTCCAGGGGGATAAGTCAGGCTTAAAATGGTGATGGTAATTCCAGTGAGGAAATGTAGAAGTTAAGAGGTCTCTAAAGATTCCAACATCTAACAGTTTTGTGTCACTTTGGAGTAAATACATTCTCTGTAGGATGACTTAAAACTCTGGGAAAAAATTGTGATTCTTTTTTTTTTTTTTTTTTATTATTTCAGCATGTGTTGAGGATAGACCCCAGCGATGGTGTAAAAATCATCTGCAACATAGAAAAAGAAGGGAAGACGGCCTTGGCACTGCAACTGAATGAAGCCTTTCTCCTTACACAATTGCAGAGCGGAAAAATGTATTGTGTATGGTAAGTGTGTAGCAGGCTGAAGGGTAACCTTGATTACAGGAGACGAGGGAGTCACATGACCGTTATTCTGATAACCCATTGGATGAATTGTCTTTCATTTAGCAAAGTAGCTCAGATTTTTTAAAGTTTTTCCCAAACAGATCAAATTTCTTGGCAACTCATAAGGGTGCATACATAGGTCCATACCAACTCAAACGATGAACGACGTCATTATCCCCATCCAAAGTAATGGTGATTGGAACAGGTATTTACCAACATGTGGCCATGTTCGTTTCCTGAACAATCGATCACCGCGAACGTTGATCAAGCATTCAGGAATCAACAAAAAAACTACCCTGTGTTTGGGGACCTAAAGTTGTCAATCTGAGGGTCATGTATTGCTGTGCAAATGAAGCAGCTGTAGGTATCAGTTCTATCAAAAAAATTGTCTCATGTTTGTAATCATGGTATAGACTGCAAAAGGATCAAGTGGTACATTTGTATCCAGTCACTTGTTCACAAGGTCGATACCCGCTCAATCGATGAAAGAGGGGCCACAATGGATCACCGTGAACATGCACAGGAATTGATTTGAAAAATCCAACTTGTGTATGGCCATCCTAATTTTTTTAGTGATAAGAATGTAGAGAGGTGCAGTTCATGCAACCTGAAAAAAAATGTATTACTTTTAACACCTTGTTAACCATTTGCCCTATTACCATATATACTTGTGCATAAGCCGACTTTCAGCCCAATATTGGCTGAAAAAGCTCCCCTCGGCTTATACTTGACTCCGGGTCAGAGGTCCCGGGTCGCAGAGCCCAGGCATTGCAGCGTTCTCTGTGAAGCTCTGACAACAGCTGATATAATGTTAACATGCTTCACACTATAATCTGGTGGCCGGCTACTGTTACTTATGGAAAATAAGTTTTCATACCATAAAAAAAATAAAGACTTTTTTAAATTGAAATTTATATTCATGTTTGAACATAAGTGCCTTGAAATCCCATCCTGTAATAACAATAAACTTGTGTTCTCCTGTTTGATTCACCTTTCTAGGGGCAATGGTGCTTTTTCTATATTTTTCTCATTTAGTAATCTCCACTATCTGACTTTGTTTTTCCCACCTTAGGCTTATGCTCGAGTCAATAGGTTTTTGTAGATAAAATTAGGTACCTCAGCTTATATTCGTGTCGGCTTATACTCGAGTATATATACAGTAACTCCTCACATTGCAGTAATTCCCTTAAATATTATGGTCGAAATGTCTTTTTTCTGCCTCTCTATTCTTCATTTACTTTACCAGTACCATCATTTTGGTGTCTTATTAAACATGACATGTGAACAGATAAAAAATATACACATAACTGTAAACTCGCACGGCATAATTTTTTTTGTTCACCTTTTTATCTAGACCGTTTTTGTTTTTTGTAATTGCCATAAGAAAAGTGTTTGTATAGAATATAGTGCCGACAACAAAGCAGTGCAGGATAATTGTATTTTATTTCTCCATGTTGGTCATGTCATTTATACTGAGGAATCTACCATTTTGCTGTTTTCAGGGATTTGATTTTCATCTGGGCTAAACTTCAGTTAAAAGTGAACCCTTCCAAAGAAGTATTTGTAGAACAATGCTACAACATGCTGAGGATTGCTGCCAACGTTAAAGTCATCTTTCCTTTCATCAAAGCCATTCGAGATGAAGTAAGTGCTTAGTTTCATGTTTGCAAAAAAATTATTTATTTCCTTAAAACAGGCCACTTGTTGTTCAGGTGCATTTTTTTTTTTTTAACCTTCCTAGCGGTTGAGACGAGCCTAGCTCGTCCGAGCTTCAGGCTCGCCTCAACCGCCGGGAAAGCAGGCAGCGGGGAGACCCTATGCCTCCCCGGAAAGCTGCAGCGATTGTCTTCATCGCTGCAGCATTTCCGGGTTGGCGGCACCGCCCCGATCGCGTCACGGTGACGCGGCAGGGGGCGGAGGGGGGGCCGGCGCCATAGACCTCCATGTAAATGGAGGAGCGCCGGCTTCCCCTCTCACGCAGCTGTTGTCAGTAATGACAACAGCTGCCCGTAGAGCTCCGGCGAGATGCTGGAAACAATACGGGCGGTGCGCTAGGGAGGTTAAAGAGTGTATCATCAGATGTCATCAGGTGACATAGCATTGTGATGAACTTGAAGCTAAGCTTTGCTGAAACCCTTGGCTCTCTAATCACACTAAATAACATTCAGCTTTAAATACCAGAAGGTTAATAACAAGTTTAATAGATCTGAAGATGGCCATTTTAACTGTAGAAATGTTTTAAAATTTTCAATTTTTTGTGGTTGTAAAGTCAAATCCATAAATATTGGGACATCAACACATTTCTAAAATGTTTGGCTCTATACACCAGCACAATTAATTTGGAAACACAATGTGCTGCTTTAACTGCAGACTGTCAGCTTTAATTTGAGGGTATTTACATCCAAATCAGGTGAACAGTGTAGGAATTACATTTTGCATATGTTCCTCCCACTTGTTAAGGGAACAAAAGTAATGGGACAGAATAAAAATAAAATTTTCCCTTTTTAACACTTGGTTGCAAATTCTTTGCGGTCAATTACAGCCTGAAGTCTGGGACAAATAGATATCACCAAAAATGGTTGTTTAGGCCACTTCTAGTGTTTTTGGTATCTCTCTGATTTTTTCAGATTAGTGATGGCTTGCTTCAATGATAGGGACAGCTCTTTGGACCTCATCTTGAGAGTTGACAGCAACAAATTCCAAATGTGAATAGCACACTTATGAATAGTCCCAATATTTATGGACCTGACTAGTGGCATTTTAATAGGTGTATGCTTTCAGCCAACAGAGTTGGGGGGGGGGGGGGGGGGGGGGGGGGGGGGGGTTATATCTGCTTTATTGTGTTTGTTTGACATTTTGGAACTTTTAGATAGATGGGGAATGGTGAACATGGTTATTTTTTTGGTTTCTGCATACTGTTGCACAAATTCTTTCTGTCCCAGAAACAAAAGTTACTGAAAATACACCAAAGTAGAATAGTTGTCATCAACAAGTGTCCCCGTTTTAGGATTTTCTCTCAACTTCTCCTCCTTCCCTGCTAACAAAGAAGTAATTATAACAGACAATACAGTGTCTGGTTTATTTTCTTTATCAAGAACAAATGTAAAGTTTTAATACTTTTAATGATAAAGTTATTCACACCGCACGCTGCAGTGGAAGGCCTGGATGTTCAGGTATTGGATCCTTTATTGTTTTTACATGAAACTAGGTTAGCGCCCTGTAGAAGGTAATGGAATATGCGTTCTTGTCTGCGCTCCTACAGGCACCTGTGCGCTCACACAGCCACGTTCACCTCGAGTGACCTACCAAGCTCCAGATCTAAAACATTTTACATTTTTTTATTGTCAGGTTTGTTTCTGGGAATCCTTTCTAATTGTGCTAATGCAGTTCACCTTGCAGAAGAAACAAATCATAAACTATGTTTCTATGGTTAAATTGTGCTGTGTACATGGTATATTTATTATTTGTTGTAATGAAATCATTACGTTTCAGTGAAGAATCGGACTGCCAAATGATCATTAATGGTCAGTGGAGAAAAACCCTAGATGTGTGGTTAGTTGGGTAGCGTTTCCTTTACATTAGTGGTCACTGAGCAGGTTTTTACCCCTTAAGCAGGGCATAGACAGTTAGATTTGTGGCTGATTTTGACGCAGATCGATCACAGTGCGCGCTCACAGCGGTCAACCTGCCACTAATCTAATCAGCCGCAAACCTAAATTTGCCCATAAATCGCCCGGGAAAGTGATCTTAAGATTTACGGACACACAAAGGATACGCTGCCGATTTCCTGCATGACCGGGCGTGCGTCATGACGCACAGTTATTTTGTAGGGATATTGAAGAAATAACAACACGTTTATGCCCAGCTTTACATATGGTAAAAATGTTATGGATTACGTTCATACATGGCATGGTTACACTCTGCAGGTTCTAAAGAGAGGTTGGTATAAAGCAGTGGTGGGCAACAATTGGAGGGACACAAGTGTGGCGCTCGGCATCGCTGAAGGGCCGCATATAACATTTTCAATCTATACTTGCTGTATAAGAATTTTATAATAAGGAAATTACAGCAGTTAGAGCTAGAAGACATTATTTTAAAATGTTAAATAACAAAACACGTTTTAAATGATACTTAAAGTATTAGGGAACAGTGTAGTATGGTAATGCACATTTTGTATCGTGTACATATGGATGTGTTTATGCATCCGAGTGTATAATCCGAGATTAGTGTAGTGAGTCATTGTTAATTACCTTCTTTTCCAGGGCGCAGTGAAGCCTAGGACCGCCCCTGGGTGCAGCTGTCATATGTAGATCTGGTTTTTCTGATCAACATTGACCATTTTACTGATGTCAGCGCCAGAATTGATTGTGAAAACCAGGTCAGCGTCTGACCGCTACACATAATACATGGAATACCCCATGTATATCATCAAAGGTTATATGCCTCATCGATATCAGCAAAGCCTTTTGTCTTCCTTATTGTGAGGTAATGTGCTGCAGTTTATATTATGCAATCATACCTGGTTTGTTGGTGGGATAGTGGGACCACATACTCATGTGTCTGCTGATCCCCTGACCCCCACCAACTTGCTGGTTGGCTTTTACTTTGCCTTCAACGTGCTCAGCTGGAGCCTGAGCAAGTCCCTCGTCTCTTCCCACTTTATAAAGATCCCGGACAAGGATGCGTCAGCGGGGGATCAGAGGACAGGCGAGTTCCTATGCCATATTTCTAGTTTAGTTTTGGGGGCCACAAATAGAGGATCGAGGGAGGCCGCTGAAGAACTCCCAAAGGGCTGCATGCAGCCCCTGTGCTGTAGGTTGGGCAACTGGGGTATAAACTATAACAAAATGTAGAAGATGTACTGTAGTTCACTCATCCCCACATAATTTTGGCAGAACCCCCAGGAGGTTAATATAGGTCATTCAGGACCTAGGTAAGTCATGCCTGTTGATTAAGGGTATAACATTTATCTTTCGGTCTTCAATTTTGGTATTAAATCCTGTTTCTGCTAGAGAACAGATGGTTAATTTAAAGCAAAATGGAACCTAAATAAATAACCTGGAGTAAGTGTTTCTGATAATAGATATTTATCTTTGGTTGTAGGTTGGTGAAGCTGGCGTGCAGCTGTCGGTGGAGCTGTGTGGATGTGCACTACAACTGGATCTTCAGGATAACCCTGAAACCAAATCCTTAATTTATAAAACTTTAGCTTACCTGTTCCCTGCGGACTTGGAAATCTGCAGAATCTGCGCGCTGTCGGTCTTCTTCTTGGAACGCACTGTTGAATCCTACAGGGATGTGGAACGTTTGTACAAATACTCTGACGAGGATTATAACGAGTTCAACAGCTATGTAGAGAACCGAGTACGGTTTGAATTGCTTCCCATCTTAAAAAGGGGCTTACTCTTTGATCCAGAGTTCTGGAACTTTCAGACGATCCAGCAGAATTGTGCAGAACTGCTTGGGGAAAAGGGCGCCTTGGTTATGGCCGCACTGGAACCGCTGGATCGTGTACCGGAGCCCAGCTTTCCCCTGGAGGACTCTGCCATGCAGTTACGTAATGGAGTAATAAAGCACAAAGAAACAAGCACCCAGTCCAGACTTTCTCTGGCTTCCAGGAAAAATCATACAGTGTCTGGTCCCACCAAAATGGAACATAACGTTCCAAAGCATCACTGTACTTTGTGCAACAAGGAATTTTTGGGCGGTCACATATTCAGACATGCACAGACTCATAATGAAGGCGGCTGTTTCACATGTGTTATATGTGCCCGGAAGTTCAGGAATAAAATTGGCATGCTTCGACATTTAAAATATCATTTAAGGAAATTAAAAAGGCATTCAATGGTCAATTCTTCAGACTCCACCGCAGACGACGCTTCTCAGGTTTGTTTGGATATCAGTGAAGGCAACTCATCAGAGTCGTCACTAACGGTAGAAAATGGAAACTCTAATAATTCAGCCAGTGAAGGACTATGCATGCCGGCAGGTGGAAACCACCTAACTGGCCATAACCTAGAACTTTTACATCATTCAACAGCTACTCAGACCTCTTTTTCCACAGATGCTAGTAATGCAGATGATGCACTAGGTGACATGGAGGCAGGAGACCAAAAGTCTGACAAGGATTTGAAAAAAAGGATTCGACGGAATGGGTCTGTATTATGTAAAGGAGACCCTGATGTCAGCCCCCAGGTTATTCTCAAGTGCCCTGCGCAGGGATGTCACCGCATATTCCAGCGTGTACGCTCTTTGAATAAGCATGCACGGAAAACCCACCCATCTGATGTAAAGGTACAGCAACACATAATGGCTTGGAATAAGGGCAAATGCCGTTTCTGCCAGAGAAAGTTTACAAACGGTAGCCATTTTCTTGACCATTTAAAAAGACATGTTTACCCAAATGTTTACTTTTGCCAGCAGGAAAACTGCAATAAAGACTTCAAGTTATCGACCCAGCTGACAGAGCACCAGTTAAGTCACGAATCTGTAAGAGTTCAGTGTGGCTTCATAAACTGCACTGAGGTTTTTGAACAAATCTCTTCCCTTTACGAGCATGAAGCTCAGCACTATGAACAAAATGCTGGAGACGCTGCTACGTCTTTACCAAACGAGGAGCCAATAGTTCCCCCTCCTGTAGACAGCACACCGCAAGAAGATGCTGTGGACCACGAGCGAGTTCTAGTATCTGCAAAGAAAGAACGCAAAAAAGAAGTCGGTGACGAAGCCGCCGACTTACCAGTTCCCAGCTGGAAGTCCAGAAAGGATATTACTGAACCAAAGACCTATAAACAGACTGAGAAAAAGATCAATGGGGAAGTGCAACTTCCTGATCAGACTCTCCAAACTGGTTGTAATGATTCGGAAGCCAATGGCAGGCAGGAGCCAGTTCAGGAAACCCCACCAGTTCTTATTGAGGAACAAATTCCAAATGGATATAATGTGCAGGAGCGGACTGTCTCAGAAGCAGAGATACCTGTAACATCAGACGGTACTACAGAGGCTGATACAGACAAAACGCTTCAGTCAGATACAGCACAGGACGATGAACAAAAAAGCACTGCGGAGGAGAATAATAATAGCAACCCTAAATCAAGCCCGCCCGCTAAATCGGGCTCCTATGGTTCTAGTAGTACACGTCCCTTCAGCAGGCCCCAGCCTCCGAGTTACTTATCTGAACAGTACATAAGCATGCCAAAACGTAGAAAAAGTAGCCAGGACCACATCGATGAAAAACCTTCCGAATCGAAGGGATCAGTGGAGAAACTAAAATGCTGGAAGTGCCTAACGAACTACTGCAGCTCAGAAGCACTTGAGGAGCATCTAGCACAAAAGAAATGTCAGCTGTATTTTGGGTTTGACTCAGATGATGAAAGTAAGTAGCGTAATGCACAAAATCTTTTGCTGTGGTTATAAAATGCCAGAATTGTCAAATGGAGGACATGTTTTTCCCCATAAAATTCCCCCAATGAAGGGGAATCTGCATCTTCTAGAAACAAAAGTTACCCTGAACTCCCCTGTCGAGCCAAAAGGCCGGCATCCCTGCTGGCAGGGTTATGGTCCACTTCTGTCTGCTCAATTCTGCATGGTCCCGTCCTGCACACTTTGCTGGAACATGCTGTATATTTACTTTAAATGTGAATGCTTGTTTCTGACTTTACTTTCCTAATATTCTTTCAAACGTGGTTCATGACCTGGTGCATCTTATGGTGTGTAACATATGGTAACGCAGTACCTCTATGGCACCTTGCACATATAATAAGATGGTTCTTTGTGTCTTTCTAAATGAGTAACAAACATGGTAACAACTAAAAGAATCCATCATTGTTCACTACTTTTCCTGGAACCCCTGGACATCACCAAATGTTGGTGTTTCTATAGGTAGCTTTTTCCTTCTCCAAGTTAACCGTGGGTTGTTTATAATAATATTATATTTATATAGCGCCAACATATTACGCAGTGCATAAGGTACAGATTTCTGTATCAAAAGCACACCATAGACTTTAATAGATATAGTTTTACATTGTAAGCCTGTAATTTTCCAAAGTATGTCCATGCAGTAGTCTGGTGACATCCTGAATTTAATAACATGTTCAGATGCCTTGTGAATAACTCATAAAATCAGTTAATAAATATTTCAAAGCAAACTGGACTTGAACACAGGTAGACTTGATGGTTTAGAAAAAAATTTTTGGTAAAATTAAAGGAGATCTAAAGGAAATCTGACAGAGAAATCTAAAGGTGCATGGGGACCCTTAGCATTTCAGGGCTAAAAGCAGGAGCTGGGGTGAGGGGGAACGTTCCAGAGAGTAGGAGCGGCCCTAGAGAGCTTCCAGTTGGATAACTGATTTGACCTGGGAGCAAGCCCTTATGTAGGGGGTCCCGACAGATTACACTACGCAGTGGAGACATGGAGCAACACAAGCATCTTACATACACTTGTATGGGAGACGCAAGTGCAGCACAATGCAGAAACGCATCGGTAACACGTCCTAAAACATGTCCTTTTGGGTAGAGTTGGTTTGTATTTTTCCCGTCCTAAAATGTGTAATGTGGATTGCCTGTGACCTGTATTACACAGTGGGGTTTAATGGACATGTCAGGCTGAGGTGTCCATGATGCTCTGCCCACTGCATTAAACGCAACACACACACACACATACACACACCAATCTTACAGAAACTTACACACCCCAGTCATACAGAGATATGAATAATTCACATAGAAACATACACTCACATCACATGCGCTGTACTTATGCTCTGAATCCACATGGTCTGCTTCCTGCTCGCCCCTCCTTCTGGTTTCTGATTGGCTGGCAGTGGTTAGAAACGGTGAGGGCACTGTGTACAATTAGCAATGGGGAGATGAGAACTGACAACGGGGAGAGCAAATAGGCAGCAGAGTTGATGTCTCTCTGGATGGCCGTACACTTTTTTTGGGGGGAAGATGCAAAAAGTGGAAACCGCAGGGTTTAATTACCATTCCCGAACAAAAAACGCACTGCAGCCAAATTTCCAAAACTTTTCCTCCTCATTTTCAAAGAAAGCTTATTTAGATTGTAGACTACCATCTGTCTTTAGCCGGTGATTTTATGTTCTGCTACACACTAGTTTTATACTTGTCTTGGATTTTCTGCTTTTCTAACCTTGTCTTTGAATTGCATGTGGACTGTGTCATTAGAAGCTGCTGCTTAATCATAGAGAACCCGTGTAATCTTTAAGGGCTTGCTTCCACCTATGCGGCCGTCGGTGGCACGATTGAATGGCCGCGGTTAAGAACCACATCTCATCTGGTTTTTAGCTTCGGCCATTCACCTCTATGGCCTCAGTCAGGGGTGGGCGGCTGCCCCCGATCACCATGGGAAACTAGCCCATTGAACAACATGGGCTTGGTTATATTCGCCCTGTGGGCACGCGCGGGCAGCTGCATAATAGGCATGGAGCGTAGGGCTAAATGTTTTGGCTAAACTATTGCAGGAACTGCGGACATTGGGCTATGATTTTTTTTTTATATAACTTAATCAGCATTTTTAGGGCCGATTACCGATCACCAAGATCATGATTTGCCGATCACAAAATGGCAGGGGAATGGG
>CM070033.1:159867932-159883520 GCA_036250615.1 Ptychadena robeensis
GAACAGTTAGAGGCCTGTATTAGACAAGAATGGGAGAGCATTCCTATTTCTAAACTTGAGTCTGGGTCTCCTAGGTCCCCAGACGTCTGTTGAGTGTTGTAAGGAGTAGGGGAGATGCCACACAGTGGTGAAAATGGCCTTGTCCCAACTTTTTGGGGATTTGTTGACACCATGAAATTCTAAATCAACATATTTTTCCCTTAAAATGGTACATTTTCTCAGTTTAAACTTTTGCTACATGATTTATATTCTATTCTGAATAAAATATTAGAAGTTGGCACCTCCACATCATTGCATTCAGTTTTTATTCACGATTTGTATAGTGTCCCAACTTTTTTGGAATCCAGTTTGTAGGTAAATAGCATTAACAAGCATTAAAAGCGCATTAAATAAAGCAGTCAGTGGCATCTCTGCGGTAGATTTAAGCAACTAGATTTAAGCGACTAGAAAACAATCTTGCTTTAAGTTTAAAATGGAAGTCAATGAGGTCGTTAAAGCAGTGCGTTTTCTGTCGCGTTCAGATGGTCGTTTAATGACCCCATCGACTTCAATGGTGAAGCTCTGAAAGCAACTTCAGTACTTTGCAGAGCTTTTTTCACTAGTTTAAAAAAAAATTAAAAAACACCTGCCCCCTGTCGAGTCAGTTGACCTTTGTAGCCCCTCTTGTGGCTGCTTGAACCCAACCACCCCCTCCCACCCATTTACACATTAACAGTTACACCTACCAGTCTGAGCACAGCTCTAAAGTGCAATAACCCTTATCACATGTGAATGTTTCCTTTCTTCAGTGTAATATTTCAAAGTGCCTAATATTCTTTAAAATTTAATTTTTGGATTTACAGTAAGTCAGAAAAAGAAAATATTTTTTAAGCTTTGTTGCTGGTAATTCTTTTGTTACATTTTCACAGTAGAAATGGCCAAGGCTAATAAAGTGCTTCCAATCCACCTTAGATTTTCTTGTCTAATGTGATTTATGTTATTTAGTTATTTAGGTGATTTGATCTGCCTCCTTTATCTCTGTATGTATCAGTGTTGCCTCAGGTTTGTAGTGGTGCAAAGCAATCCCAGGGAAAGGGGGGACAACTAACGGTTCCCCTTTTCGAGAAAAACCAAAGAAAGTCACCGAATTTACCTCAACTGAAGCTGCATGTACGCAAACTAGATTTATACCTATATTTTTTTAAATTTAAATATCCTGGTGATTGCCGCCACCCCTTTTGATACGCCGCCCGGGGCCATGGCCCCCTCGGCACCCCCCTCGCTACGCCACTGGGTGTGTGTGTGTACAGTATGCAGCAGTGAATATACAGGTGTGTGTGTGTACAGTATGCAGCAGTGAATATACAGGTGTGTGTACAGTATGCAGCAGTGAATATACAGGTGTGTGTGTGTAAAGTATTCAGCAGAATACTGCACAGAATATATCACTTTCTAAAAAAAAAAAAATCTGAAAGATTTTTCATTTGTGGTGCCACCGATTTTTTTTCATTCGATATTTGCGTTGGTTGTACAAAAATCTAAAAAAAAATCTAATTACCTTCGATAAATGGACGAACAAAATCCGATACAAAAAATCTATCAAAAAATCGAATCTGAAGTTGAACGAAACAAAAATCTTGACGTGTAAACCCACCTTAACCTGAGTTACACACACACGTAGTCTGGGTTATAACCCGGGGTTCAGTTATTGTTCATAGGGGATCAGTGCAGTTACAAGCTTCCTGTAAATCCTGCTGATGACATGGCGCAAAAGGCAAATACCCAACTTGCTGTGTAAAGAAACCTAAACTGCAAGCATTACATTCTGCCAGTGGCTTAAAAACTACACTACCCAGCATGCCCTTCTGACTTCTAGCTGTTGTAGAACTACAACTTCTAACCTGTGAGAATTCTGCCTTCTCTTATCACTCTATCTTATACTCACACACATTCTCGCTTACACATCACACACACTTTTATCGGCTTACTGCTTGTCCCTTCCAGGACTTCTGATTGGCTAGCAGTGCTTGTGGAGGGTATGGGGTGCTGTGTGCAATCTGAAGAGAGGGGAAAAAACTGACAGCATTGGGAGCCAATGGGCTCCAGGTCTTTCCTCCATCAGCCTCTGTGTTGGCTGCCAGGTCGGGTACCCACAGAGAGGGCTACGAGTGCCACCTCTGGCACGCATGCCACAGGTTCACCATCACTGCCCTATGCTATAAATGGGTCTGCTATGCTAGGGGGGGCCTACGCTTAATTTTTTCCTGCAATTTAAAAAAGCAGAGCAGAGTTGTCAGACTTTTATCATTATAAGAGGCTAGGTAGGTACATGGACAGCAGCAGAATTGCCAGACCTTTGTCAGCCGTAGCCATACATGGTTCTATATTCCTGTTCAATCGACTTAAAATGATTGCTGCACACCTGGTATGATCGACTAAAAGTTATGGAAATTAATTATTCAAAAAGTGATTGGACATGTTGGTGAATTTTGCTAGACCGTACAAGTATCTGATGGATTATCTAGGTATTTCGATCAATTTGTTTAGAATGTGCTATGCATGCTCCCCAAAGTACGGTCGTAGTGGTACAGTCGATTGTACAATCGATTGTTGTAAAGGTAGCCATACAGGGGTAGACTTTTGCATGATAACTCTTCAATTTGAACATCTTGTGCGATGGTCATCAATTGTCGATCAGGGGCGTAGCTAGAAATCACTGGGCTCCGTAGCAAATTGTTCTTATGCACCCCCCCCCCCTTATAAATAGTAACAGAGCTCGTCTCATAGGTAGAGAGCGAAAAGAGACCCCCTTGTAGGTAGCCAGAGCCCCCCACAAAGGTGGCGGACCCCTTATATAAAGATTGCCCCCTTATATTTAAATACCCAAGAGACCCCCTTGTACGTTAGCCAGATGCCCCCCCCACAAAAATAGCCAGTGACCCCCCCTCTTTATAGGTAGTGAGCTAAGAGAACCCCCCTGTAGGTAGCAAGAGTCGCTCCCCCTCAAAGATAGCCAAGGTGATCCCAATTTCTATAGGTAGGAGGCACAGGAAGACCCCTTGTAGTTAGCCAGATGCGCTCCCCCCCTCCCCTCCTATAGGTAGAGAGCCAGAGATACCTCTCTTGTAATTAGTCAGTTGCCCTCATTATAGAAGAGAGCTAGAGAGACCCCCTCCCCCACAAAGAAGCCAGTGAGCCCCCTCCTTATCAGGTAGAGAGACACAGAGCCCCCCTTGTAGGTACCAGAGCCCCCCCCTCCCCCCTCCCCCCCCCTCTCTTATAGGTAGAGATGCATAAGAGACCATCCTTGCGTAGGGTACGACCATTTAATTTTTTTTGTAATAATTACCATCCCCCAACGTTCCCTCTTCTACTTTAAAATCCCACCATTCATGGTTTCCCTCCTCTGTTGTAAATGACCTTGTCTATGCCGTTGGGTGCAAATTGTTTCTAGTTTAAAGTGCTTTGTTGTGAAACCTATATTAGCAGCGTTAACAACAATCCAAGTCATACATATATTGATACATTGTTTTATATATATACATTTGATAAGTTGTCACAATGCAATATGTATTTCTAGTTGGAGTCCCTGTTCTGCTAGTGTGTGTATCGTTTCTTTGTGAAGATTAAATATTATTGTTCATGTTCGGATAGAGTCTATTCGGGAAGTAGTGTTGAGTTACATTGTTAAAAGTTTGATGTTATGGGAAGGGATGATTTTTATCTTTTTGGTTTATGTGTAGTTGTTGTTGTTCTGTGCATCTTAGAGGTGAGAGTAGTAGTTTGAGAGGTTATTCTTTTAGGAAAAGGCTTTGTAGGTACAAACTTCATTAAGAACCAGGGAATTTGGGTGGCATTATAAATAATGATCCAATTTTTGTTTCTCTTGCATGTATATAGTATTCTGTCTAGTTTCCACCCCTGGATTGTGGGGTGACAATGTGTTCCCGGTGCGTGAAAATTGAAATACATGATATGCATCAAAGGTATGTGTATTGCCTAGGGGGTGCGGAACACAATAGGTTGTTGAACGAATGAGCCCACACACTTTACTGATGTTATGATGTGTTGGGACACTCGTAATCGGAATTCTATTTCGTTTTTCCAAGTAGAAAAAACACGACGGCAATAACATTACATCATGATACTAATACATACCAATGAACCACAGTTAATTTGGGGGATATTTTATAACATTTTGTACACCTTCGGGAGAGAGTAACTACAAGTGGTGCACGATGAGAAGGCAAATGGCCCACATTGTCGCTTTGCGCTGATTTCTGAGTGGGTGTTTTTGTGAAGAAATGACTCCTGACTAGTGATCTTTGTCAAGAACTACACTCTTCCTATATGTAATACTAGGTTTCGAGCTTAGGTGTCTACTGCATTTTTCATCCGAGAGTCTAGATGGGTGCTCAGTATGTAGAAGATGTAACTTGCTTCTACATTGAAAAACTAAAAAGGAATTCGGCACGAGGTGTGCCCAAACACATCGTAGAACATCATCAATTGGGGTCAATTACAACCTATGTAGCTACACCTAGGCAATTAAATACCTTTGATTATCATGTATTAAAGTTAGGCACTGGAACACAGGGACCCACAATCCAGGGGATGGTACACAACGTAATGACAGGGAATATAGTACAAGAGAAACAAAATGGATCATTATATTTATGCCACGACACCAAAATGTCCCTGTGGTCTCAATGAACTATGTTACCTACCGAGCATTTTCTAAAAGATAAAAAACCTCTCCAAACTAAGGTACTATCAACCTCGAATACATTGCACAGAACAAACAAACAATACACATAAAAACAAAAGTGTAAAATCAATCCCTTGCCCAAACATCAAAACTTGTAAACATGTACTCAAAAATACTTCATATACACAAAAGAAACAACAACTATTAATCAACAACAAGAAAACGATGTGGTAGTAGGGGAAAAGGGAACGGAGGAAAGAATAGGGGCTTGGCACACATATACTTCATACCAGGTACTCCAAACTATGAAATAATTGCATCTGTGACAATTATCCTGTTATATATATAACGCATATCCTTGTTCAATATATGATATTACTTGGTTCGTTGTTTAGAAACGCTGTGCTAATATATGTTTTCACAAAAAAAGCACTTTAAACTAGAAACCAATTTGCACAGCGGCAACCTATCACTGTATGTTGTAGAATATGTGTATTAATGTATGCATCACCTGAGTGTTGTTAACGTATTTGCTAATATGCATTCAAAACAAATACAGTGCTTGATTGAACGTATGTGAACCCCTGCAAGGTGGTGTAGATGTTTCTGTTGTTTAACAATGATTTTTCTCATGCTATCATTCACCAGTGTTTATCATGAATGTCAGATATATGTCACCAATTGATGTACTGTTTAGCTAGTAGGGTTTGTGTTTAAGTAGACCAAAAACTACATGAAACATGGAATTAGTGTATGGGCAAAGTAAGGAGACCCCCAGCTGGTTGGTTAAGTCGAGCAGGTAAAAAGACGCAGGTGAAACACATGTGGTGCTTAATCAATCCACTTAAGCAGGACCAATGAAATGAGACAGTCCTTTGGAAAATTGTTTGGCCTGCACTAATTAAAAGAGAGAGGAAACCAACTGAAACACTGTGTCCATAACAAAATCAACATGCCAAGAAGCAAAGGAGATATCGAGGAATGAAGAAGAGGGTTTAGTGACAAGGCCCATCAGTATTGTTGATAAAAGGCCTTTATAAGACCATCCAAAAGATTCAGCTCCATCATCCACTGTACGACAAGATAATTGACAAAGGAGGGCCTTCAACATGACAGCAACTTTGCTAGAAGTGGTACGCCCATCAATAAAATATCAACCCAGAAAAATAATAAACCAGGTAAAAGGCCAACCAACACATCACCGAGGTAGAGAGTTGAGGCCTCTCTCGGCGCATCTGGGACAAATGTTGCATTGAGTCTACAATCAGACGCAGAAATGAACTAGCAATGACATCATGGGAGGGTGCTAGAAGGGAAGCCTATGCTCTCAAAAAAAGCACAAAACTGCCAGTTCACAACTTTGCCAAAGAGCAACTTGGACAAAACCAGAGGCCTTCTGGAAGTCCATTCTCTGGAGCAGACGAGTCTAAATAGAATTAATTTGGTCACAATCAAAACCGACAGTTTGGAGAAAAATCAACATGGACTATGAAGAAAAGAAACCTCCTCCAACCGTGAAGTATGAGCCGGTGAAATGTGAAAGTCTGGGGCTTTGCTTTTCTGTGCTGGACCGGACGACTCCATATTGTCCAAGGAATCATGAATTCTCGGGTGATAACAGATTCTCGACCAGAATCTCCTGCCATCAGTCAGGGAGTTGAAGCTTGGACGAAGATGGATTATGCAACAAGGACAATGACCCAAAGCGTTCCAGCAAGAGTACAAAGTAGTGGCTTCAGAGAAAGAGGATTCACATCTGGATTGGCCCAGTCAAAAGGTGCCGGACTTAACCCAATTGAAATGTGTGGAGAGGACCTGAAAAGTTGGTACATGCCAGATTGTCCTCCAACGTCTCTCACACTGGCTGAGGTCGGCAAGGAGGATGTGGGCAAAAAATTCGCCATAAGCGAGAGGGAGAGGATGGTTAGTGGTTACAGGAGGACAGTTTAGTTGGAGTAATGGCTGCAAAGGGAGGAGCCACCAAGTACTAATACAAGGGTTTTACATTACTTATTGCAATGTAAGATTTTCAGTTGTGGGAAGTAAACCTCCTTGGTTTACTTAAATTAAAGTAATGAAAAATATCTCTTTTGTGTGTGTGTGTGTGTGTCTACTATGGAATGGGTGTGTTTACAAATTGGGAGTTAGATGATGTCTAATAAAGGTTCTTTATAAATGTTTGCACAAACAGTGACCATGTCTGGAGGGTTCACATACTTTCAAGCAGCACTGTATGATCTCGATATGTATTGCTATTATAAATATGTCATCGCATATACACAGATGCAAATGTATTTAGAATGTCATTATATTCGTCTTTATCATGTACTGTTATAATTACAAGGGGGGCAGAGAGAAGCGCCAAATTTATTCATATAAAATTTCCTATTATCTAAACTCTATGTCTCCATTCGGTACATGTTTGGGTCCTGCCTGGTGTCCTCTCTCCCCAGGTGTGGGCGCAGGGAGGAAGCGATGGAACAGACACCGCCAAAGACATTGGTTGATGCTGTTTCAAAATCACGCTCCCTCCCTTTGCTCCACACACGTGCGGACATCGGTCCATCTGTGCTGTCTCCTTACAGGAACACACACTCTGTTACCGCACGATTGCTGTGGAGCTGACAGGCTGCGCTGGTTTCCAGGGGAACAGACCACGCGCATTAGTAGGCATGCGCGACTCCAACTCCCCTGTTAGTGCCCGCCCACCTGTTCATTATCCGCCCACACCGGTGCGCTGTGCTGACCCTCAGCCTCTCTCTCCATCCAGGTCTTTCCATATCCCCCAGTGGGACACCGTCCTTTGATTGGGACTACGCCCCACACCTGGCGTTAATGGGTATTTCAACACCCCACCCTTGCCAGAGGTTAGGATCATACTTGCCTGGAGAGAGAGATTGTGCGGATCCTCATAGCAGCACCTGAGCCTTTTCCGGGACTGTACATACAGTTCCACATACATCCCGGCTTGGATTTGGCCATACCGCGCTCCCATTAACTCATGCTTTGAACTCTATCCAAGGTAGGAATCTCGCTTATTGAAATTATATCTAATGAACGGTTGAAGGCATTATAGTCTTTTACTAAATATTTGTGTGTTAAAGGAGCCGTTTGAATACGCCCTGCTCACGTAATTCTCTTCCTTAATACTATCCCACTGCCTCACGTACACCCCTAATATTCATTTAAAATCTTTTTAGATCACAAAATCTGTGCCCCAAGAGTCATACTTTAGAGGTCTAACCTCTTGGCAAACAGCTCATGGGGAGCCTATCCACCACGGACCCGCTCTGAATGGAGACTGATCCACGTTATCTACCTCATACAAAAAAGTTCCTTATAAGGGGTAAGACCGTATTTAACCCTTTCCTTCCCACTGTATAACAATATATGATACCATTACAGCAAATATGCAACTTTGTCACTTCTAAAATATGCGAATCTCTCTGACCCCCAGATATTGTGACAATCAGCTCTTAGTTTACGTGTGCAAGCCCAAGGAAGCCACATAATCGTGGCGAAACATGTCGCTGTCAACATCTAGCACACGTCATCTGTCACCTAACTTTTAAACTGTATATGTATTTGCTATACTCAAATGTTTATGTTTATACAACTATATGTATGAAATGTCTTATGCTTAGGACTTTTTTCATACATTGTTTTTATCGATGTGGATACTATGGTTCTAAATAAAGCTTTTTTGTGTATATAAACAGCTACATTATTGATACTATAGACAAGGTATTTACAACAGAGGAAAATCTCACTCCCACATTCCATTTAAAGTCCCAGCCCCGAGGGAACCCTTTGGTACTTTTTACAAATTCAAATTAACTATTCCGGGATGGGAATGTGCGAAGGTATATAATAGCAGCGTCAGATACACCCCCTTGTAGGTAGCCTTATAGATAGATACTCACAGACCTCCTCGGGGGTCCGATGGGGGGAGGGGGGCCAGGACAGAATAAAAAACAAAAAAGGGAACAGGCGGCCTGGATCAGGCCCCTTTGTGGCTATGGGCCCCATAGCAGTGCCGTGGCTGCTATCGTGGTTCCTATGCCACTGCAGTTGATTCCTTTACTTAACCTCCTTAACACATTCCTAATCAATTCTTTTTATATTTGTTTTTTTCTTTTATTCAACCTCACTGCTCAATCTTGAAGCCCAGCCATATGATTCCTTTACTTAACGATGGCTAGCTTAAGTAGATCAGTGAGCATCTGAAGTGTCAGTGTAAGCACATTCTGGAAGGAAACCCACCCTCATCTGGTATGTAACAGGGATGACTAGTTTTGGTTTCATTTCTGATCAGAGGAAGCAGCTTCAGCACGTCAGTCGTATTCTCCTCCAGACCCCCTTCATCAACCATGGGTTTCAGCGTTGCTGAAAAGGAGGGCTGCACACAAATACTCAACCAGTTGGGTGTCTCTGATTTATTACACTTATATGAGACTGTCACGAAAGGCAAAACATCAGAGCGGAACAAAACAGGTAAGACTCTCTTGAAGCCAGATGAGTTTGCTAAAAACTCAGCCAGCTTTTTATTGTATGTTGTAGCTCAGTGATGGCGAACCTATGGCACACCTGCCAGGGGTAGCACTCGGAGCCCTGTCTGTGGGCATGCGAGCCAGCACAGAGGAAAGAACTGCAGCCTATTGGCTCTCAATGCTGTCAGTTCTCTTCCCCTCTCTTCTGGCTGACCCCATATCCTTCCCTATTATGTTTTATAAGGAAGTAGTTGTGTGTTTACATGTTTCGTGTGTGTATATGAGTTGTGTATGTGTAATTCAGAACATCTGGCAATGTTTTCTTTCTCTACTCTTTTTATTTCCCACCTTACCTTTGTGTGAGAATCAGAAAGACAGGAGATAACATAGTCTTCTTACCACCACTTCCTTCACGCCTCTTCTTATTCTAGCTTACAGCGTGCCACCCTGTAGAGTTACACTGCGGGAACCACTGCCCTTTCTGATGACCCGGTCCCTGCCATGCCACGTAAAGCCTGTATCTTGATAATGAACATAGCAGGAAGGATCACCACTGGTTGAGGCATGAGGGTTGTCAGAGTGGGGAATGCTCCCACTGAGTCATTCCCCACAATACAAGTGTACATGTTTTTTTACATTCTATTCTTGTTCCAATGGTGTTAGCACATGTTATATTGCCCTGAGCAATGATTGGGTGAAGGGAGCATGTTCATTTAAATGTGAACATTTAAACAAAAACTATAACTAGAATCTATAGTATGAATTTATGTTATGATCTCTGGGTAATTTAACCTACATGGTTCAACGGGAAAAAGTTTTAAAGATTGCATATACCCTGAATGGGTAACAATATATTAACTTGTTTAAGAATGCATTTAATACATCCTCAAATGGAGGTCAATATGAAATCTGTGTAAAGGGTATCCTTGAGAATGTCTGACTGAATGATTCGTGATTCAGATTCCCCACTTTGCTTTAGACATTAAGGTGTGGTGGTATCTATGTTGCATGTCTACTGGGAGTGTCTGTTCAGGTCCTTTGCATCTACAATTTAATATATACAGTGATATACAGATTTTTTAAACTGAATTACCTCAACATTATCCTACCCTGATATCTTGTTTACTATTAGTAGCTAAAATAACCATAGCCTCTAATTGGAAAAAGGCAACAATTTCTTTAGATATGGTTAAACATAACTTAAATTTGATAATTGTCAATGATAAGTTATCTGGAATAGTATAGACCATCTAGTTTTGAATGAATATGGTCCTCCGTAGACCTGACATATAGCTCAAGGTCTCACATGAGGGGTTATATTATGCTGTATTTGTTAGGCTTGGTCTACACTATAACAGTGGGTGGCAATGTGGACATGTCGGCATGATGTGTACATGGCGTCTGCACGTGGCACACCTGCCTAAGGCCTGCCCGCTTTTTGGGCGAGTTTAGGACGAGGTGTTCACCGCAATATTGGCAATACTGCACCATATTAATTTTTATGTGAAAACACATTGGGCAAGTTTTGTTCACATCACATAATTTGCGCCCATTGTTACTGAATCTGCATGACGCCTACAGACCCACAATGTGTTTGCCACGTTGGACTGGCACGTCATTTCTGCATGAGGTAAAGCTGGGGGCGTCCACACTGTGTGTAGGGTAGAGTGAGGCTTAGGGTATTTTTCTTTAGGAGAGAGGGAGAGGGAAAGAGATTTCTTTTCCTCTCCTTTGTCGTTGTTATTATTCTATTTTACATGCGTTTGTGATTGGTAAACATGTGTGTTACCGTGTATGGCATTATGCTGCAACTCAGTTTAACATACAGTAGATATGCTCAGCACTTTAATGTAAAGGTTTAATGCTAGCCAAAAAAAGAAAAGAATATATGTAGAACAGAACACTGAAACCCATCAGAGACCAGCCCATTCATGAAATAGAGAGCAGACAAAACTGGAAGTTCAGGTTCAGTGACGTAGAATAAAGACAAAAGATGATTCAGTTCACTGTCATCTATCCAAACAACAAATGTCACTTCTAAATGGACTTACCCTTTAGATACTTTTATTTTCTATTTTCAGAACTTATTGAAGCAATCATTAAACAGAGTAAGGCGGCTGTTGAGCTCTTGAATCGTAAAAAGGTTGAAAGAAGCTTAATTCTGAAGTACCTGAATAACGAGAAAATTTTTACATACGCTAAAACTACAAAGAAAGACGCCATTCAATGTGCACTAAATCACTGGGAAAAATCTGTAAGTAATACCAAAACACTTTAATAATCTATGGAAAAGTTTGGCTAAAAATACTTGGCATTGTTCTAAACTTTCCATGTATTTACCAATCCACCCTGACCCTGTTAGCAGTATCCCTTGGTTTTTGGAAGTGCATCTCAGATTGGAAAGTGTTGGTTGGTGTTGCTTTAAATATTGGCTGTCCGTCAAACAATAATCTTTTGTATCGATTGAAAACCAATTGGTTGCAGTCCTTTGCACATGCTCCATAGTACCATCAGATACAAATGGTTCAAAATACCTAGAAAATCCTTTACATATGGATAATGGACTGAAATTTACCAACCTGTCTGATCACGGCTTGATCGTTTTTATTTTTTGTTGAATTTCGATAACTTTTGGTCAATCTAAACAGGATACTATTGCCTTCAGATCGAATTAAGTGATTGATTTGGTTAAGTCCATAGAATGAAAAAATTTAACTGTGTATGCCAACTTTGGCATAGACCTTGACACAAAAGATTTGAATTGGAAACTCATTTGTGAATTACTGAGAAGCGAACGGGAGGTGAATTGTACCATTCCTTTTGGCTTTTTTTAAAGGCAAATGGCCATTCCACTGTGAAACACACAGAACATGTACCCCGGCAGGTTGCATCAATATACGTCATAAAGCCTCCCACAGACGCTTCGATCCGTGGCTGTCACCACGCTATGATCAGTCGCTGGCAAAACAAACAGGCATCTACACGTCTATGGGTGCCTTAAGTGATAAGAAAGCTGAAAACAGTTTATAGGTTTTTCATAAATCTTAAAACCCCATGGTAAAGTTGGGAAAAGCATAAACCAACCACTGTTTTTTCAATTATTGTATTTTTTAAGACTATAAAGTCACCCATACACCTTACAATCTTACCATCCTATTTCTAGAGAATCGAAATTCTGACGTCATCACGCTGCTACAGGGAACCTCGAACGGCTCCATTATCGAGCTGTGTGTTCCCTGCTTTAGTTACCATACAATCCACTTTTCTTTTACCAAAACCATGTAATATGAGGGCCTTTCTAAACCTTCCAATCACTATGTATTCTATGAGAGAGACCACTATAATACATAGTTGTTGGTAGATCTTAAGGAAATTGTACGGAGTGGTCTAAAGGTGTATGGGGGCTTAAGACGCTTTTTTTTACCAATAAAATCAATGGGAAATTGTCTGCGCTTTTCATGGTCTGAATATGTAAAAAAAAATATTATTAGTTGTTAGTCCCAAATACTGTGGGAGCAGTAGGTCTGCATCCCAGGAGACTGCAATTTGTTCCATTCTCTCCAGCCAAGCCAAAAGACCACTGCAAAAAGCATGCTTTAGCTATATTAGCACTAGCAGTACCCATTCTCTGAACACACTGACCGACCAGCTTGGTGAACTGAAGCTATTTAGATAGCATGAGTTGTGTATTGACATTAACATTCTGCATTAAAATAAAAAAATATGTGGCACAGACTCCCATATGTAAATTGTTGCTAATAGGTAAGTTGTTAGTGCCAGATTGTAGAACGTGACCCTCCATAAGTTGGTCAGTGGGTTCAGAGAAAAGTTTCAGCCCTGCTGGAACTTAGACCACCCTCCTGGCTCCTGGAATTTGCTCTTCTTTTTCTTAAAATTTTCTCTCTTAAACTCTGGGATGCATCTTATAGCGTGAAAAATACGGTAATTGCAGAGCTTTTGAAAATGTTCTAAATAAACAAAAAATTGTTGGGGTAGGGGGTTTGAGGAGGCATGTCACAAATAAAAAAAAAAAAATGGCAATGCACCTGTTCTGTACATAAATTAGTACATAAATTAATTATGAGAAAAAAACATTTCAGCCAAAAAAATTTAAGTTAACTGCAAAGACCCTGTGATTGTTATCATAATCAAAATATTAAATATATATATTTTTTTTTTTAAATGTGAATTTTACATCAATTACAGTCAATCATCAGCCAGTAGTAGGAGAGGAGAGGCAGGGGCTAAGTGTGCCCCCATTCCTGCCTTTATCAGGCCCCTTCTAGGCATAAAGTGTGGCTGGCCTCAGAAAAATGATGCGGCATTTCCACAACATGTTGTGTTCTGTAAATAGCCTTGAGGCCAGTTGCAGTTAAGACAAGGATTTAGTGCGTTCATTGGAATCATTTTGTTCTGTTTGACAAAAAAAAAGCATTCTACTTCTCAGATCAGTAGTGATGAGAAGTTTTCATATTTGAAATCACAAATTTTAATTCATATATCATATCACAAATGTGTCTCCTTATATTCGCAATAAATTTGTAAATTCAAGAATTTGTGATCTCCAGTCATTATTACCTTCATTGCACAAATCGGTACTTGTACATGCGCATATTGCGAACGCAATGCATGGTAGTTCTGAGGTAAAAAATCTTGGATATTCGAGATTACAAAGATATAGCACAATATTCAATTAGAATATTTGTGATCAACACTGAAAATCAGCACCAATCACACTTTCTGTGTATAAAGAACCCTCCTAGTTATTATGAAGGACTACAGAATAATGAGCCTTGATGTTGGCCAAAAATGAATGGGGATGATACCACATTACCATTAATAAATCCATGTCTCTCTGTCCTTCTGTGGCTGGTCTGGGGCTCTGTAATGATACATGTGAACACTGCACACTCAGCATCTTATTATATTCATTGTTTTAAATCTGTATGTGTTAGGATAATACTTGGTTCCTGTTTTATTTAACACTTCTGTACCATTGTCGTAGTTGCACTTCTGCTTTGTCACAATCTCACATTCCTTTCCAAGATGGTTGGCAACCAAGGAAGAATGCAATAATGCTTCACTATTGTCACTCATTTTTATGAATATTGTGTTATTGTATGGACTTAATTTTATTTACAACTATTGTGAGTATGTGATTCCTGGGAATGGCCATTTCTGCTAATGTACACCCTTGATCATTCAGATTGCCCACCTCTGTGTCCTGCCTTCACTTTATGTGGTGCATTGAGAATGACTTCCATGGCCCTTTCTACTGTAACATTGGTCTAATGTATTTATAGCAAAAGGAAAAGACTAAATCAACAGTGTTTTCATTTACAGGTCAGTTCCATACCTGAGGAATCTGAAGCTGTAGATACGTCCCAATCCTATTTATTACAAGTGACAAGCACACTCGATAGTGTTGTTGGTCAGTTGCCCACTCTGATGGCTGGTTTGTCCATACATTACAACCGGGAAGATATCAGCCATGTAGACAAAGTTGTATCTCCTGGAGTGAGGGCAGCCCCTGTAAGTCTACAATGCTATTATTTTTTTTTTATTGTGTTCTTTTATACTGTTTTCATACATTGCTCACCCTGTAAGTATATTTTGAAATTAATAGATCTTCTGTTGTACTCATGTTCGTGGTCTGCCAGCTGGGTGAACAATTCCCATGTTCAGTTTGCCACCCATACATTATAATGCAGGCAACCTTTGACCCCCCCATCCTCTTGTGAGGGGGAGCTGGCAATCATGGTGGAGTACAATGTACATATAAAATGGCACAAAAAGCCTGTAAAGCCCAGAAGGTTAACCTTTTATTTGCCGATTTTTATTTATTATTTAATGCCATATTAAAAGCTTTTTTTATTGGTATTGTGGCTCCAAATATGACTACAGATAACAAACTAAAAATTGAGAATATGAGAAACAATGAAGTCAATGGCTGTTCGCCACAAATATGTGAACGTTGGGTATTTGCGGAAGTTCAGTCTGCCAGTTTGTGAACGCCGCCAGTTTGTGAACCATTATTAAAACACAAAGTTATGAGAAAACTAAAATGTTACAGTTGTCAAGGAGCAAGAGGAAATCTTATAACATAAATACCAGTCTAGAAGAGACTTTCTTCTCACTTATTTCTACTAACCCACACAGATGAATATAGGCAACGTAGACGCCCCTTCCATGCCCCCAGTAACAAAGATCATAAAAACTAATATGCTAATATGCAAAAAAAGATTGAGTGTTGAGTGTTTTTATTTTTTATCACTACTTGGCTTTTCAAGATCAGAAATGCAGAGAGTTTAGAGTTCAATTGATACCCTTTATACATACAGTATATATTAATGCAAAAGAACACAAAGGAGATTCCCTCGTGGGACTTTGATTGGAACCACAACACCCAAA
>CM070033.1:159887993-159899508 GCA_036250615.1 Ptychadena robeensis
TAGAGCACCTCTTGAATGTGCAGCTCTGTCATGAAGGTAAGCGGATCCCAGAGTAGTTATCCTGGCCCCTACAGCCCTCTGCTTGTTTGTGAGCAATCCATGGGCCAGATCGAAACTGTCAAATGACCGTCGTTTAGCCACCACTGCAACCCTTCAAAGGGTTAAGGTAACACGTTTCTAAAAGACTGAAAAAGAGAACTGGTGCTGCAATATATAATTTTTTTGTTCTCATGTTTATATACAGGTTAAAGTCCCCCATACACCTTACAATCTTACCATACGATTTCTGTGCAATCAACTTTTCATCTACCAAAACCATGTAATATGAGGAGCTTTCTTATCCTTCCAATAACTATGTATTCTATCAGGGAGGCCACTATACTACATAGTTTTTGGTAGATCTAAAGGAAATTGTACAGAGTGATCTAAAGGTGCATGATGCTTTAGTAAGAGAAGTAATTTATTAGAAGGATATGGTGAGAACCCACAGAAACAAAAGCTCGAGAGGAAGTGCCCCGTATTACCTCCATAAGCAGAGATATCTCCTAGAGACACCATGAGAATGTGCCCAGTGTCATGATTACGCCACTGCATCGTCCCCAAGAAAATGTTTAGACACCTCTAGGCATTATGCGCACTCATTGCAGAGAACAAGCAGACAGGGGCATCCTTTCAACAAAGGGACAGAGGGCAGAAAAAGAAAAAGGGACAAAGGGACAAAGGGCAGAAAAAGAAAGAAAGTTTGCACTCCCCTGCATTAGGGTTAAGCTAGCATTCACCTATCTGAAAATGGGGGGGGGGGGGGGGGGGGGGGGGGGGGGCTGTTTTTGCTAAGTTGTTCATGTTTCCTACATCAATCATGGGGGTTTTAGCACAATGGAGACTTGGGTAAAGTCCCCTGAGACCAGGACTAGTGTCTGGTATTAGAGTCCCACTGGTCACTTGGTCTTAAATATTTAAATATATATATATATGATTAAGACTCTTACACAGGCTGCTGAGATAACATTATACACTAGATACACATTGTTTTCTGTAACAGTAAAAATATATCTATACATGTGTAAATAAAAAGCAGTCCATGGGTAAAACCTATAGCTAAGCTCCCATTATATATAGTTTCCATTTTTTTTGGTTACATTTTACAACCTTTATGTGTTTTTCTTCCTGCAGCACAGAGAATTGTCATTGGATGGCACTTTATAGATGCTGAAAACTGAACTCCAGAGGTTTGTGAAGGAAGCGTCATTATAGCAGTGGCTCCCTTCTCAAGTCTCTGCACCTGGCAGAATACTTACATTGCTACGTGTAAGGTTTATTTTTTTTGTTGTTTGGACAGATTGTTCATATAATAGGGAGCAGGATGAGAGACGCATGGAGTATATTATGTGAGTTTTGGTCTTCTGGAGACACAGACTAGGCTCTTGGTAAAATCAGAGGTCTCTCTCTTGAACTGGCTTCTAGAACAGGGTATCTGTCCCCAGCACAAATATCTACCAAAAATGATAAAAAAACATAAACACTGACACAGGTTTGTTTTTATACAGAGGCTTTGACTGAATTATTTACCAACAGTTTCACTTGCCTGAGTTTCGATTTCTGAAGAAGTGTGTGCAGTCAGGTTTTGTTTATTCTGAAACTGTGATGAAATATTAACATTATGGTTCAGTGAAGTTGTGTACTCCTCTTCCTTGTATTGCAAAAGGATCTGGAGGAACTCAGTATTTCCTATCACTTGGCTTGTACACTGAACATTGGGGAAGTAAAGGGTTGATGAATATATAAAGTTGGAGGTGGAGCAGATAAGTGACCCTGTTCTTGTGCACCATGTGGGCAAGCAGAAGTTCACTGTAGGCTTTCAAGTTCTTGCTACAAATTCAAGAGCTCTCGTTGTCCCCAAATACCAAATGCTAGAACATTCCAATTGTTTGTCTTTAAAATTTAAATCTAATCTCTGGGCAAAACTGAAGCCCTCTCACATAATCTCTTCAACCACTCCTCTCTTTTAAATCTGTGTTTCACATCGGAGGTCCGCCCATGGACGGATTCCTTAATCTGTGCTGCATTGTTTATATCAGTGGAGCCCCACTGATAAAACCAATGAAAAGCAGAGACAGATAGATAAAAGACCTGCCAACCGGCGTCCCTCCCATCTTTGCCTGTGTGTGAAAGTTGCACTCACGCTGCAGCTTTCACACATAGACATAGAGGGGAGACACCTGCACGCAGCTTCCCCCTTGGCCCCCTCTTTCCCGATGTGTGAAAAAGAAGCGTAATGTGATGGCAAGTGCTCACTTAGTATTGCAGTGGGCTTTTCCCCCAATTCAATTTTTTTTTTTTTTTTTGGGGGGGTCTAAAACTGTGTGCAACTTATGGTCCGCAAAATAAGGTAGACGATGCAGGCAAACATATCTAAATGTAAAGCCATTAGGCATTCTGCTGCACTTATTTTACATAAAACAGGAAATTAAATTGAACTTTTGAAAAATAAAGCACCCTAAAATGTACCTATAGCTGACAGACAGTAAAACACATAAATTATATTTGCACATATCAATAACATTATATCATATTTTAAAAAAGATGGGATATAAGCCACACCCCATAGTGCTGCTGAGATTGGAAGTTTCATAGCAAGAAACGTTGTAACCTTTAAGATATTGGAAATGGTGTAATTAGAATCTGCAGAGAGCAAGAGGGCAGCCCATATTTCTGGGCATTTCAGCAGACACATGCACATTTGTGGCACTCTGGAGATCATTTTGCAGGGCTCTGGCAGTGCTCCTCCTGTTCCTCCTTGCACAAAGGTGGAGGTAGTGGTCCTGATGCTGGGTTGTTGCCCTCCTACGGCCTCCTCCATGTCTCTCAATGTACTGGCCTGTCTCCTGGTAGCACCTCCATCATGCTGACTGACAAAGCAAACCTTCTTTGCTTTAGTCCAGGTGTGGGAGGAGATCCCTCAGGAGACCATCTGCCACCTCATCAGGAACATGCTCATGCATTGTTGGGAGGTCATACAGGCACGTGGAGGCCACACACACTACTGAGCCTCATTTTGTCTTGTTTTAAGGACATTACATCAAAGTTAAATCAGCCTGTAGTGTTTTTTCCACTTTAATTTTGAGTGTGACTACAAATCCAGACCTCCATGGGTTGATTTCATTCTTTCAGATCTAGAATGTCTTATTTTTGTGTTCCCTTTATATTTTTGAGCAGTGTTTATAAAAAAAAAAATATTACAAAAAGCTACAGGATTTGGAAAGCACATTTAAACATTCTCAGACATGGACAAACAGCCTTTAAGCAGTGCAACTTGCCACCAAGGTGCTATAGGGGCGCAATAAATATTATAGGGGCTAAATCAAATATACGATGAAATATGACATACGGTATATACAGAAATGGAACTGTAGGTGTAGAGTCACCAGGAAACCACTGCGTCTCATACAAAAGGTGTGAAGTTGGCACTAATTGTGGACTTGTTTTCAATATAGAATGCTTTGTGGTTCTTGGCACCTGAACAAGACTTGCTCCTCCCTAAACCACTGCTGACACATTTCCTTTATTCAGACTTCATAATATTAACATTAGAAGAACTCTCCTAGTCTGCACTTGCCTTGGGGAAAAGATCAGAAGGTGACAAGATGAGTGAGTTTCAGAACTTTCTGCCCTCTGGGAGATATAATGGTGTAACACAGCTGTTCCTAGCAATGGGTTAATCAGAATTGGGGATTATGTGTATTGTGCATAGAGGCTTCTTGATGTATTATTATGCTGCTTGATGGTTAAAGTGTATAAGGATACAGTAGAATTTATAAAATTAACAAGTCACTTTTTATCACTTGGGTTATGCTTCTAACACCCATCTGACTTACCTCTGCGCTGATACAAAGGTGGTGTAGGAACACGGTGTTCCCTGGAAACAGAAGATCTTTATTGCCAGGCTTCCAGGGGACAATTTGACACAATATAGGGAGTGGCCGATGGGTGGGCGCCATGTAACATATTTTCTCAACTGTCACTGCTGTGGGATGTCTTCTGAGCCTTGGGGCGATAATAACAAAAACATGTCTTTATGTCTTTTATTCTTAAGATGTATATGTTTCTTCCTCAGTCACCCTGTGACAGTGCTGCTTTAAACTTCCTTTATGGGAAATGCCCCTCTGTCTATGGAAGTGCTCTTTCCATGAGGCTACATGTCCAAGTCCCATGAAGTGATTCAGGGATGAGCCGAGGCTACATACCGCCTCCGTAGAGTCCCAATAGCTAAAGTAGTCACTTTTAGTCTATTTTATAAATGAAAACAAAGAAAACAAATGCAGTTTGAGGGTGAAAGAAACACATGAAATTTGTTTTACTATGACTATGATATGCCTGTCTATACTGGCACACCATACCCTGAATCTCACCAATAACAATGCAAGGCCCTGTGTCATTACTGTGTTAAGCATGGGGTTGGGTGTCATGGACCTGTAACACAGGCACACGATGCCCACAAAATATGTAGGGTATCCCTAACCTAAATCCTAAATATGTACATGATTTTGTATGTAAACTACAGGGTTGAATATCCATAACAAAGGTATGCTGAGTACAGTACAGTCAATACATTTATCACATGGGTAAGACACTTTTCCAACGTGTTTCGCATAGTAGCTTCTTCGGGGAACATTTTACCTTAAGTGTATTTAATTCTAAATGAATATAGTAGAACATTGCATTCAGCTAGTATCTTGTATATATCATATACATATATAGATTTAGGTGACACGATCATTATGTTCTTATATATCCGTACTCACTATTAGATGGAAAACTCTGATCTAATGTAGATCTAATTGAGTGAGGGCATTGGGAGGAACGGGGACAACCTCCAAAAGATTGGCAGCTGGATCGTTTATCTTGGAGTCAATTATATAATATATTATTGATTAAGCTAGGTCTCAAGGTCTCATAACAACTTGTTAATAAGGAACATGATCTATCATTGGTATTATTTTATATTTCTATTGTCTTATAAATCATAGTATAAAAAGTAGCAAAAATATGTGCCATGTAAAATTATGAATGTAGAGACATAGTGAATGAATAAATAATTAAATCAATAAATAAATGAACGTGTAATAATACAGAGATTGTCCAAGTGCATAACATCTATATATCTCACTAGAAACGTGTATAGGAAATCATGAACAATAATAACAAATATATATGCTGCAAAAATCATCTAATAATATAGGTGACCCTTAAATAGAAAGTAGATTAGTGCTGAAGATACAAGTGCATTGTTAATTACTATGAGTAGGAGCTCAATTTCCTGTTAAGTTGTGGTTCTGGGATGTTGGCCACTGGCAGAGTCAGGCCGGTACAGGGGGCCATTTTGCCAAGACCGCATCGTCTGGGGGGCCTGGCGGTCTGTTGTCTGGTTGGTTTTATGCCCGTCACTGTTGTTGCAGCATCGGCATGGCAACCTAGTTCTCCAGTGCGCACCCAGACAATATTTTTCACCTCATAGAATCAACAAAACAGAGCGGGAATAATCACACAAAATATACATTTATTTAGCATACATGGAGATATATACACATATAATAAAAGATAATCATACCGCAAGATATATATGACCAGCAAGTCAGATATCAAAATGACAACATCAACATGTAATTAACTCAACATACAGTATATGGTGTCATGGCTGAATGTAGGCGAGGCATTAAAAACTCTCAGTTATGTAACAGAACCTACATGCAGGGAACACATGAAACTTAAACTCTGCAAGATTTATGCCAACATCCCAGATAAAGGCAATTATCTCTCCAAGGTAACAAGCTATGGTTGTGACACAGACTAATGGCAAACTGACAGAGTTTTGCTATAAATCTATGGAAGCAGCCTGGTTGGTGTATGTATTGGTGGAGAACTTCTAAGTATCACGCCAGCTTGTTGAGAAATATAATATAAAATATATATTTTACCAAGATAGTGGGCAATGAGACCTTACGTTTCAATGGCTGGATCCCCCTGGTTGTGCTGACTGGAGCTTTCTTTGTTATATAAGTGGCAGGATCTCCCCTTGCTATCACAATGGCTGGATTTTTCAAGTATCCCTTTGCCTCCCTTATTTGGTAAAACTTTACCCAACTGACACACCCCGAAAACATTAGATCACACTAGACAAATCTCCATATTAAATGTTACCATTAGATCGCTGGATGGCAGTATGGAATAAACTATACAGTAAAAACAATATTTTTAATATTAGGAATTCAAGAACAGGTGTTCACTAAAATGTTTCAAAATAAGTATTTTGTGAACAATGCCTGCTTCATTTTAGAATGAATCACATGCCTGTTAAAGTAATGAAGAAATGTTTCTGCATAGAATGCTATAAAGCCCAGACAGATATCAGAGGCCTTTCCCAATCATCTACAATGTTCCAAGGACAGGCCTGATAATATTATAAGAACGTCTATTGTTCTCACATGAACCACCTGGAAACACGTCTTGCATAATTCTCCTACAAATTACAAAATAGAGAAAACAAAACAAAATGGCTTATATATGTATGCCAATAGATATTAGAAATAAGAATATATATAAAACGTTATACCCCTTATAAAAGGCATGACAGCACATAGACTTTACTTGCTTGGCGTATGCTGTGTTCAGACATCTGCCGATGCAAAGGTTGAACGTACTCCACTTGGTTCAGCCTTGTATCAGCATCCACTGAGCAGGTAAGTGAAGGGAAGGGTTGTGAGAATATTACCTGGAGGTCAGGGCCGCGCCAATTACAGCCTCCTCACTAGGGGTGGCCATCCAGAAGCTAACGGAGGGTATGGTGGCACTACAAACTGAGGTGTCCACACAGAGGGGCCGCCCTGAAATGTTTTGAGTCAAGCGAGCTCCAGTTCAAGGCAGTTCCAACCTCAAAGACCAGTACAAGGCGGACACCGCTGCGCACCCTCAGCTCACCCTGAGTGGCATGAGCGACATCCCCAGCACCGGGACAGTCGGCTAAACTACAGCCAGAAGCGGTTAAACTAGAGAGCTCCACTGCCAAGAGCCAGGCACGCAAGGGAGTTTTCCCAAAGCCAAGACACTGTGGATATTGTGAGAGTCTGCCCTTGAGTGCCTCCTGGACACTGAGTCGCAGGTCAGTTATGTCAGAGGCAGTGTTTCAGTGACACTTGCCAAGGAAACGGTAAGTCCTGAAACCCGTGGATATCACTGACCGTGGCTAAAGAGTTGCCAATTGAAGTGGTAGGAATCACATGGACCGAGGTGAAACTGTGGCATCAGCACATCTGGAGCAAAGGCATCCTGATTGTATGTCCAGCCCAACCAAGGGCTTAGCAAATCATCCTTGGCATAACCGCGATACAAGCCCTGCAAGTCACTGCTCCAAGCAGAGCCCCAGGGTCCTGGCAACCACCCAGAGAGATACGGCACCTGATTTAGACCTTGCAGCAGATCATGCAACCTGAACGGATAAGTGTGGACTTGTGGGAGAGAGCCAGGGTGGTAAGGGTTCCATTAAGGCAAGAGGTAGTGGTAGACCCTGTGCAGGAAATAGCAGTCCCATTGAAAGTAGGGTCCCAGTATGCATTACATGGACTGAGGTACTAGTTGAACCCAACAATCCCGATATGGCCCCCTTCATTGCTCATACCCTGGTTTACCCTGGTAAAATATGAGACTGGTTAGAATCCAAAATTCTCAGCTCACCCTGATATGCTTACCCCTTTGCCAGATTGTGGCCAAGCTGGCCCTCATCCTAATACATCCTCGGACATAGTGGCCCCCTAGGTGAGGCATACGTTACATGGGAAACATAGTGCATAGTCCGGGTTAATTTAATACGTCAGGGCCAGCTAGGAAAAGTTCGGTGGTCCGGGGTGCATCTTGCCCCTTCTAGGAGCAGCCCTGTCTGAGCTCACCGCAGCCAAGGTAGAACAAGTAAGTCAGCTGTTGGGATAAATGGTCAGAGGTTTTCTCTCATGGGGACTATGACTGAATCAAACACAAAATCCCCACTGCCGTCAGTCCACCTATTCACCCTCCACACTCAGAAGGTCAAGCAGTTGCTTGAGCAGATGATGCACCAAGGGGTTATCAAAGAGAGTAACAGCCCTTAGGCTGCACCCGTGGTACTGATGAGGAAGAAGAATGCTTTTCTCAGTTGCTTCGCAAATACTCTGTTTCCCCGAAAATAATTTGTATTAATTTTTGCTCCCAAAGATACACTATGTTTTACTTTCAGCGGATGTCTTGTCTAGCTGCAGTCATCTTCACACAATGCCTGACTCCTGCCCCACGCAACTCACTGTCAGCCAGAGTCCATCAGAGCAGAGCAGTAGATGCAGGCTCTCTGTATCAGTACTGTACCGTAGCTTGGGAGGGGCACCATTTTTTTCACGAAAGGATCCCATCTTGAACCTGGTTCGACACGGTAGGTGCTTATCCCAGGCCCACCGCAAAGGAAAAATACTAGCTACCCAGAAAGACTGTCTGTCTCCTGAAAGAGTGGGATAAACTGGTGGTCCGGAATGGGATTATGTACAAGAGAGTTTTCGATTTCCCCACAAGACCAACGTCACCTGGCAAGTAATGTTATTCCAGACTCGGGCCAGGGCGGTGGTGGATCAAATTCATGCAGACTCAGGTTCTGGGGCTGCAAGACCTGCCTGGGTCTCTATAATATAGTGGAGCAAGCCTGCTGATACTGTACGATATGTTCCCTGGCCAAGGGGGCTGAAGCAAAGGTGCCCCCTCTAACATGGACAACAACCACCCCTCTAGAGGTGCTGACCATCGACTTCCTATCCTTGGATGCCTTAGAGGATGGGTACCACCATGTCCTGGTGATGAAAGACCACTTCAGCAAGTTTGCAGTGGCTGTGCTGACCTGCTACCAAATGGCCAAAACAGCTGCCTGGGTAAGCTGGAAGCACTTTTGCCTGTTGTACGGGTGCTCCAAGAAGATCCACTCAGACCAGGGGCAGTGCTTTGAGAGCAAATTTTTCCAGGAATGGTGCAACTCTGCGGGGATCAAAAAGTCCCACACAACCCCGCACCATCCCCAGGGGAATGGGGCCTGCAAGCATTTCAACTGGACCCTCATCAAGTTGCTCTGTGGCCTAGCAAGGGGGAAGCATCGGAAGTGGACTCAGTACCTGGCCGAGGTAGTGTGAAAATACAACCACACGGTCCACTTCTCCACTGGGTGGTCTCTGTACCATGCTGTGTTTGGGAGAGCTCAAGGGGGCCTGCTGACCTGTGGGCTACAGTCCACGCCACGTCAAAGAGTTACGCCACACCCCCGCATCCTGGGTCAACAAGTGGAGGCGACAGCTGTCGGAAGCAACTCAGTTTCAATCTTACAAGCCTAGGGTGGGAAATGCAGCAACTCCATTATCACGCTGCCTTGCTCTAGCCCAGGTGTGACAGAGTGACACATACAGCTACCAGTATGGTAAATACAGTACCATCATTTTAGAACAAAGCAGACAGGAACCTAAATGTGCCACTTTGTCACGCCCGGGGAGAAGCTAGGTGAAGGGATGATGGAGCTGCTGGGGCACACATGCATACTAGCTGCATACTAGTGAGAGGTTTGGCTGACACATTTAAATTGCGCAGACAGTGCCAGCACACTGCTTGGAGTGAGCACCATCCAGGTTAGGAACAGGATTCCATCAGAAGGTGGTCACACAAAGAAGACAGCACAGCATATATTTGAGTATATATGTTCATATATGCAAAAACTACATGTGCTAGAAGAATACTTTTTCGTAATATTCCCACAACCCTTCACTACCTATCCAGGGGCTTTGCTGCTAAAAAGTCACAATTGTCACAATTTTGTGATCATCTAGTGACCATCACTGGAAAAGATCAGAAAGGTCTGAATTGTCCCTCATTGTCTTTTTGTAAACTGTCATAAACTTCATATAAGTAACCTGTGAAATACCTTTTTGATTCCCGTTACAATTAACATTATTCTTAAGCAGCCTCATTTCATTCCTTGTTTTTTTACTTTCAGGTAGTGATACTAAAACCGTTAATGAATATAATGGAGCTTATCAACATCCGGTGAGTAATTTGAGTAGTTGTTACCAAAAATGTCTTTAAACTATTTTTAAAGAATGTTAGAATAGCTCTCAGCTACTAACCTTTAATAAAAGATTAGAGGGACTCTAAATGCTGTATAGTGATGTTTCCCAGAGATCTCTCCAAAGGCCCTCTTTTCAAAAGCCCTGTGCACACGCTACATTATATGATTGGATACAAATCCATAGAAACACTGTACTGTATACTCGAATATAAGGCAACATTTCTAGCACCCAAATTGTGCTGAAAACATTTAATTCGACTTGTAAGAGAAGAAAATTGATACATTTTGCAGGTAGACTTTGGGAGTTTGATAGGAACAAGGACACAAGATGTACAACCAAATTTTAAGTTCTATAAATGATAAAGTGAAAGATAAAAAAGATGGAGGAAGTACAGTGCAGGCTTAGCAGGGGTTCAGCCATGGTGATACCAAGATGATGTCACTTCCTACCAGGGTGAAGTATTATCATCCAGGTATTCTCACGACTAAACACTCCCCCTTCATATCCAGAGCTGCACACCTCCATGCTTCTTAATCACTCACCCCTCATACTGACTTCTTTTTACTCTGTGAGTTTTGTCCAGTTCCATACACCATCTTGTGGCCTTTCTGATCACTGACATCACTTCTATTGTGTGATTGCTGTTGACAGCTGTATGCAGCTATTTATTACTTTTTAGGGAAGAGTTGTGGGAACATTTAAAAATTTTTTATTATTCTAGAACATGTAGTTTTTGCACAAATTAGGTTCAAAGTCACATCACAATTTTGTTAGTTGGCTTAACTTGGCCTTAGTAAAGTAATTGAGCCATATTAAGGTGTTTATGAGACACTCTTTGTAGGTGCTTTCACAGCATTGCAATGGCTCTAATTTTTTTAAAGTGTCATGTCACGTCTGATGGGTGTTTTGAGTTTCAATACAACGCTTGGCAAACACCCTGCAGGGTAATTGTTGTGAGCATTTTTTCAGGCATTGCATAGTGGTTAATAGTTATAGTTGGTTTAACTGTCCAGGGTGTCAAGTGAAATGGTTTAAGAAAGAGGACAGAGTAAAGGATAATTTAACACAAATCAAGTTGCATGTGCAAAGGATTTTGGTATATATTATTTTTTTTAACCGCCCTAGCGTGCAGGACGGCAGCACCTCGTCCAGCGCTGCAGCTGCTACTATATGGAGAATATCAGTTCATTCAATAAGAATTTGCAGCATGAAATCGTTCAAGAGCTTGCAACACGCATAATTTTCCCGGACAATTCCAACCTGAATCAGCATTCCAAAATTCTGTACCTGCCATTTCTGGATGATAGTAAATGAATTGTGGTCAAACCCCCCAACATGAAGGCTCTTTGGGCACCGTTCCAGATCCTCAACACTTGATTCCCATGTTTAGTTAGCTG
>CM070033.1:159899533-159910312 GCA_036250615.1 Ptychadena robeensis
ATCCAAGACAAACCAACATATACAAAACTGTACATATTTATGTAAACCATTGAAATAAAATCAGGAAAAATCATGACTGTGTAGGCGTACCATTTGTGTTAGTCTTTTTATTTAGTTTACAGAAAATTTTCATCTTATCAGGGAAGCTCTACCACCCATAATATTCAACTTCTCAGTGGTCCCCAGATATTCTGGTCATGTGTCGCAACCAATGGAAATGAATGGAACTTCTAATGTAGTGGAATCTTTCTCCCAGGATGAGTTACATTTTATTACTTCATTACAAACAAGCACTGTACTGGAGGATGCAGTTTGTATGTTATTTGCATACAAGATATTGTGGAGGAAGTCGAATACTATTCAGGGAAAACAACATGACTGGGCAGTAGTGATGGCCGCAAGGCGGACAGTTCGGCGGCGAACATGGATGTTCGCCCATCTTCTCGCCAGCGAGCAGTGCGGGTGTTCGACCCGCTCCGTTCGCCAGCGAGAAGATGATCTCTATTCTTCCCCCGGCAGGATCACAACCTGCGTGATCGTGCCGGAGGAAGAATCTTTTCACTAGAAGACCGGGCATAAACCCAGTCTCCTAGTGAAAAAACCGGGTCGGAGCAGGAAGTGACGTCAGTGACGTCACATCCGGCTCACGGAACCAGGAACTATGCGTTCCAGTATGCGTTCCAGGGACTGGATGTGACGTCACTGACAACACATCCGGTTTTTCCGATTCAAATTCCCCGCCTAGAGGCGGGGAATTTGAATCTGTCCGCGAACAGGCGGACGGCGGACTTTAGAAGACTTCTTTAGATGTTCGGCCATCACTACTGGGCAGTGCTGAGCTGCCTGCTTACCCCCCATTTACCCAACCCCTTGCAATATAGACACAGAGACTTAACTTCTTTGAAACTTGTATGTATTAAAGTGTGTGGAAATTACAAAAAGGCCACAGCTCATCAAGATACTGAAAACTTTAAATATTAAAACTTAAATAACATAGTAAACACCATCCGCACCAGCCACAATTAAATGAACCTCCTGTTAAGACAGAAAAAATAAACCAACTAGGGCCTGAGCCCTCTATAAAAGAATACTACTCTCCACCTTTTGATGACTGCCATCCATAAATAAGCATGTCACTATACTATTTAAACCCAAAAATCTCTCTTGGCACTGTCGAGGACCCGCTTGCTGCGACAAATACAAGAAACAAAAAACACAGTACAAAGAACTGGGGAACAAATCACCAGCAAACACTTTAACAATAATAAAGGGAAGGGAGGGCGGGTGCTTGAAGATCCAAAGAGGTCTCACTTCTAGTTGCTGCCTCTATTTAAAGCCTTAACCCTGTCCCCTTAAACTTCTCCCCTTCCTCTTCCTAGCCCATCAATGCTGCCTTCACACCCTGTCAAGCCCTGCTGCAACATACACCCCTTGGGTCCAGCTCTGCAGGTACATTTGCTGCTGGACTTTCAAGTGCTTTAATGGACTTGAAAAGGACCCCTTTCCAGGCACCTTGCAGGCAATTGGTGAGCAATTTTAAATAATTTTTTGTTGTATTTTACTGCCCCCTCCCCCTGGGTGGAAGAACCTGTCCTCCAAGTACGATGACAGACTTAACAATGTATGGTCTATAAGGCGCTCTACTGTATAGGACGCACCCTATACAAGTAGGCAATTCAAAATTTTAATTTTTAATTTTTATATATAAAAAAGAGCCCCCCCCTCCCCCTTTTTTGCAAAACCAGGCCTCGTTTATGGCATAGGGCCTGGCAGGGGTGGTAAAAGAAGGGGCAAATAAAGAAGGGGCAAATAAAGAAAATGCCCCCCCCCCCACCTCTAGGTCACACCAGGCACCTGAACAGGTACAGAAATACTATGTCCTTTAGAAACATTTGCGTAGGGCCCGACTGTAGCCTTAAGAGGACGTTCGCTATCTAATATATATGTGGTGACTGAAGTCAGTCTGTGTGAATTCTATGAGTGCATGGGAGATACCCTACTTTCTATAGTCTCTCTTGGTGGTTGGTCGATGAGGAGTGGTGTAGTGGAGTATTTTGTTTTGCTGTGTTTTGAGGTGTTTTATTTAAGTTACTTGGGTTTGTTTTCTTTGGTTCCAGCTCTTTTGCTGCTCACCTGTCATTATTTATTTTTTCTTTCTGTAAATTAGAAAAAGAATTAGAATAGAACCTCTGTATTTTGTGATGATAAATGTTCAGCTGTTCTGTTCTCAATAAAGATAATTAGAAAAAAAACGAGCCCTATCAAACTGCAATACTTAATCTACGTCTGGGGAAGGAGGTTTGTAGATTAATACCTTAATAATGTTTTGGACAAAACAGTGAATGAATATTCTTGAATGTCACATAAAGTATCAAAACTATTGTACAAAGTGGTGCTATGTAGCTGTTCATATTAGCTGATAAGAACAGAAATCAAGTCAATTACATCTGTCATTATAAAGAAGAGACAAATAAACTGTTGACAATACAAGATAAGGAATCATCATACTACATTTGCATATCAGAATCACTTTTACTATCAAAGTTTTTTTATTATTTTTTTTAAATGTCACTTTTTTTAATTTTGCATGGGGTATTGGACCCATAAGTTAATGATGCGTCCCTGAGATAAAATACATGGTGGGCATAAAACAAATCAATACACCTGCCTGTTGGATGCCAAGTTGAAAAGATACTGGTACTGTGTTACCATTTTTCCAACACATCTATAGTCTCCAGCCTTCCCAGACACAGATGTGACAAAGCAGCCAAAGGAAGTACCACTGCAGGTAGTGGGGATGGACATGTAAACAACTGAAAGCAGCTGCAGTTATTTTTTTTAATTGATTTTGGTAGACTTCACTTGCTGTTTTCTGGCAAGGTAATATTCTGCTTTTTCTCAAGTTTGGCCAGTCACTTAATATAAAACTCAATTCAAAAAAGGACACAGGTGAGCCTTATACCATACCAGACTAAAATATAATCATCAACAAATATTTATATGAAAACAAACAAACATAAAATATTCTGACAATCAAATAACATCTACATATGTCAGTGGTTCCCAAACTGGGGGGCGGGCCCCCCCGGGGGGGGGGGGGCAAAGGTATTCTAGATTCTATTCTATTCTGTCATTCTTAACCTGTGTTTGAATAGGGAGTTGGGGCTCAACAATGTTCCTAAATAGAAAAGGGGGCCTGCAAGGAAAGTTTGCGAACCACTGGCATATGTAATGTATCACAGAAATGCTTGAGTTAGGCTCAATTCATATGGTCAGTTGAAAATTGGTAATTTACATTGACCAACTGCCTAAAAACCTCGGCCATTCAGGAAATGTGACATGTGGCATTCCCCTGGTAGTTTTGACAGTGGGTTGGCTGCGGTTTTGGGGCAGCTTCCGACTGTGGTCGACTTCATTTTAAAATCATGCAAGGAAAATTCCTCTTCACTTTTTTTTGTGAGGGCTGTGTTAATGCCAGAGACAGACTATATACTACTTTAAATTTTTTTTTGTCTTTCTTTTTCCTTTGCCACATGTTCTCTCTTACTGGGATATACACAGAATGTGTTTTTTTTAACCTTTGTCCTGACACTTAAAAATACGAGAAAACCTCATGGATTAATTTAGCATATATATCCCTAGTTGTCATTTGCCGCCTACAGTGTGCCAACATCCCATAACTATAAATAAGAATAACGATAACTATCTAATTGAAATTAAAATAAACATTTAGAACAATAAAGAAATTTCCTCTATAAACGGGTATAAAGCCAGCATCCCAGAATTATATCAAAAAACACACAGAACATACAAAGAATCTCCCCTGTAATCGCTTACAGGGGCATGGGGACTTTAAAGGCTTCAAGTGCATAAATTAAAAGATATATTTAATAAAAGTATTAATATTTTCACAGATATTTTTTACACATTTTAATATCTATCAAAGAACTGTAAAAAGGCGACGATTGAACAATACAAAAAACAAGTCCTGATTAACCACAAGTTAATCAGGGATAAAAGCATATGCCCAGCGTCACGTTGGCAGAGGGCCCAAGGGGTTGGTCCAGATGGTAAATGGTGGACTACATCAGGTGTCCACCGCTAAGACCCCGACGCGCGTTTCGTCGTGATGTGACTTCCGCAGGGGGTAAAAAGAAGAAAAGATGAACCAGATGGAATAGGTGATAAAGTTATCCACTCTTAGGGTAAAGGGTGAGGACAAGGGTCGGCAGTCCTCCCACAAGAACGGAGAGCCTCATAAACGCACCGACCACTAGAGCCAGAACCCAAAATTCATAGGGTCACATAGGTTACTTGGGTCGGTATGGGTGAAGGTCCCAGAATTGTAAAAAGTAGTAGGTAGATGGGTAGATCAGGCTCCAGGCGTCCATGCGTGTCCCAAGTACAGTTACTCTGCAGCAAGACTAGAGAATGAGAGGAAGAAGCTATACAAGGAGTCAATCAATTCATATCCCAACAAGGAGCACCCTGCAAGGGCTCATTTACATTCATCTGCCCTCGCGACCAATTGGCATAGCCAATCTGGGTCATGGGTTTGATTTTTGCGTTCATACCACTTAAAACTATAAATTTTTAATTTAAGTCAAAATCGATTCCTGCCCACCTGGTGTGATCGAACATAAAATTGAACATAAAATCGATCAAAAAGTGATCGGACATGTTGGTAAGTTTTAGTCAACCGTGAAATGAAATTGAATCATATTAGAGATGGTCGATTTTTTTTTTTTTTATTCAAACATTTTGACGATTTCAAATTAATTGCAAAGCCCCTAAACATGGTATCATCACAAACTTGCTGGAGATGTAGAGAAGGGTTGGGGATACACTAGAAAAAAATGACTCTAACACAAATAGTTTTCGCATAAATTAAGTTCAAAATCAAGTCAAAATGTAAAAATTTTTTACTTCATTTATGCAAAAACTACATGTTGTAGAGCAAAACCTATTTTTTTCAAATGTTTCCACAACCCTTTCCTAAATCTTTTTGGTGATATCATGTTCAGAGGCTTTTCAATCAGCTCGCAAAGTCAACTAGTCGAAAAACTCCACCATCTCGAATTCCTATGAAAAAATCTACCGTATATACTTGAGTATAAGCTGAGTTTTTCAGGCCCAAAAATGGGCAGAAAATGTTTCCCTCTTCTTATACTCGAGTCAGCCAGGGTCCACTCACCTCAGGTGAATTTCTATGCTGATCGCTTCAGGCAGGCAGCTTCCCTCTTCAACTGAATATCTTCTCTCAGCTCCTGTAAGCTCCGTGATTCCTGACTCTCAGCTGATCGATATAAACAAACTTCACACTGCCACCTGGTGGCCGGTTACTAGTACACATACAACACTCCATAGCCTATGATTAAAAATAAAAATTGCCTTGCAAAATCCTGTAATAATAATAATAATCCTGTGTTCTCTTACATTTATTGATGATGTGACACTAAGATTAATCCTCTTTGATTCATTCCTAGGGGCAATGGTGCTTTCTCTATATTTTCTCATTTAGAAAACTCCACTATCTGACTCTTCATTTCCCACCCTCGGCTTATACCTGAGTCAATACATTTTTCCAGTTTTGAAGATAAAATTAGGTACCTCGGCTTATACTCGAGTATATACTGTATTTCACAGGAAAACAAGGAACAGTTTGGGAGTGAGAGAAAGGCGCACATGCACTCAATCAAGCACTTCCCCATTTGGAGCTGAAAGCTCCGCTGGACTTTTAAGGCAACAGTTAATTTTATAATACAAAAAAAAAAAAAAAAATATATATATATATATATATATATATATATATATATATATATATATATCAATACTTAAATGATTGAGTTCAGAAAGAACATTTCTCACATACAAACATTTTATAATGGTTCAAGGAGTAGCAATAATACAATTATAACATAACCATATTATCAGTATACATCATAATTTGGACATTACTAGACAGACACTTTCTCGACGCGTTTCGCTAAAATCAGCTTCCTCAGGAGATTCGGTGTCCAAAATTCGATAAGTAGCAGTCATAAAAACAAGATGGAATCAGACTAGAGTTCACCGGCATGCAGAGAGGGTCCCAAGGGAGGGGGCAGACAGCCAGCCCCACCGACCCCCATACTTCACCCGGGGGGGGTGGGAAGGATAACGGGGGACCCCAATGTGCAGGCAGCGTCCACAGATACCACCTGCGGGTGAGGATAATGTTAGGATGTTGCAGATGCATCATCCAGGAGATGGCAAACAAACCATCCTAGCCTATGTTAATGAACTCCTGGAAATGAAAATCCCTCAAATATGAAACCCATGATAAACCTAACCTAAATAAATGTGGGATCAAGACCTATCTTTGGATGTTTATAATATAATTTTTAATGTGATGTTTATTGAATCGCCAACTCTGCTGTTTAATATGTGAAGTGGGCGGACAGATTCATTCTGACATGTGGGTGAGTGCTGCAGGTTGGGGGTGTCGGCCGCCCCTCCGGCTTCCGTCGGGCGGGTGTGGGGGGGCTGGGATTCGTGGATGCCAAACGGTCTCTTTAGACTGTGATCACTCACATACAGCAGCCTGGGCTCCTCCCCTGCTCCCGTCCCCTCGTAGTTTGCGGTGGGATCGGTGGGTAGGGGGGGTGCCCCCCTTTTTGAGGCACGACCGCGGGGGAGGTGGGGAGCCTGGCTCTCTTTCCTCCTGTCTTCTGCCATTGGCCGATGAGTGTTTTGGCGTCTGCGCGTTGCCATGGGTGCCGCACGATCGCGTCATTCCTGTGGAGGGGGCGTGGCCGCGGGCTCCCATGGCAACGGCGGGGGATTTAGGGCGGGCACAGGCCAGCAGACGGCTGTGACATTGGGGTGGACAGATTTGATCAGGCAGATCAAATCTGTCTGCCCCAAGGCATACTGATAAAATATGCCTGTGATGCCAACGAGTCAAACCATCCCCCCAAACAAAAACACATGCCCCCCCCCCCTCGCTAGTGCGTGTACTAAATGGCAGTGTGTCTCCAAACCTAGGGCTGTTGCCTCCATCACCCAGTAATGGAGGCAACAGCACTAGGTTTGGAGACACACTGCCATTTTAGTCTTTTCTGCTGTTGCTGCTATTTTCTGCTGATGTTCTATTGAACTAATGTCTGTTATTGTTTGGCCGTAGTTTGTAGATTTTTCTTATTAACCTCCCAAGCGCACCGCCCCTAGCAGTACGCCGGTACGGGCAATCGAGGCAGTGTACAAAGTACACTTCCTGTCATTTTCTCCCTCCGCCCCTCTCCACACAGCCGGTGTCATTATTGACGCAGGCTGTGTGGGCGGGAAAGCTGGCGCTCCTCCATTAACATGGAGGTCTATGGCTCCGCCCCCCCCCCACGCCCCCTTCCACATCACTGTGATGTGATCGGGGCAGTGCCGAGACCCCGGAAATGCTGCAGCGATGAAGACAATAGCTGCAGCTTTCCATGAAGGCATCGGGTGTACCCGATGTCAGCTTCCCCTGCGGTTGGGGCGACCCTGAACGCAGAACAAACAGGGTTTGTCTCAACTGCTAGGAAGGTTAAACACTATAAAAAGTGGACGCTAATTATCAGATGCTCCAAAATAATATTGACAAATATTTTCAAATATTTAGCTAGAATATCGCCATTTAGAGAATAAAGCATCGGATATCCGCCGTGATCGTGTTTATAAATTGCGATGTGAGATAATGAGATAATGAATATTATCCCAGTCAAATATCCAAGCTATTTTTAGATCGGGATCCATGTCCACAAACGCAGGTTTTCAAGATTACTAATATCAAATTGAATATTATTGTGGGTATTCATGAAATAACGCAAATTGGAATATTGCCTAGTTGCTCATCACTAGTCCTTAGCCATTTTGACTGCAGTGCTAACCTTGCTTACAGTATTTTCCCACATAGAGTCTCACTCCTTTTCCAGACTGAAGGATGCCCATTCAACCTACACCTGTCCCTAACCCTAACCTGTCCCTAACCCTGGCTCCAAAAGGAGAATCCCATAGACAATTATTATGTAGTGTCACTCTCTGAAGCATTACAACCACCACAATAGAAAGAACAGAACTGGTAAAATCACAAAACTGCACCATAACTTGAAAAAAAAAAATGAAATATACTTTTTTTTTTTTTAAAGGATTGAGGAGGTGCTTCTATAAAGAGAGTGAAAAATAGGGAAGAAGACAACCTTAGACCAAAGTCGAGCACTCAGTAGTTAATGCATTTGTTGAATAAATACTTTAAGGGCCTTTCACATCTACTCGTGCTGTGCCACGTTTTTGTTAACGATTTAAACTATAATAGAAAATCAATGTTACCATTCAATATGACCAAATATGATTATCCAGCCCAAAATGTGCCACATCCCAATTGAACATAGCAAAGAAAATGAAAACTTAACGTTTTCCAGAAAATCTCCCAAATGAGGGACAAGGGGACTTTTAAGGCACGAATATCACAAATATTCTTTTATTAAAAGCAACTGCAAAAAGGTATTCCATTTATAACATTTTGTGGATATAATGTAATACAAGCATTTCTACAAGTTCATACACATATTTGTTTTGACACAGTATATATTGCATGTCCCAATGCGTTTCGCGGCAATCCGCTTCTTCAGGGGCTTCATAGTGCAAAATATAGTATCTATGTAAAATTTGAATAAGTAAATAAAAAATTACCATAGTATAACGCAACAGTCAAAATATGGGCATAAATCCTGTAACCACTCACTTGTATAGAAATATGCTAAATTGTATCCAGATTGGCAAAATCCCAATCGTAAGACGGTAACCATAGGCAACGGATGGGTTTGCAAACAGGAGAACGGGAGGAAAAATATCTGTCTATGAACAAAATGTTACCATTCACACTGCATGTGGTGTGTTTTTTAAAATGCAAACGCAAGCACAAACAGAGACATGTAATTTGCAAAATGCATGTGTGAAATAGCCTTAATTCATTTTGTTTCCTTACTTAATGCTTTTTGATCCAATTTTCCTCTTTCCTTTTTTTCTGCAAGCTTAACGAGACTAATGAGGAAGCAGCTACAACACCCAAGACTAATATGAAAGAAGCAACAACACTTGCGACTAATACAAAAGAAGCTGCAACACCTAAAACTTATAAGAAAGAAGCTACAACATCCGAGACTAATACGAAAGAAGCTACAAAACCTGAGACTAATACGAAAGGAGCTACAACACCCAAGACTAATACCAAAGAAGCTACAACACCCAAGACTGATATGAAAGAAACTACAACACCCAAGACTAATACTAAAGAAGCAACAACACCTGAGACTAATACAAAAGAAGCTACAACACCTGAGACTAATACAAAAGAAGCTACAACACCCAAGACTAATACGAAAGAAGCTACAACACCTGAGACTAATACGAAAGGAGCTACAACACCTGAGACTAATACGAAAGAAGCTACAACACCTGAGACTAATACGAAAGAAGCTACAACATCCGAGACTGATATGAAAGAAGCTACACCACCTGAGACTAATACAAAAAGAGCTAGAACACCCACGACTTATACAAAGGGAGCTCCAACATTTAAGACAAATATAAAAGGAGCTACTATACCCGAGACTAATACAAAAGAATTTACAACACCTGAGACTAATACGAAAGAGGCTACAACACCTGAGACTGATACAAAAGAAGCTACAACATCCGAGACTGATATGAAAGAAGCTACAACACCTGAAACTAATACCAAAGAAGCTACAACACCTGAGACTAATACAAAAGAAGCTCCAACACCTAAGACAAATATGAAAGATGCAACAATACCCAAGACTAATACGAAAGAATCTACAACACCTGAGACTAATACGAAATATACTAGGACTGAAGAGGCAAGCTTGGAACATAACAAGAATGGCATGGAAGTAGCTCAAAATTGTCTGCCGTCTTCCAATTCTGAGGTATAATTAGAATATTTCTTTAGCAGAGCTTTGTCAATATACAGATTTCCCCCCAAAATAATTCTTATTAATAGGTGAATAGTGATAGACAATATTCGAATTTGCGATATTTAGTGAATATTTCTACTAATACTCGATTCCATATTTGTAAATTCGAATATTTGCATGACCATGCATTGCAAAAATCTTGGAAATGTTTATTTTCGCAATAGATGGCCATACCGTGAATATTCCAAATCGCAAATATCCGCCGACATATTCTAGATATTCACAAATTCTCAAATTTCGGATATTCGCTAAAATTATTTGATGTTCGAATGTTCGAGCTCAACACTATAAATGAATTCAAGTTTATGTAAAAGGAAACCTTTTCTGGATAAAGAAGAGTTTTTATTGCTCTTAAGGTAGCCATACACGGGACGATTCCGCACACGATTCCTGGGCGATCGATCACCGGGCGCGTGCACGCGTTTTGTAATGGTCATCATAGCCAGAGCTATTGGTAATTCACCCAATGTGATAAATGTTTAGATGGGGAATCCCCTCACTAGCCCTAATCTCTTGTTGCATCTCCAAGACAGGAGGAAAACGTAAATATTCCAAAGTAGACACAGACAAAAAAAATCTAACTTTATCTGAGGCTAACATAATAACTTTTTTGAAGTCTTGTGGACCAGGAGATCAACACATTGGAGAGAGTTAGATTCTTAGAATAAGAATTTTGCTTCTAATTAGTGATGGCCCAAACTGTTCACCGGCGAACTATCCGCGACGAACATCGCATGTTCGCGTTCGCGCATTTTCGCGAACATAT
>CM070033.1:159910412-159921939 GCA_036250615.1 Ptychadena robeensis
GTTGTTTAGTGCTCTCCAGCTCAAATCCCATTGACTATCATTGCAGAAATCCTTGGTGCGAATTTATTGCGTGAAAAAATTATTCTTGGGAGTTTTGCCATGGATCCCCCTCTGTCATGTCATTGTCCAGGTGTTAGTCCCCTTGAAACAACTTTCCCAACACTATTGTGGCCAGAAAGGGTCCCTTTGTTTTTTCAAATTCGCCTCCCATTGAAGTCAATGGCGGGTTCGCCGGGTTCGCGAACTTTTGCGCTAGTTCGCGTTCGCCGTTCGCGAACGGCAAAATCCGGGTTCGCGCCATCACTACTTCGAATGTTCTACTGCATGGCCAGTGGCACAGGAGTGTGTTTACTTTCTTTTGAAAGGATAGCTTTTTGGACATTTTCATTTTCCTGACAGTCTTTAAAGGTGCAAATACAGTCTATGGTTTTCAGATTGACTCCACTCATTACTTAATTATAAATAGCTTAATCAGGATTGGGAGGAGGACTCTTGAAACCAGTGTTGTGATTTGTGGGCATGACTTACAGAAAACGTTTCTGATAAATGTAACTTTTATAATCTAATTTAAGGCAAAACTAGACCTTGGTGGATTAACCAATTTTACATTCCTGTGAAACATGTTGCTGGAGCATTCTTGTTTTTGTACCCAGGTCTCTGCATACATTCAGGATTTTAGTAAACTGATGAGTGACCAACATAAACAACAGGACCAACAATTTCAGAAGCTCTTAAAAATGCAAACAGAGTTCTCTGAGCAACTGTTCAAGCATCTTAAGGATAATCAAAGATATAAACTCAGGTTGGACCCATCAGTACAAGTAAAGGAAACTTCTAATTTTCAACAGCAGTTTGCAGATTTGTTAATGCAAATCAAGGACTTGATACAACAACAAAACAACATATTTTCTGGCCCATTCCAGCAACAACAGAAAGACTTCCAGGTCAACCTTATGAAATTTGCAAAAGAGACAAAAGAGCAATTTATGGTGCTATTGCAGACAGCAAGCAAAGGTAAGTAGATGATGTTAAATGTTAGTCTAGCTATAACACTTATAAGTTACATTTCAGCTAAAATACAGCTATATTGCTTCCCTATGAGCATAAAGCACTACTCTGCTGCATACATGCTTTCACTTATCCTATTTTGAACTTATAAATCTTTGAACCCCTGCATGGTAGAACCTTAACATTTTGGGCATCACTGGGATAACTTCAGGGAAACATTAATAGCTATGAGAGGTTGTTGGAACATCTGGGGGTTGAAAGTCAGGGAGTAGGCATATGAAAAGCCCTAGCTCCATGTCCACTAAAATCCCTGTGTTGAACACAGAGATTTTGTTGCAATGCTCAATGGTGATGAGATCTGGGGGTTCAAACATTTCTGGAGGTACATTTGACCCAAAGCCAGCTGGTGACCTTTGGATGGAGACAGCTAATCGGAGGCTCAATTAGGAACAGGGAGATTCATCTGCAGCAGAATCTACCATTCAGGAGGCTGACGCAGAGGACAGTGAGGGAGACCACCCTACATATGGGGTAAGTACCAAACACCATCTCCTGGTACTCATCTGAGGAGCTCACTAAAACATTATGTGCATAGGCATTCTCTGGAGTCCTCAGGCCGGGGGGAAAGGGAGTGCAAGTTGTAGGGGTCCCCTGCACAGGAAGGTTAATAAAAGCTTGAATTTATATCAATATTTCCTAAAGAAAGCTTTGTAAGCAGAGAAAATGGCCATCACAGGGCTCCTCAGGTCCTCCTACCCCTTTCACCCTCCACTGACCCCTCAATATATACTCGTGAGGTGCCCCTTGTCTAGTAATTAAATACATATGTTTGAGACTGTGTCCTGTTTTGATGATAGGGAGAATATTTATATAAATGTACTCGACTACGTCATGCTTCTGTCCGGCGGACCGGGTCAGCGCCGTGAAAACTGCCGATCCGCCGGCAGTGCATGGTAAAATTCCAAACTCCGGACCTCAGACTGAATTGAAATTTGGTAAGTGGACCTTTCAAATTTACATTTGAGTAGCCCTGGCCTAGAAGCTTCCTAAATGCTTCAATATATAACCTTGGTTTTGGGGAGTGAACTATCCCGTAATCAAGGTAACTTAAGTACAAAGTAACAATTTCCAGGAATGAAGGTGGCTGACTTTTCCAACAAGTACCTGAGACAGCTTTAGTATGAAGCATTACAGGGACTGCATTAAAGTACAGCACAGTATATTTCAACATTTTCAAGCAGTAATTACACAGCATAAAAATACAATTAGTGCCCCATTCTCAGGTCACTACAGAAGTGCAGTAAAATACCTCAATCTACCTGGTAGGCAGGCCAAGAACAGAGCTGGAGTTCCAGTTTTTCTCTTTACCCAGCTGGAAAAGAGAAAGTACCGGAAGTCACACACAACAGGGCGTTTGTCTCCACTGTGTGTGTGTCATCTGTGTGTGTGTGGGTGGGTGTGGGGACGAGGACGAGAGAAGCACACGTTTGTATACACACCGCTGCGTCCTATTGGCCACAAAATGCAGTGTATATCTTCCTTCAGAAGAAAAGAGAACTGAGAAAAAGTGTGATTGGTTAGATTGGGATGGGTGGTAGGCTGGAGTTTCTGCCTGGAAGGGGTCTAAGAACAGGTAGCAAATAATGTGATTCATAATAATGTCCACTGTATTTTTCTGTTTCAGGTGAAACACCTCCAGCTTCCCATGATAACGAATTTCCCCCTGAAAAGGTAAATTCTAGACTATGTTTGTAAAATTATTGAAACAGCTTAAAATAAGATAGTTTTAAGTCATTACATTTAGTTTTTCCCAGGGCAGAGTGTGATTAATTCAAAACAGATCTGTTTCTTTGTCTGATCACTGCTCCGTCATTTTCAAGTTCCATTTCCATCACTTTTGGTCGAAACAATTTTCAAATGATCAACTTAATACGGTTGAATAGAAAAAATCGAACCGTGTATGCACAGCTTTAGTCTGATACCACCATATCCTCTCCAGATCTTAATGTAGTCATAGCTATCCTTATGGTTATGTATTTATCTCACCCAGTCCAATGTTTGCCATCTGTTCCAGCGTCTGACCACTGTTGCGAATGGGCTGGACTATGTAGTGCAGCAGCCTTCTGGTTCGTTAGATTTACTTTATAAATTGATGTCCACACACTTCCACACGGCTCACACGCAAGAACGGAAGGTCCAGTCAGCAGTTAGGGGATATTTACTGTCTTTACTAGAGGATTGTTTATATCAGTGGTGGGCAACTGAGTTGATATGAAGGGCCACAAGTGCGGCCCTCTGCACCACTAAAGGGCCGCACATAGCATTTTCAATCTATACTGACTTGTATAAGCCTTTTATAATGAAGTATGACAGCAGGCAGAGCTAGAAGACATTATTTTTAATTTTTACATAACAAAACGAAATTCAAGCATATTTATGTCCGTCATGGATATCATAAAAGGCTCAAGGTAATATTCTCAGGTTAAGTGCCGCAATAAATATTATACAAGTACCCCCCATTCATTGGTGGAACAGTGGGAGCATAGACCCTGTCCGCTGACCCCTCGCCAACACTAGAGGAGGGGGACTTGCTCAGATGCCTTCTGAGTCGTTGATTGGCTTTTACATACGCCTATCACATACGTTTATCACCATTCCTCCTCTTCCCACTCTAAGAAGTTCCCGGGCGAGGACCTGTCAGCGGGGGATCAGCAGACAGGTGAGTACATATGCGCTGTGCAATAACATAATTTGGTGGCCACAAATGGAGGACTGTGGGGGGCCGCCAAAAACTACCCAAAGAGCCGCATGTGGCCCCTGAGCCACAGGTTGGGCACCTGGTGTTTAAATGCTTTCACCATCACCCAATGGCAGAGATGGGGCAATACACTTGGGAAGCTATTGTTCCAAACAGTTGTCCCTATTGCTGCTGGTACCTTACAGAGCTTAGGCCACTCCCAGAGGGCTAAGGCAGTCCAAGGTGCATAGGGTTTACCATATGAACGAGGGTACGGAAGATGATTGGCCTTGTGTCTGCTTCCTCCAACCAGATTTGAGCCTGGAGCATGACGCATCCAGAGAAGAGTTAGGGGTTACAGCAGCCTGGGCAGCCTAAGACAGAAAAGCCTAGAACAATCTATGTCATTGTACAATTTCCTTTAGATCTACCAACAACTATGTAGTGCCGGGTCTTCCCTGATAGAATACATAGTGATTGGAAGGGTTAGAAAGGTCCTCATATTACATGGTTTGGTAGAACAAAAGTTGATTGTACAGAAATTTATTTTTCTGATAAAGCAAATGTCACACTTAAACACCACCTCCATGGAGGTCAATGGCACAGCCCCCCCCCCCCCCCGCCTCTGTGGCGCCATTCATAATGCTGAAGAGTTGCGATTTGTGAGTCCACTGATATTCGCCACAGGCTCGCCAGCTACACTCAAGGTAACCGCCAGCGAGGATAAAGCAAAAAGTAATTCAGTCAACATCTAATTTAGGCAAAGCTAGCAGACCTTGGTGGACTGACATAACATTCAACATGACTGATAAAACATTCCTATGAAACATGTTGCTGGAGTATTTTTGTTTCTGTACCCAGGTCCCTCCATACATTCAGAATTTAATTGAACTGATGACTGAGCAACAAAAGCAACAAAAGCAACAACAGGACCAACAGCTGTATTTGTTAGAGAACATGAAATTGCAAAGAGAGCTCTTTGATCTTAAGAATGAGTTTCATCAACTCCGGTTGGAGCTATCCAACGTCAAGGAAAATCAGAATCGTCCAGAGCAGTTTGCGGACTTGATACAACAACAAAACAATATATTTTATGGGCAATTCCAGCAACAGCAGCAAGACCTCCAGGCCAACCTTGTGAAGGAAATAGCAAAACAGACCGAGGACCATGTCAAGCGGCTGTTTGAGAGAGGTAGGTGTGATGCAACCAGTGTAATCTGTGAGTATGTTATAGCACAGTCTGTCTATTATAATGGTATTGCTGAAGGTAATGGTGCTCAAAATACATGCGCTCTTCTGGGTTTCTTTTGTGACACCCGGTGCCAGAAACCCATGATGTGTTGTAGGAACTGGCAGAAGCTTTTGGGACTCAGGGCTGTACAATTCACAAGGGGTGGGGGGGGGGGGGGAGCAAAAAACAAAAATGAAAAGTTTGGTACCACCCAGATCTAGCCACACTACCCGCAGTGGATTGCTGGCACTGGTGAAGACTTCAGCTCACTTACAAAGGTATTCTCCATTCCCATCACTTTTGGGAAAAACGGAAAAGCTGACTGAGGTCCTAGCACACATCTAGTTAACACCTACTTATGTACTTATGTGCACAGTAATGCATAATCCATTTTTTTATCCAGGTGATTTACCTCAAGCCTCATATTGTGAAGAATCTCCTCCTGAAAAGGTAAATTGTTATCTATATTTATCATACAGAATGTAGATTGGCTCCCTTATGTCAGTGTTTTGCAAACTTTTTTTCTTAGGGCCCATTCACACTATATGCTTTTTTTAAAGGCATGCATTTTTTATAGGCACGCGTTTCTGCATATATACAAAAACGCGTGCATATTTCACATTACATCTGTGTTTGCGTTTTGCATTTTTAAACAAATAAATGAAGAAATGTAGGAAAAATAAATCAAAAAAGCATACAGCAGTGAGTTTTTAAAAACGCAACGCATACAGTGTGGATGGTAACATTGGTTGTCTATGTAAAAATGCGTGCGGTATGAAAACACATATAGTGTCCAAGACAAGCCAGGGCCCCAACTCCTACCCACATACACACATTAAGGGCCCATTCACACTATATGCGTTTTTTAAAGGTATGCGTTTCCGCATATATACAAAAACTCATGCGTTTTTCACATTACATCTGTGTTTGCGTTTTGCATTTGCGTTTTTGAAGAAATGAATGAAAAATGCAGAAAAAAGAAATAAAAAATGCATACAGCAGTGAGTTTTTAAAAACGCATGCGGAAACGCTGCGTTTTTAAAAACGCAACGCATACAGTGTGAATGTGAACATTGGTTGGCCCTAAAAGAAATTTTCCAAAAGTGATGTCACAACCCTCCCTCCCTGGGGTAATGTCCCATCTCTCTTAACTTGCATGCACACAACTCTTCTTGAACATTGAGAACTTCTAGGCTCTCTCTGTCACCCCCCACCCCCGCTTCAGTTTCACTGATGGTGCACCCCTCTGCAATTTCTAGCGGACTGCCAGGAAGGTTACCTCACCTAATGTATGCCATGAACCCTGGCAGCCAACCGCCTCCACACATTATATGGATGATCCCTAAAAAAACAAAAAACGTACCCTACTTAATGATGGCAAGCTATGTGGAGTGGAATGCCCAATGCTATAGATGAGAGAAAACCAGACACAGAGATCGTTGGATATCCATAGGACAGATGAGCCCTTCTCCCTCTATCAACCTGCCTTACCTTGCTCATTGACTTTTACAGGAGGAGATACATCTTTTTTCTTGTTACAGCATGTAATACCCAACCTGCTGCAAGAAGAATGATAAGATGGACTGTACTCTTAGACAACATGTATTATTAAAAACAAATGTATAAAGGTAATATGAACAGTCACAACATAATTTTCATTATTTTACATTTTTAGAGCAACTTTTCTTTTAGCACTGATCCTCAAAATGCCGTCACTAATCCTACCATATCTACAGGCTTCTCTGGGAATCAGGTAATATTATTTAAGCCATCTGAGAACCTTACCTTAAGGTCGGTTTTACATCAATCATTACTTACTAGTAGTATTCAGCCTTTCACTGCTGTGCTAAGCCTATGCAGCCTGTAACAACCTAGAGAACCTGCCTATCAAAAGGTAATTAACCTTATTAACTACACCCTGATACAGCTGGGGGGGGGGGGGGGGGGGGCTATTCTTTATCATAAAATATGCCATTATTTCTCAGTTTGTTGATCAAAACAACTCTATATGGTTAAAAATCAATAGCTAACAATCATTTTAATATCTTACCAAAGAGGTCCTGATCTCACCAGTTAGATGGGGTTCAACATCTTATAAGCCAAAGGTTTCCCAGCCAGACATCAAGCATGTTCCAATAGTTAGATGGCTCGTACCTGCCCAAGGGTCTCTCCCTGGGTGTTCTGTAGAGCAAGGACAAGGCAAGAGCACATGTATGAGGGCCTTAAGTGAGCACTTCTCCTTTGCCAAGATAATCCATCCCACCTCCCTTTGCCTTACTGGTGGGGGGCAGAAAAAGCATAGAGTTGATCAGGTTGTTGATTTTGGCCTGTGGAATGTTGATCCATCCCTCTTCAATAGCTGTACAAGTTGAGCATCCCAAACATGGTCAATAAGTGACATGTCTGTTGATTATGCTGGCCATGCAAGGACTAGGATATTTTCCGCTTCCAGGAATTGTGTGCAAATCCTTGCAATATGGGGCCGTACATGATCATGCTGCAAAATTAGGTGATGGTCATAGATCAATGGCATAACAATGGTCCTCAGGATCTCCTCACAATATCTCTATGCATTCAAAATGCCATCGATAAAATGCACCTGTATTAGTTGTCCATCACATACGCCTGCCTGTACCATGACGCCACCATGCGCCACTCAATCCACAATGTTTTTGTGGTCAGTGTAAGGCACACCTGTGCAATATTCATGCTGTCTTATCAGTACCTTGATATTCCACAGTTGTCAGGTGGGATGGATGGTCTCGGCAAAGGAGAAGAGCTCACTAACACAGATTTAGACAGATTTGTGAACAATATTTGAGTGTATGTAGAAAATGTTTCAGATCTTTGAGTTCAGCTCATGCAAAATTGGAGCAAATTGAAAATGTTGCGTGTTGCTTTTTGAATATGATGCCACAAGCTTGGCACAGCTATCCATGGCCAGTTTTGCCCATTCCTCTTTGCAGCACCTCTCAAGCTCCATCAGATTGGATGGGAAGCGTCGGTCCAGCCATTTTCAAGATCTATTCACAGATGTTCAATCGTATTCAAGTCTGGGCTTTGACTAGGCCACTTAGGGATAGAATTGTCCTGAAGCCACTCCTTTGATATCTTGGCTGTGTGCTTTGGATTGTTGTCCTGCAAAAGGATGAACCATCGCTCCAGTCCAAGTTCAAGAGCCCTCTGGAGCAGGTTTTCTTCCAGGATGTCTCTGTACTTTACTGAAGTCATCTTTCCATTTATCCAGACTAGTCTCCCAGTTTCATCTGCTGAAAAACATCCCCAAAACATGATGTTGCCACCACCACACTTCACTATAGGAATGGTATTGACCTGGTGATGAGCGGTGCCTTGTTTCCTCACAGTGGACCTCTGGAGGTCTGACAGTGACCATAGGGTTCTTGGCAACATCCCTAAAGCAGGGTACAGGGGGCTCGATATTCGAGCCGTCTGATGTACCCTGCAGCAGCGTGATGGTGTCATCACGCTGCTGTCAAATATCGGCTGGCTGGGGAGAGATGGCGCTGCTCTCTCCCCAGCTCAGCTGAAGCTTTGCTTGGAGACCAGGATGATGGAGGCCTCTGTGCTTATTGGGACCTTCAGAAATATTTCTGTAACCTTCCCCAGATGTGTGCCTCGAGACAATCCTGTCTCAGAGGTCTACACAGCATATGGTGACTAAAGACACAACACCCCCCCTCTTGTGTCACCACCATCCAAACTGAGCTCCTCTTCCCCATTGGATGTCGGCGCGGCAGCACAGATATGCATAAAAAACAAACAAAAATGTTTTATTGGTTGCCCAGGGCGACATGGACATCCATGTTGTCCATGCCTAAAACTGCCACTGCTGGTAAATGATCCTCAAGCCTCAGATAAAGGGAAAACTTTCCAACCTCACCAATACCCAACATGTCATCACAATGTAGCCTTAAGGAGACTCTGGGGAAGTTGAGAACAAGCAGAAGGGAGTTGTTTTTTCAAGAAGCTCTGTTGCTTTTACCCATTCAGGAGATCATAACAGATTATTGATTATTTGCTAAAACTATGAATCCTAATACTACTTGTTAAAAATTCATTTCACGGATATGTCATGTGACAAGCATGACTATGAATGTTTGTCAGCATATATAACAACTTGTAACATGGCTGTATGTTTTTAGATAAATTCTCCCAAATGTTATGTGAAATGAGATGCAGCCAAGGTTAGAACACATATCCTCATAGTATTTATCTGCTTTGTTATAGAACATGGAAAGAGGAGAATTATTTGACTGTGAACCAGCAGGACAAGCGTTCTGTTACCAGTTCTATTCTCTGTGGAACGCCCAAAACCCATCAAATGAACAACCACCCAACCTAGTTTGGGGACCTTACCTCTTCTGGGAAAATGCCACGGCTAACATGACCATTTATAACAATGAATGCAATGATGTGCAGAGCTATGAGGGTTGTCAGTGTGTTAGTGATTTTTTGTTGAATCTAGTAGCAAAGAATAGACTAGAATTTAGGCCAACCTATGATAAACAAAGGTTTAGAAGTGTGAATTCTAAGCATGGGCTGGTGGTGGTGGCCGTAACTGGATCAATCTATAGAGAAAATACATATGTTGGCATATTTGAGCAGACATTTGGGCTTGCTCATTGCTCAGAAAACAGATGGTTGAAGATAAAATTTACTAACCTTAAGACTAAAAACTACAATAATCCAATTCTTGTACCCATGCTGGAATATACCACTGAACAGCTTGAGAATATGTAGAATTCTACCCGCGTTCAGTGAATCTGTTGTTAGTCATTATAGGTATAGGAAACATAAAATGGCAGTTCATTTAGACCAATTGTTGTTAGTAGGAATTGTTGTGTTAAAAACTGGATTTATTTTAACAGAATAAAGTTGTGTGACCTGAGAGTCATTGTTGTCTGTTCTCTAAACATGTAAATAAACAACAAAATCACATTCCTTGGATCTGGCTTAGGGCTTGTTTCCATTGCAGCGCACCCGCGCGGCTGAACGCATGCCTCAAGTTGTCATGCGTTTTCGCGATGCGTTTTTTTTTTGTATTGCAGATGCGGTTGGGGCGCGGATGCGTTTCTAAACGCTGCAGCTAGCGTTCAGAAACACGCCCTAAACCGCATCCGCACCCGAACTCACACAACCGCACCAGTGGAAACTACATTGAAGTTTCCAATGGATGCGGTTGGCGGCTGCAAACGCCCTGAATCGCATCAATGGAAACAAGCCCTTATAGTGCACTATACTCATATGCAGTCACAGCGATGCATGGGACACCTATGTCACTACATTGTGTGAAGCAGACCTCCCAAACGTCGCCAGGCATCCTGTGCCCTTCACTCTGACCAAAAATCCAGCTCAGCAAAATTAGGAAAATTAGTTTACAGAAGAAGCCTGGTGGAAGAAAGGCTGGCTGCCAGATGACAAGCTGGCACTGGATCATTGAAAGGGAACCAATTACCTCCATAGGATCCCATTTCTGGGCACACTAGGGTGGGCTAAAGATCGTAGTATAGGTCTACATTACTTTCCTATACATGTTTCACTGATGAATGACACTATGGGCTTATTTAAATGAGCAGTAAGCGCAACCGACCGGCGAATATGACATGAGGCGTCTGCTGGTAGGTTTTTGGGCCTTTGCATGGTCATCTTTAAAATGACCTGCGAGCACCTGCACAAGTTTGCAGGCGCTTGCAGAAAGGAGTGCCTGGTTGTTTCCGAGGCTGCTGCAAACTGACAGCGGCCCGGGAAACGACCGTGTAAATGAAGTCTTAGAGCTAAGTATATGCAACCAATATTTCAGCATTGGATCACAACATATTGTGCCATTATAGGTGGATAAGTTTTAGGTAGGGGTCAACAGCTTTGTTTATTGTTATCAATTTACAAAATGCAAAATGCGTGAGCAAAAGAATGGATTTTGTAGTAAGGATTATAGTCAGGTATATGATTAAGCAATTTTATCCAAAAGTTGCTACTGATCATCATTGTCACAGGTAGGTTGAAACACAGTCATTAACCGAAACAGAAAAAGCTGTGTCAGAGGCTTGGGTGAGGAACAACCAAAGTCTGCTACTAAGGTGAGTTTGTGGAAGACAGTTTCATGTCACGGCAAGATCGAGCAGACTGGGGTTACAAGCTCTTTTGAAGAAGCACCAAGACACAGGTAATATGGAGGATGGCAGGCGCAGCAGATGAAAGACACATCAAGCTTATTACCCTTCAAAATCAGATGATGTACAGCAGTGCCATCTACTTCAAATTGGCAGAAACCAGTGGGACCCAGGTACCACTATCTAATGTACGGAGAAGTCTGTCCAGAAGTGGTCTTCATGGAAGAGTTGCAGCAAAAAAGCCATATCTCCCATGTGGAAACAAGGCCAAGTGACTCAAGTATGCACCGAGAACCAGAAAAATGGCAGCAGGAGCTCTGGACTGATGAGTCAGTTTCATGTCACGCCAGGGGGGGACAGGGGGGACTCCCATCCCGGGCAGCTAGGGGGGCCCAACGGTCAGCACGTGGGGGCCCCGGC
>CM070033.1:159960534-159985069 GCA_036250615.1 Ptychadena robeensis
AATTGATCGAATTACATTGATTGTACAGTCAATTGAACCATGTGTGGCTAGCTTAAGCTTCCATTTGGTCTGGAATATTCTTCTCTGGTATTGTAGTGTTGTGCAAGTGCAAAGCACTCACGTCACCAGGCTCTTTAGGGATAGATGTCCTCTGTCCACTTTCCAGGCAGAGCTCACACCCCAGTAAGTGAAGGTCCACACAAGCCGGTAGGGGGCTGTTTACAGTTTATTAAGGATTATATACAGATGCAGCTCTGACTCCCGAGGGCAGACAAGGGGTTCAATTGTAAGGAAAGCATTACTGTGCTGCTACCCTGTTGCTAGAACCATTCGGCTGGGTGTTGGTTGGGACTCTCTGCTAGTTCCAAAGCTGGGGCTGCGGTACTCCAGGGAGATGCAGATGGAAGGAGAGCAGATGAGAGAAGCCAGAGAGCCCAGAACATTCTCAGGGCTGCCTATTTATGTCCTCAGACAGGGGCTGGCATAAGGCCTGTTACTGGGCAGAAATAACTCTGCTACTTTTTGGAGGGAAAAGCAGAAGTAAACACCCAGCCATGACTCATGGTTTTAGCATCATGTACACAGCAGGTGTAACCCTTAAGGGGATACACACACTAATATAAGCACTTTACAGCATATATTATAGCACATATAAACATAGTTATGTGGTCCTTTCTCGGGTCACTATAGTATTACACCCATATTACAATGAAAGGGCCTCTGTAAACTTGTGTTGTATAAGGATGAAATATTGCACCTACTTGGTAGGTTTATTTCATCTACTGTTGGTCCAAACTCCTATTTTCCTTACTGTTGTAAAAATGTAACACTACCTCTGCATAGGAGCTGATAGGAGAGTGCCTGGTGCCGTGGTCACCGGCGGCCATGTTGGTCCACCCTAAAAAGGGGAGGACCGTTCTGCCGCCGGCCAGTGGATATTTCACTAGAGAGGGGCACGCCAGACAGACCCGGAAGAGCCATCCCAACTGCCCACACCATAACCATCAGTTCAACAGAGATTAAAGATAAAGATATAAATCTGAATAGGCAGCAAGGTATCATACCTTCGGTACATATAAAAGGAATGCAGATAAAAGAACAGCCTATGGTGAACAGGTGAGGTGTTTTTGCCTAAACAGGTTAGCCATCTGCATTCTTTCTGTAAAGATGTTTTTTAATTGAATTCATTTTGGCATGTTATTCTGGCATTTACAGGGTGTATAAGTCTTGAGAAAGTCCCTGGGTGGACGAAACGCGTCGATAGTCACACAAAAATGCCATACTGAGCTGGAACTGTAAAAGGTGCAACAGGGGCCCTGTTTGTGGGGCCTCTTTTTCACCTCACTGAGAAGTATTTGATGTCTTATGACATGTCCTTTTTGCAAATGTTTCCAATAATAATGAGCTATATGTTTTTATCTGTTTAATAAAGATATCTCGTTTTTTAATATATACCTTTTTGGTCGTTAATTAATAATCAAGTCAGGAGACACCTCTGAAACCCCTGTCATACATGGGCAATGCGACATGCCCGTTAGTGATTTTGTACTCGTTCCTATATTGATAAAAGCCTCACGGGTTGAGGTGGGGGGATGGTGATCTTCCTTCTCTTGATTTTTCTACCTTGAACAACCTACCCACTACTATCTTTTACAATTGTTTAAGCCAATGGTTCACAAACTGGGGGATGCGAAAGGTGTTCCAGAGGGACGCCGACCCTCATTCCTAACCTGTGTTTCAATAGGGGACCCTGCAAGGAAAGTTTGGGAACCACTGGTTTAAGCAGACCTAATACCCACTTTTGCTGTGATCGGCACTAGAAGTGCTCATATTAGGACCCAATGCAAAAAAAAAAAAGACCCCAATCTATGCGGCAGGCAGGCCAAGAAAGGCGGGGAAAGACAAAGTACCGGTAGTCAAAGTCACACCCAGGAGAGGGTGTGTGTCAGCCGCAGGAAATGCACACAGGTTTGTATACACACCTCTGCGTCCTATTGGCCTCAAAATGCTGTGTATATCTTCCTTCAGAAGAAAAGAGAAGAAAAAATGTGTGATTGGTTAGATTGGGATGGGTGGTGCCTAGAAAAGGGCTACAGGTAGCAAATACTGTGATTCATAATATTATCCTCTGTATTTTTCAGTTTTAGGTGAAACACCTCCAGCTTCCGATGATAAAGAATTTCCTCCTGAAAAGGTAAATTCTAGACTATGTTTGTCAAGCAGCAAAGTTAATGGATCCACTGGTAACACTTCTGTCTGCCAAAGGCGGGCATATACAGTTAGATTTTTCTGTTTGATTGATTTACAAATACAATAGATTTTAGTCAGATTACATTTCGATCTTTTTCCCCACCACACAAAATGATCTATTCAAAACAAATTGATTCCTGATACTAATGCTTTCCTAAGCCCTGTGCTCATACTCCATAATACTGTTATATAACAGGCCTGGGTAGGTAAGGGTTAAGCAGGTACCTCTCTTAGGCTATCTGACTCTTTAAAAAAAAAAAAAAAAAATTATTTTTATTCAACAATTTTTATTTTAACAATATATAACAAACCACAAGAATAAGGCTATGTTTCGACGGCGTTCTAACGATCTGCCAGCCGGAAGGTTAAGGTAGTGCAGTGTGTCAACCTCCAGCAGCCGGATTGGCAGAACGCTGTAGGAACAGCCGGTGCTGCAGGTAGATAATGTTGATTGGCTCCATAGGGATCCCTGACAAGTAATGCGCTTAGCGCAGGGGCACCTGATGGAGCTGATAGCACCGTTGAAACATAGCCTAGAAACATAATATATAGTCATCCAAGACACACTAGGAAATAATAAGGCGGTTCTCTCAGAAAGTCTACGATTGCCTATATTTAAATATTATGAAAAAGAGAGTTCTCTATCTACACATCAATACACACAGATACAATGCTCTCTCACTCTTGACCGGTGCCCAGCCACTGTTTACCTTCAGCAGGTTCTTTGTGTCACAGGTCCCTCACAATAAACGAATGTCCACCAACAGGAGTGCCTTTCCAAAGTAACTGGGGAATTTTATTTGAAGGTACAAATAAAGGGGAACGATTGCTTTCACTACAGACAGTGTGTCTGCAGGGTACAGGCTTTGTAATACAATTGCAGCGAGGTCACTCACTGTGGCAGCCTTTGTGGAAGTTGTGATGCCATGATGGACTAGCACTTCGCCTGTACAGTCATTGGCTAAACTTTTAAGCGTTTGTGCCCCCAAAAGTTTAAATAAACATGAACATAAATACACCACACATCACCAAACCCTCCAGTACCCACCACCAGCTACACCTCCACCAGCTCGATGGGTACTTTGTCCACGTTGCCTACTCAAACTACCTTGCCACCTTAGGTCATTAACCCTGCACCTGAGCACAGCGTAGGACATCAGGTGACTCCTTCACCAGCACGTCCCCCCATTACACTTGTATATATCTTGTTGGGCACTGCCAGGGACCTGCCAACGCTGTGACAAGGAAAACAAAAGAAGCTACAAAGCAAGAACAATACAGTAATAAAGACCCCACAACAAACCCACTCCCTTAACTCCTAAAGCCATCCCATGAAATCCCATGAAAAGGGTTGTCTTAACTTCCGCCCCACGTTTTGTTACCTCTGGTCCGCCCATACGATGATGTCACTTCCAGGATGCAGTTTTCTGCGCACCACAGGCACCCATGCGCTGCGTCTAATATTCCTGGCATTTCCACAGAACTGCAAAACAACTTCTGGAACAAACAACAGGATCAGGTTACATCCCTGCAGCTCCCTAATGCAAAATGCGTTTTTTACATAGGCAACAAATGTTACCATTCACACTGCATGTGCATTTTTAAAAATGCAGCGTTTCTGCATGCTTTTTAAAAACACCCTGCTGTATGCATTTTTGATTCATTTTTACAAAACACAAATGCAAACGCCGATGTAATGTTAAAAAACGTATGCGTTTTTGTATCTTTGCAGAAACGCATGCCTTTAAAAAAAAGCATATGGTGTGAAAGGGCCCTTCACATTCTGGGCGTTTGGCCCAAGTTAACTTACCTGTCCCCATCACCCATAAGGCAGGGATGGGGTCCAAAACTTAGGATCTAAGTTTCTAGCAGTTCACTACCAGCTGCTGAAAGGTGCTGAGGCTCTTACCAAGAATTGCAGAAGATGACAGATGGCCATGACAGAGGCAAAGTTTACTGGGGAGATACGTGCTGCTTACACAAACCCTGGTTCAAGTACAATCCTTTAGGGACCGCTGGTAGCTGTAGTTCCTCAGGCTATGTAGTTGCCTACACTCGGTCCTGGCCCAAAGGCGACCCCTTTCATTTGTCGTGGGTGTGTAGTCTCCCCTTGGCCCTTGCTAAGTGGATGGCAGCAGGGGAGCCAGAAAATCATTGGAGCTCTTGGCTCCAGAGAGCAGTGGCAGAAAAGCCATTGAAAACAAGGCTTTGTTCCCACACAGGCGATTAGCGGCGGGGCGCACATGATTTTAATCCTGCGCAACAATCGCGGATGGCCGGTCACACGCGATTGCTGACATGATTGACCAGGCGATCTTTAAACGTGATTTTTTTTTTATTGTGCCAATGTTTAAATGTGTTCAATGATGACGCCGGGGATGTGAGGTAAAAACTGAGGCCGTCTCCTTAACATGGAGGCCAATGCCCAGGGCTGCCGTCAGAAATCATGGGGCCCGGTACAGCAAAAATATCCGGGCCCCATGACAAAGACTTGTGGAAGGGGGGGGGGGGGGGGCTACTAGAAAAAATCACCATTCTGATTGGCAGTCCTCTGACCCGCCGTGCTGCCTAATCGGCAGTCCTCTGCTCACTCTCACTGTGTTCCCGGACTACCACTGTGTACAGCGTGCTGTCGGCAGTCCGGGAACACAGTGAGAGTGAGCACAGGGTGCTCACCGTCGGGCCCCCCTAGCTGCCCGGGCCTGGGACAGGAGTCCCCTCTGTCCACCCTTGACGACGGCCCTGCCAATGGCACCTGCCCTTTTTTCCTCTCCGAGCTGTCCAATATCTAGAATTGCAGCGTGTTTGCCAGGTATAGGTAAGTATCCCGGAGTGTAGCTCAGGGTGAGTTTGTTTCGGGGTAACCTCCAGGGAGGTTAAAGGAAGGATTGACTATTAAACATTCTTTCAGGAGCAGATAGATCTATCAGCACAAGTCAAGGGAAATCAGGATTGTCCGGCGCATTGTCCAACGTTTGTGGATTTTTTAAAGCAAATGAACGACTTGATAACAAAACACAACAAAATATTTTATGGGCAACTCCAGCAACAACAGCAAGACTTCCAGGCCAACCTTGCGAAGGAGATAGTACAACTGACCTCGGACCTCATCAAGCTGCTGTTTGAGAGAGGTAGGTGTGATGCAACCAGTCTTATCTGTGAGTATGTGATCTCTAAATCTGTCTTTTATATTGGTATTGCTCAAGGCAATGGTGCTCAAAATACATGCACTCTTTTGTGTTTCTTAGGTAACATGGTGTCACCCTATGGTGGTGGTTATAGGGTGCTGAAACTAACATAGTTGTAAAATTATTTGTTGTAGAGATCTATAAATTCCCCCCACAACTAAAGGGATGCTGATGATGCATAAATATAAGGTGCTGTAGGAATGGGGAGAAGCCTCAGGATTTAGGGTTGTACCATTCACAAGGGGCAAAGGCTGTTCTGCAGTTAAAACACTGACATTGCAGATGTGGTTCTTGAGCAAGATTGAATCCTTTAACCCTTGTATACAGAAAAATTGCCACCCTTCCTCTGGTAGCTAAACAGTGCTGCCCAGTGCTAGCTACAATACCTGCAGAGGACTAGTGATGCCAATGCAGACTTCAGTTCACTTACTATAGTGGTAGTTGTTTCAAATGTATGCTATGTGTGCTCCATTTTCTTTTGGTAAATAAAATACAGGAAGTGATTTTTAAACAATCCAATAAATTAAATTTACTTCTATCTGAGGTTATGTAAAGCTGGGCATACATGAGTAGATTCCCATGCACATCAATTACTGTTCGATGGGGACCCGGTACACCCGGTGTGAGAGCTGGTCCAGTGTCTGCTCTTCTGGTTGTCTACAGCTCAGAGCTAGTGAGAGCAGACACAGATACACAGCTCCCCCGCTCCCTCCATACCCCCCGAACAGCACACAGAGCGGGAGCTGATCACAGCTTGCAGGCTGTGTGCTGTGCGGGAAGAAGTCAGCCACAGAACTTCTGCTTTAGTTGGGGACTACCGTCCCCATCCAAAGCAATGGACATCGACCATGATTTATGGTCATGTCCGCTATCCCTAAAAACAGGGATAGCCGCATAAGATATGCGCAAGATAGATGGCCGTGAGTGCGCACGGCGCTCAAAGCGGCCATCGATCTAGCGCATATCTATGCATGTATGGGTACCTTTAGAGATTTTCCCTCACCTTCTATTCTAGGAGAAACAGACAATGGAAAAGCTGACTGAGGTTCCAGCACACATCTAGTGTACATCAACTTTTTTTTAACACAGTAATGCATAATCATGTCCATTATTTTTTCTATCCAGGTGATTTACCTCAAATCTCATATTGTAAAGAATCTTCTCCTGAAAAGGTAAATTGTTCTCTATATTTGTCATACAGAATGTAGATTGGCTCCTAAGCAATAAACTTGCATTCCCTTATGTCAGTGGTTCTCAACCTTTTTTCTTAAAGAACCCCCTTGCCTGTGTCCAAGACAAGCCAGCCCCCCCCCCCCCCCCCCCCCCCCCCCCAACTCCTACCCACATACACACATTAAAAGAAGTTTTCCCGGAAGAGAAGCCACAATGCTCCCTCCCTGAGGTAATGTCTCACTCCAAAACGTTTCCATGAGGAACTCCGCACTCATGTATATGATATCCAAAAGAAATGTCTTTCTTTATTGTAACATAAACGACTTCTACATTATATCAGGACCTCCGGAACGTCTTCTCCCCTTTGATACATTTCTCTCCTGTGATGGGGGCTTACTCGTAGAGATCTATCTGGCCCATATCTAATGCAGCCATCCCTGTATGAGTTGATTATGGTCAATGTGCATTGCTTTGTTCTGCGGCTGGCTTCTCGACGCACAGGACACAGCCTACAAGCTGTGCTCAGCTCCCGCTCTGTGTCCTGTGAGAGGGGAGCAGGGGAGCTTTGTCTCTGTGTCAGCTCTCACTGGCTGTCTGCAGCTGCCAGCTAGTGAAAGCCAACACTGGACCAGCTCTCACACTGCGTGTACAGGGTCCACATCTAACAGGAATTGATGTGCAAAGTGGTGTACATTGATTCCCATTCGATTGACCCGTGATCAATCACAAGGCCTGAAGCCTGATTAAATGGATTATGTGTTATGGTAATGTGAACAGTCACAACTACAGTAATACACTCATGTTTTAATTTCTTTACATTTTTAGAGCTTTTCTTTTAGAGCTGACCCTCAAAATGGCGCCGCTAATCCCACCACATCTACAAGCTTCTCTGGGGATCAGATAACATTATTTAAGCCATCTAGAAATCAGGTCAGTTTCCATTTCTGTTACTTCAACCCCTGCGAGGGTAACTTTTAGTTTGTTTGGTTAAATAAACACAAGCAGGAGCCCTAAAGAAAGTCCTGATGTGTGGATCACCTCATTGGGAGCACCATTTGAAGCTGAACCCCCACACAACCTATAGAACCTGCCTATTAAAAGGTCATCGCTGCTGAGCAATATGTGTTCATAAGTAATCATACATAACAATACCTTGTATTATATATAATAATATAATAAAACAGTTTTGTTTTAGGTTTTTTATTTGTTATAAGACAAGCCAAATCTGTATATATATGCATGGAAAGAATTCAGAGCACTACAAATGTTCCACCTTTTGTTATGTTACAGTCTTATTCCAAAATGGAATTAATTCATTGTTTTCCATCGTTGTAAAGCCATTGGAAGATCTTTCCAGAGATGGTCAATCAGATTTAAGTCTGAGCTCTGGCTGGGCCACTGATGGACATTTAGAAAGTTGTCCTGAAGCCAGTCCTTTGATATCTTGGCTGTGTGCTCATGGTCATTAGAGATGGGCCGAACTGTTCGCCGGAGAACAGTTCGGCCGCGAACACGGCATGTTCGCCGTTCGCCTCGCCGGCGGACAGTACGGGTGTTCGACCCGTACTGTTCGCCGGCCAGAAGGTCTAAATTCTTCCTCCGGCAGGATCACAACCTGTGTAATCCTGCCGGAGGAAGAATCTTTTCACTACAGAAGCCGGTCTTGTAGTGAGAAGACCGGCGGAAAAACCGGATGTGACGTCAGTGACGTCACATCCTGCGGCCGTAACCAGGAACTATGCGTTCCAGGTTGCGGTCCACGGACCGGATGTGACATCACTGACGTCACATCCGGTTTCTCCGTTTCAAATTCCCCGCCTAGAGGCGGGGAATTTGAATATGTCCGCGAACAGAGCGGACGGCGAACATCTTTGAAGTTCGACCCGCCCTGTTCGCGGACACCCCAGGGAGGGTTCGCGCCATCACTAATGGTCATGGCTGAAAGATGAACTGTCACCCCAGTCTGAGTTCACGAGTGCTCTGGAGCAGGTTTTCACACGAGATGTCTCTGTACATTGCTGCAGTCATCTTTCACTTTATCCTGACTAGTCTTCAAGTTACAGCTGCAGAAAAACATAGTTTGCCATCCTTGCCACAAAAAAAAACATTTGAAGCTCTGACAGAGGGACTATTGGGTTCTTGGTCACCTCCCTAAATTAAGCAGGGTACAGGCGGCTCGATATTTGAGCCATCCGATGTACCCTGCAGCAGCGTGATGACATCATCGCGCTGCTGTCAGATATCGGCAGAGCTGGGGAGACGGCTCTGCTCTCTCCCCGGCTCAGCTAAAGCTTTGCCTGGAGACCAGTGGTCTCTATGCAAAGCATCGAACATTGGCCATATTATGGTCATGTCTGATATGGCTGTTTTCGAGTGTAATTGATCTGCCCCGCTCGAAAACAGCAATGGCGGCATATTATATGGGCCAGAGAGATGGCCGTGAGCGCGCACGGTGCTTGAAACAGCCATCGATTTGGTCCATATCTTAGCCTGTACCCTGCTTTAGTCCCTTGTCCCCCGATAGCTTTGTTTAAATGGCTGACTAGCTCTAGAAGGAGTCCTGGTAGTCTTAAACTTCTTCCCATTGGGACCTTCAAAGCAGCATACATTTTTCTGTAACATTCCCAAGATTTGTGCCTTTGATACCATTCTGTCTCGGAGGTCTACAGACAATTCTTCTGACTTCATGTTTGGTTTGTGTTCTGACATGAACTGTCAACTGTGGTACCTTATATAGGCAGGTTTGTGTCTTACCAAATCAACTGAATTTACCACAGGTGGACTCCAATTAAGCTGCAGAAACATCTCAAGGATGATAAGGGGAAACAGGATGCACCTGAGCTCAATTTTAAGTTTCATGACAAAGACGGATGAACATTTATGAATACTTATGTACTTATATTTGGTTTGGTTTTTAATTTTTTTTAAGTAATCTTTTTTCACGTTGTCATTATGGGGTGTTGTGTGGAGAATGCTGAGGAAAAAAATCAATGTAATCCATTTTGGAATAAGGCTGTAACATAACACAATGTAGAATAAGTGATGTGCTGGGAATACTTTCTGGATGCACTGTATGTATACTATATGGACAGACATTGTAGTACTCCAAGCCAATTATTCCTATAGAAAGTACTATGACATCCCATTCTAAATCCATAGACATCCATAGAATGTTGGTTCCCCCCGTGTTAGATTTCCCTCTTCTTGGAGAAGGTGCGACTAGCAATCTATTGGTTCATGCTGGATATCCATAGGACAGATGAACCCTTCTCCCCTGTATTTGGCCCCCATTTGCATCACCCTGCCTTACCATTCTCACTGACTTGTACAGGAGGAGATACATTGTTTTCTTGTTACAGCATGTAATACCCGAACAGTCTCAGGTGATTGCAGGTAATTGCTGCTGAGCAATATGTGTTCATACATAATCATACATAATAATACCTTGTATAATATATAATAAAACAGCCAGTTCTGTTTTGTTTTTTTGTTATAAAGGATGAGCCAAATCTGTATATATGTATAAAGTGCACCCGGAGTATTCACAGTGCATCATTTTCTCCACATGTGTTATGTTACAGCCTTATTCCAAAATGGATTAAAATCATTTTTTTTCTCAGAATTCTACACACAGCATCCCATTATGACGTGAGAAAAGTTTACTTGAGGATTTGGCAAATTTTTAAAAAAACAGAGAAAGCACATGTACAGAAGTATTCACAGCCTTTGCTTAATACTTTGTTTATGCCACTTTGGCAGCAATTACAGCCTCAAGTCTTTTTGAATATAATGCCTCACGCTTGGCACACCTATCCTTTCCATTCAGTTTTACCCATTACTTTTTGCAGCACCTCTCATGCTCTATCAGGTTGGATGGGAAGCGTTGGTGCACGGCCATTTCAAGATGTCTCCAGAGATAGTCAATCATATTCAAGTCGGGGTCTGGCTGGGCCACTCAAGGACATTCACAGAGTTGTCCGGAAAACAAAGCCACTCCTTTGATATCTTGGTTTTATGTACAGGGTCATTGTACTGCTGAAAGATGAACCCTATCACCACAGAGAACCTTAGGAGCTCTGACAGAGTGACATCGGGTTCTTGGTCACTTCCTGGATCTACCCCGATTGCTTAAGTAATCTTTTTTCACATTGTCATTTTGGGGTGTTGTGTGTGGAATTCTAAGGAAAAAATTCATTTGTTTCCACTTGAGCGAGCGGATGAGATCACCCGCGGTTTTAACTGTGACGCGGTAATCGTGGCCAATCGCGCCTATACATTTGAATGAGGTCATCCCCACAGCTGCGGTTGGCACATGATCTTACCGTGCTTTTGATTGCGGGCCGAGTGCGGCCGCGGCAGATCGTGTGTGGCCACAGCGGATTGCCCCTGATCGAAGCCATAGAGATGAATGGATGTGGTTAAATATCGTGTCTTCATCCATTGATTTTTAACTGCGCCCATTCCCTCTATGGGTGCGATCAGGAAGGATGTGGGTGGTGGGACAGGACATCATACCATACCCCCCCACTTCCTGCCTGTAGGTCCTTGTCAAGCCCCCCATACACCACATACAATTTCTGTACAATCAACTTTTCTTCTACCAAAACCATGTAATAGGAGGACCTTTCTACACCTTCCAATCACTGTGTATTCTATCAGGGAGGTCACTATACTACATAGTTGTTGGTAGATCTGATGGAAATCGTATGGAGGAATCTGAAGGTGTATGGGGGGTTTCACGGTTTGAATCATGGGAGACCACACAAGTGGAAACAAGCCCAAAGGCTGTAACATAACTAATTGTTGAAAAAATAATGCTCTATGAATACTTTCTGGAAGCACTGTATGTATACTATATGGACAGACATTGTAGTTCTCCAAGCCAATTATTCTTCTAAAGAAGAACTATGACATCACATTCTAAATCCATAGACATCCATAGAATGTTGGTTCCCTCTTCTCAAGGAAGATGTGACTAGCAATCTATTTCATCCCAAAAGGATGCAGTTCATGCTGGATATCCATAGGACAGATTAACCCTGCATTTGGTCCCTATTTGCATCAGCCTGCCTTACCATGCTCACTGACTTGTACAGGAGGAGATACATTGTTTTTCTTGTTACAGCATGTAATACCCAAACAGTCTCCTGCTGCAACGAGATTAAACCTGATAAGATGGACTGTACTCATAGACATTATTTATTATTAAAAATTATGTATTAAGGTAATGTGAACAGTCAAAACCATGGTAATACACTCATGTTTTAATTTTTTTTACATTTTTAGACCAACTTTTCTTTTGGCACTGATCCTCAAAATGGCGTCACTAATCCTACCATATCTACAGGCTTCTCTGGAAATCAGGTAATGTTATCTAAGCCATAAGGTACTTGGTACTATTCAGTCTTTCACTGCTGCGCTACAACCTATGGGGTGATGTAGCCTGTAACAACCTAGAGTGCCAGCCTAATCGCTGCTGAGCAATATGCGTACTGTACATACATAATAATACCTTCTATAATATATAATAATATTATGAAACAGATTTTTTTGTAAAGGACAAGCCAAATCTATATATATACATATACAGTGCATCTGGAAAGCAATTACAGCCTCATGTCTTTTTGAATTTGATGCCACAAGCTTGGCACACCTATCCTTGGCCAGTCTCGCCCATTCCTCCCCGCAGCACCTCCCAAGCTCTATCAGGATGGAAAGCATTGTTGCAGCCATTTTAAGATCTCTCCAGAGATGGTCAATCGTATTCAAGTCTGGGCTCTGGCTGGGCCTTTTAAAGGCATTCATAGAGTTGTCCTGAAGCCAATCCTTTGATATCTTGGCAGTGTGCTTAGGGTTGTTGTCCTGCTGAAAAATACTACTTCCCAGTTAGAGTTCAAGAGTGCTATGGAGCACATTAATCATTCAAATGATACCTTTTTGTAATAGTTTTTTTTACATAATTGTGTGTTTCAAACATTATTATATTCAGGATGTCTACTAGAACGTTGTATGGACATATTTTGGGAAGTTACAGGCCTACAAGATAAAAAAAATTCAATTAAAGTCTATGGTGCACTTTTGGTACAAAAAATCTGGACCTTGCCAAAAGAGAAGCCTCTTCACACGATCTAGCCGAGTACCCCCCCCCCCCCTTCTCCACCACACCAGAGCTAAGCTCTGTCTGCGAAAGAGAAGAGGGAGAAAGGGGGGTGGGTTGTTGTTAGCTGCTGCCCGGAGAAGATGGATCAGGAAGTGGCTTATCTTTATTTGTTTTTGTATAGCAGTTTTCCAGGATCTGAATTGCTGACAGGTAATTAATGTGCTTATTTCATGTATGTGTGTTTTTTTTTGTTTAACCTTCTTAGTGTTCATGACGAGCCCATCTCGTCCAGAGCTTGTGTGAAGAAAGCATGAAAGCATATCCCCGGAAAAGCTACGGCGATGCTGCTTCCAGCCGCAGCATTTCCGGGGTTCTACGGCTTCACTGAAGGGGGCGAGGGTGAGCAGTGCCATAGACCTCCATGTTAATGGAGGGGCCTCTGCTTTCCAGCCCTCCCAGCTGGTGTCATGAATGACACTGGCTGTATGGAGAGGGGGGAAATGGCAGGCAGTGTACCTCGTACACTGCTGCCATTGCCTGTACCACACTGTTAAAAACGGTGCGGTACAGGCAGTGCGCTAGGGAGGTTAACTTTAAAACCACTTTTGGGGAAGTTGAGAACAAGCCGAGGGGAGTTATTTCAAGAAGCTCTGTTGCGTTTTCCCATTCAGATCATGACAAATTAGGGATTGTTTACTAAAACTGAGAATGCTTATACTACGAATTTAATAAATATCAATTTTTTGAATGTGTCATGTGACAAGCATGCCTATATATGTTTGTCATCATTTATAACAACTTGTAACATGGCTGTATATTATTAGATCAATTCTCCCAAATGTTATGTATAATGAGATGCAGCCAAGGTTATACCACATATCCTCATCGTATTTATCTGCTTTGTTATAGAACATGGAAAGAGGAGAATTATTTGACTGTGAACCAGCAGTGTTTCTGTCCATTTCTACTCTCGTGGAACGCCCGAACCCATCAATGAACAACCACCCAACCTAGTTTGGGGACCTTACCTCTTCTGGGAAAATGCACACGGCTACATGACCGTTTATCACAATTAAATGCATGATGTGCCGGCTATGAGGTGTCCATGTGATAAGATACAGTGGATTTTTATGTTATCTAGGTAGCAGAGAATGAGAGAAAGTTAGGCCACCGTATGAATAAACAAAGGTTTAAAGTGTGAATTCTAAGGCATGGCTGTGGTGGTGGCCGTTCACTCTGGCAATCACTCTATAGAGAAAATACATATGTTGGCATATTTTAGCAGACATGTGGGGCTTGCTCATTGCTCCGAAAACAAGGGTTGAAGAGCAATTTACTAACCTGAAGACTAAAAACTACAATAATCCAATTCTTGTACCTGCTGGAATATCCCACTGAACACTTGAGAATATGTTAAATTCTACCCGCATTCAGTGAATCTCTTATTAGTCCATTATAGTGACTAGAAACATAAAATGTCGTTCCTTGAGGCCAAAAACACAACATTTTTATTAGTAGGATGATTGTGATTTATGTTAATTGAATAGTTGTGAGACTGAGAGTCATTGTGTCTTTTCTCTAACATCTCAATAACACAAAACACATTCCTTGGACCCAGTCTTCTGGCTTATAGTGCACTATACTCAGATAAGTCACAGCATCCATGGGTCCAACTCATCTGGAGACTCGTAGCGTCACTCTCCACTGCTGGAGATGGGGGGGATTTGCTGTTGTCTTGCCAGATTCCCTGTCTGTTGACGTGACAACCCGTGGGACTGGGCAGAGCCCCTCTCATACATAGCCCTGGGCACTTGGGAGAGAAGTCCACATGTGCCCTTTTCGGCTGTATGATTAGCAATCACAGTGCGAGGACGATCTTGGAAAGAAACATTTTTTATATTGTGGGGCCGCAATTGCCTATTATCGGCAGCAAGACAATTAGGAGAAATTATTTGCTGTGACCCTCTCTCCACTGCTGGAGATGGGGTGGATTGCTGTTGTCTTGCCGAATGTCCACTGTCGGTGACTGAACATCCCGTGGGGACTGGCATGCCCATCATCATACAGCCCCTGGGGCACTTGGGATATGCGGAGTCCCATGTCCCTTTTCGCTGATATGCTGTAGCAGCAACAGGCGAGGACGATCTTTGAAATATAACATTTTTATTAGTGTGGGGCACAATTGACCTATTTATCGCAGCAGACAATTTATGAAATTCTTTGACTGTGCACCACAGGACTATGTTCTGTCCCCATTTCTACTACTCTCTGTGGAACGCCCAGAACCCATCTAACCCACAGAATTATGTCTGTACGTGACAATCCCGTGGGGACTGGGCCAGCCCTCATCATACAGGCCCCGGGGCACTGTGGGAGAGAAGTCCCCTGTGCCCTTTCGGCTGTATGATTAGCATCAACACGTGCGAGGACGATCTGGAATATAACATTTTTATTATTGGGGGCACAATTGCCTATTTATCTCAGCGCAATTAGGAGAATTATTTGACTGCGTCACTCTCCCCCTGGAGATGTGTGGGGGATTTGCTGTTTGTCTTGCCAGAATGGTGTCCCATGTCTTGTGACTTGACAATCCCGTGGGACTGGGCAGGCCCCTCATCATACAGCCCCTGGGGCACTTGGGAGGAAGTCCCCATTTGCCCTTCGGCTGTATTGTAGCATCACAGGCGAGGACATCTTGGAAATATAACATTTTATTATTGTTGGTTGTGGGGCACAATTGCCCTATTATCGGCATGCAGACAATAGGCAATTATTGACTGTTGAACCAGCAGGACTAGGGTTCTGTCCACCATTCTACTCTCTGTGGAACGCCCAAACCCATCAAATGAACAACCACCAACTAGTTTGGGGACCTTACCTCTTCTGGGAAATGCCACGCCTAACATGAACCCTTTATACAATGATGCAATGATGTCATAGCTATGAGGTTTGTCAGTGTGTTAGTGATTTTTTTGTTGAATCTAGTGCAGAGAATAGACGAGAATTTATAGGCCAACCTATATAACCAAGGTTTGAAGTGTGAATTCTAAGCATGGGCTGGTGGTTGGTGGCCGTTACTGGATCAATCATCGAGAACTAAAGACATATGTTGGCATATTTGAGCAGACTTTGGGCTTGCCATTGCTCAGAAAACAGAGGTTGAAGATCAAAAGTTACTAACCTAAGACTTAAAACACCATAATCCAATTCTTGCCCATGCGGGAATATACCACTGAACATCTTGAAATATGTGAATTCTCACCCGCATTCATTGAATCTCTTATTAGTCCATTATAGGTATGGAAACATAAAATTGCATTTCATTGAGGCCAAACACAACATTGTTTATTATTAGGAATGATTGTGAATTTATTTTAATTGAATAAAGTTTGTGAGCTGAGAGTCCTGGTTGTCTGTTCTCTAACATCTAAATAACCACAAAATCACATCCTGGTACCACAGCGTCTGGCTGATAGTGCACTATACTCATATAAGTACAGCGAGCCATGGGATCCAACTCATCTGGAGACGAGCGTCACTCTCCACTGCTGAGATATGGGGGGGATTATGCTGTTGTCCTTGCCAGAATGAATCCCCATGGTCCGTGGACGTGCCAATCCCTGGGACTGGGCAGGAGGCCCATCATCATACAGCCCCTGGGGCCTGGGAGAAGTCCCATGTGCCCTTTTTCGGCTGTATGATGTAGCATCACAGTGCGAGACTATCTGAAATATAAACAAAAAGCATTTTTATTATTGTGGGGCAGCAATTGCCCTATTTATCGGCAGCAGACAATTAGGATGCTTCATTAAATACAATTGTTTTCACCTACCATGGATGTTATAGAGAAGGTTATAGACTTACAAGATACTGTACAATATGGACTATTAGTGCTGTTAAAGTCCCAGGAGGCCTAGGCTCCAAGTTTGGGTGGGGAGCGGCTGGGGCCTTTCTTCTTCTTAGATATATGTTTCAGGGATTACATGATGGGACAGAAGGATGTGAAGATCTGTGTGGAGTTCTCCAAGATGTTTGGAACAACCTACCAGCCGAGTCTGCAAGTCTACCTAGAATTCATGCTGATTTGAAGGCAAAGGGTGTACATACCAAATATTGATTTCATTTCTCTTTTGTTCATTCACTGCAATTTGTTGACTGATGAAAGTAAATGATTAGCACTTCTATTTCTGAAGGCATTCCATGTTTACAGCTGTGGTGGACAACTGAGTTGATGTGGATGGCCACAAATGCGTCCCTCGCCATCACTAAAGGGCCGCACATAAAATTTTTAATCTATACTGACTTGCATAAACATTTTCAAAATAAAAAATTACAGCAGGCATAGCTAATTATGATCATTTTTAAATAACAAAACTTGTTATATATTGATATAAACTTAATATATCTAAAAGCATTTGATGATATCTATAGGGCACAAACCTTTGACAACGTTATGTATGCCAGTCAGCATGCTCAGCCGGAGCACTCACCTCTCCTTCTCTTACCGCTCTAAGAAGATCCCGGGAGAGGACAGGTAAGGAGGGGATTGGTGGACAGGTCAGTTCCTATGCCTGATGCATTAACAGTAAGGTTTTGGGGGCCGCAAGTGGAGAACCCAGGGGGGCTGCTCAAGATAGGTTAGGCACCTAGGGTTTACAGCATTGTTTCACAACTTCAAATATTTACCTGCAAATCTTTCAGGGGTTAAGAACGGCAGTATCGCTAGTGGCCACTAGATGGTGACAGATAATAGCTTCCAATGGGATCCAAATCCTATAGAGATGCGAGATTCTGTGTGCTGCGGTTTCTGTGTTTGGAAAATACATCCTGTAGTATGTTGATGTATGAATGCCACCACACTACTGCATACATAGTGTGAAAGAACCCTCAGTGCCAATTCACACTGGTGCAAATAAAGGCTGTATGTTAACTTTTCTTCAATTGTGGTGTAACAGTCAGCTCATTTCAAAGGACTGCACAGATACAACACACATTACCGAAGATCGAATAGGATATTAACCCCCCCCCCCGCCAGTCTGATTTCATCATGATTTAAGTGCCATTAAAATTTAAAAAAATAACCTCATAATCTTTTTACATTTGTGCCCATTTTGGAACCCACCACTTACGTCATTGATGGTGCCAGCAATGTGAGGCCTTTTGGATATTAGAAGCATAGGTAAGAGATACCACCCCACATCCCTGGCATCAACGATGATGTGCACGCTTATGCCTGTATTTTCTGACACAACTCTCCGAAAATGAGGCTGACACTGTCCTTGGCATCACACCGCACCACAACAAACTAGTGTGCTGCCCTGTGACTTAACCAAGTTCTCTGGAGATGGTGCTTGTAGTATAAATAACACATCACAGAATGAATGACCAGCACTACAACTGGAATATGTAAATGAGCTCTATGACAATGAAATACTTGTGTTACCAAAATATCCGCCCATTGGGTCCAATCACATGATCGCTACAATTTTCAGTGATTGACAACCCCCCCCCCCCGTGTTATCCTTATGGGCAACTGCACATTTCTGGCTATCACAACGACACATTCAAAACGGCACTAAAATTGCAAAGATGGGACACGTGCACATCACGGATGGCTCCAATTCAAAATAAATAATGTTCAAAAGAAGCAACCACTACAATTTTGTCATGTTTCACCAAAACATAGAAGAGTTCTGGCCGTACCTAAAGGCCCCCATACACGGGTCGGATTCCGGCCGGATTCCGGGCGAGCGATTACGGGCGGTGCACGTTTTTTGAAATCGATCGTTGCCGGAATCGCGTGTGCAGACCAACCTTGTCCGTCCGATCACGTCCGTCGTCGTGGGTGGGGCCAGAATCGGACCCGTCAGAGAACAACATGTTGGTCTTTTTGATCCGATTCTGCACAGATCAGGGGGAGTTGCCATTTGTGCGGAATCGGATGGTTGGAATCAGACACGGAATCGTCCCGGAATCGTTGGGACAGGTGTAATTCCAGCATGGATAATCTTTATTGGCGATGATCACACCTGCGATCCCGCAAGAAGAATCGCCACAGAATCGATCGGGATGATCGACTTTGACATGAATACGAAACCGGGTATGGATAGCTTAAATAGAATGGTGGAGGGGTCAACAATGACACTAAACTCTAAAAGCAACATAAAATCAGCAATCTTTATTAAGCTAGCCATACACGTGTCGGATTCCATGGCCAATTGATCACTCACCCAATTGATTCCGGCGATCTCAGCGGGAATGGGAGCTGCAATCAATCAGCCACTTAAGAGGATCCGATCGCTACATGTTGGTTCTCTGTCGGATCCAATTCTGAGCCCCCGATCAATTGGACGTGATCACTCGGACAAGGTGGTATGCAGCGATCGGATCCTCTTAAGTATGTGTGTATGGCTAGCTTTATATTCTAAGTTTAAAACCACATAAAACATTAACAAACATCTTTAAAATATTGCCAACTATGCCAGTGAGATCAATCAGTTTGTTTAAACACGGGTGTGTTACCCATAAAGACTGAAACAATGTAGAAACCAATAGATGCAGATTGGGTGCGGTTTTGCCACAGGTTTGGGTCCATTAGCAGTCAATAGACTGAAAAAAAGTGGCAAAAACCCCTGGGCAAACCGCGAAAGATCCTGCAGAACAACACACACTTTCACATGTGAGTCTGTAGTGGAGCCTTAGCCCAAAGCATCATGGGAATTGTTCCTGCTTTGCCTCAGCGTGGAAGCTGCACTAAGGCTGGGTCTACACCTGGCAGCCCCAGGGACCGTGGGTGGCGCTATGGACACATTGATGTGACGTGTCCCCTGCGGCCGCCCAAGGTTTGCCCGTGTCTAAACTACAGGAAATGGCTATACTGGTGTCTCATCAACCGCTCAGCATAATCGTACAAATCAGACCACACAACATACAGATTTCTACCCACCACAAGATTGCACCCAATGTCACGCAAAGGAAAATAATATTTACAAAGTAATTTAATACCGTCACACGTATGCACAAAACACACTGGAATCATACATGTCCGAATAGTAATCAATCATCAGATGTGATGACTACGCTCTTTACTTGATGTGTTTTGTGTCCAAAAGGCGCTTCGCCAGCTGAAGGCACAATAGTCACTCTCTGCAACATAGATCATTGTGTATTGTGACTTGGATGGATCAGACACGGAATCCTGGCATGAGTGTATTCCTGGTATTCTAGAACTAGAACGCTATAGACCTCCATGTCCAGCATAACTTTCTCCAGTGACGCCGCTGCAGTTGTGCACGGGACCTCCGGGCAGGTAGGAAATCCTGTGGCGTGGTGCGGAACGCCCAGGAGGTTAATTGTATACGTTTAACAATATAGCTGTGATCTCAACTTAATCTGCAATATCAGTTTCAGCCACCGGGTGTCACTAGAGAGCACTTGCCAGAGCACAAGCACGGTCCTCATCAGAGACTAGGGAGGAGGGGGAAAGCTTTGTGCATGTCTCCCCTGTCTGTGTAGTATGCAGATGCGCCTATGAAAGAAAAGAAAGGTACGCAGAGCTAGGTTTTAGACGATTTTGCGTACCAGCGTACTGCTTATGTGCACCCCTGTTTATAAATGTAAGCTTGTCAGCATTCAGCTAGTATGAGGTCATGATTAAGCAGTAGGCATAGATGTGGCCCCTGTTCCTTTCCTAGGTGAGTGTAGTCATCCCTCTCTATAGGGCTGAGCACAGTGGCGGCGCCAGAGGGGTGCTTGGGTGTGCTTAGCACCCCCAAAATCCTCGTCCAGCACCCATGTTGTACATGGAAATCAAATTTTTTGGGAGGGCAAGCTCTCCTAGCACCCAGGTAGCACCTTCAAAAAAAAATGGCTGGAGCCACCCCTGGCTGAGCAGGATGTGTCCACGCACCATACACTCTGATTGTACACAATTTAATTGGACATCATACACACCATACAATCGTACAAAGCACGCCCACACACTTTAACCTAATTGTACACATAACACACACTATACAATCTTAAACTGGACATACACGGCTCGATATTGTAATAGATTCAAGCTCAATCGAGCACTGTGGGCGTTCACAGCCCCTGATTCTGCTTTAATCTATTACAAGATTTGAGCCATCCAGGCTTCCTTCGAAAAAATGGATGAGCAGGTTTCCAACATGTTGGAAAACCTTGTCAGATTCCATTACTTTGGATAGGGACTGCGGGTCCCCATCCTAAGTAGTGGATGATGTCGATGACGCAGCAGCGATATGCCTTGATATAGATGCGCCATACATACAAAAACAATTTATTACATCATACAATCTGATTGTTCAAAGCACGCGCGCACACACACACACACTGGACAATCTGATTGTAAACTGCACACACAATCTGATCACAGCACACACATCATACAATCTGATTGTTCAAAGCGCACACACACTGGACAATCTGATTGTAAACTGCACAATCCCTCATACCATACAATGTGACTGTACACACACCATACAATCATATCGTACAATGTGCACACGATTGCACAATTACATTGTATGAAGTGTATGTACAATATCTTGCAGTGACACAGGAAGCAGCGCTCTGTGTCGGGATGACAGTCAGCACCGGGGATAACACGAAATCTTTCACGGACGTCTGCCGTCATGTTCTCTGTCTCCCCCTGGCGACCGTACCACAGCGCCAACCACAAGATGGCACCACCGGAAGTCCCGCCTCCTTTATCTCGGAAGTGATGCGCCTGTGACCTGCAAGCATGTTCCCTGAGCTGCAGAGTGCGCTGAGCCCGGAGCCGGTGAGACGAGAGAGACCAACGGGGGGCGGGGACACCACTGACCAATGGGGAAAGCAAGCGACCAATGAGCGGAGCTCATCACTTGTCATGGCAAAATGTGTCTAGCATGGGGGTGAAAGACCTTCATCCTATGTGATTGGTCGGTGATCTGTCAGTGATTGGCCCCTTGAAGAAGTCAGAGCAGCCAGCTCCTGATACCCTGTGTCTGTCCAATCAGGTGTCAGGGGAGCTGCATGGGTGCCTTTTGTGTTTGTGCTGTAATTGCTTTTGAACTTCTTCAATTGGCGCTATGCGTGATCTTTCCTCTGGGATATCTGGGGGCCCCCATTGTGCAGCACCCCCCCCCCCCAACAACTGCTATTTCTATATAAAGTTGTTTTTTTTTTGTCACTGGGTCTCTGTACATCACTGTACAATGCAGACACACCATGGCAGGTAGGTATGGCCGGTGTTCTGAGATATATTCCTAGTTTAAATATTTTCCTATTCTTACAACTGCGCATGTGCAGATAGTCCGAGTTTTGGGGTTTTCAGGGGTAGTCTTCCGATTTTAGGGTGTCAAGGTTAGGGGTTTGGGGGGATTAAGGTTAGGGGGTTCTGAGGGTTAAGGTTAGGGTTAGGGAATTGGGGAGGTTAGATTTATTTTAAACTTCACCCCCGATCCATAAAACTCATCTTTACTATCAAGCACCACTCCCCATAACCCTAACCTTAATCCCCCCCAAACCCCTAACCTTGACACCCTAAAATCAGAAGAATAACCCTGAAAACCCCAAAACTCAGACTATCTGCACATGCGCAGTTGTAAGAATAGGAAAATATCTCACCGGAGGGTGCTTCCTGAGAACATCACAGCACCCTGCCTCAGCAGCCCAGGGTTGTCAGCCATCTTACAAGCAGTAGTGAGGAATTGTTCAATGCATGTCATTCTGGATGAGTAGGTGGTCTCCGACAGGATTTTTATACAGAGACCACCCCCAGGTAACACAAGTGATTGACAGAAATGAAATCCAATAATGGGAAAGGACTGCTCGGGGACCGCCAGGCGTTGGGAATGTGAGAATTGTTCATAAAGCTCCAGCACTCCACATACTGACATTCTGTGTCTTGTAGGCGCAGTTCACGCTGATCACTGATTGGAAGACAGATGGCAGCTTCATGGTACACCATTTCCTCTCCGACTACTTGAAAGGTAATTGCAGAGGTGTTGTCACCTGTGTGGAGGAACTCCTGTACTCCTCTGCCTACTCGGAGCCTGATTACAGCTGATATTATAATGAGAAAAAATATTGCCAACTGGCTGAAGTGAGTGACGCTGTGAAGCCGTAAGAAGTATGGTAAAACTAGATCATCGCGGCAATAACTGAATCACGTTTCTACGGAAGACTGTCTTGGAGTCTGTCAGTGGTTCCCAGTCTTTTTTCCTTATCCTCCTGGGCATTACGTCAGAAGCCAGTACAGGCGCAAATGGATCTCTCCCCGAGCCGGCAGCATTTCTGCAATGCTACAGGCTCACAGAGCTTTTCCGGCCTGAGTCTTCTGTGTGATCGGTGGGGCCGAAGGGGGCCACGCCATAGACCTTCATGTTAATGGAGGGGGTGTCGCTTTTCCCCGCACACACCGGCAGTGTGAAGTGAGCCGCGAGGACAGCGGGGAATCACGGGGGAGTACAGTGCACTCTGCCGCGATTGCCCCCCCCAACCCCTGTCCCCATACACACATTAAAGAAAATTCTGGAAGTGACTTTACTACGCTCCCGCCCTGGAGTAGCACCCCCTCCCTTCTAAGGATATGTTCAGACGGCATTAAAGGATGTGTTGCGTTCACACATCTGCCTTAAAGTAGGGGTTTTGTTGTGTACATGTGTCAAGGATGTGTTATTGTTTTTTTTGTCTTTCCTCTTGACTGATGCGTCAATGCATAGTCTGGGTTGTGTTAATGCCGATGCAGGGCTTTGCACTTTTTTCATGTGAGTGGTACAATTTATAGGTCACATAAAAGGTGGAAACCGTTTTTATATCCACTGTATGTGTGTAAATGGGTTCCTCATGTGGTTCCTTTAAAGTCCCTTCACTTGGTTAGGGTTTTTTCTGGATGCGCTCAACATATGCTATACAGTGGTTTGCAAAAGTATTTGGCGCCCTTGAACTTTTCCCCATTTTGTCACATTACAGCCACAAACATAAATCAATTTTATTGAAATTCCATTTGAAAGACCAATACAGAGTGGTGTACACGTGAGAAGTGGAATGAAAATCATACATGATTCCAAACATAGTTACAAATAAATAACTGCAAAGTGGGGTTTGCATAATTATTCAGCCCCTTTGGTCTGAGTGCAGTCAGTTGCCCATAGACATTGCCTGATGGGTGCTAATGACTAAATAGAGTGCACCTGTGTGTAATCTAATGTCAGTACAAATACAGCTGCTCTGTGACGGCCTCAGAGGTTGTCTAAAGGCCCCCATACACGGGTCCGTTTCCCATCGGATTCCTGGACGATCGATCCCGCGAAATCGTCTCGGAATCGCGTGAAGCCCACCTTGTCCGATCGATCAGGGGCCCAGAATTGGATCAAACAGAGAACCAACATGTTGGTTCCATCAGATTGATTCAGGGCCGATCGGGCACGTTGGTGGTGGACCTAAGACAATATTGGGAGTAACAACACCATGAAGTCCAAAGAACACACCAGACAGGTCAGGGATAAAGTTAGTGAGAAATGTAAAGCAGGCTTAGGCTACAAAAAGATTTCCAAAGCCTTGAACATCCCACGGAGCACTGTTCAAGCGATCATTCAGAAATGGAAGGAGTATGGTACAACTATATGATGATGTCTCAAAACCCACCATGGGCTAGCCGGCATCCCATAATATATACAAAAAAGGAAGAAACGAGGTGTGACAAATAGATCACACCATCGGATCTGGATACCCTCCGAAGAACAGAGGCAAAGGGACTTTAAAGGCTAGAATTGTATATTAGAGTATAATGGTAATCAAAGGTCACTTTATTCGA
>CM070033.1:159985169-160002469 GCA_036250615.1 Ptychadena robeensis
CCCTAAACATAAAGCCAGGGCAACAATGAAATGGTTTTAAACAAGATCTGAACACAAGATCTGAACACTGTTGTTCATACGCTGTCCATCTAATCTGACTGAGCTGGAGCTGTTTTGCAAAGAAGAATGAGCAAGGATTTCAGTCTCTAGATGTGCAAAGCTGGTAGAGACATACCCTTAGGGTCCCCATACACCTTCAGATTTTTCTGTCAGATTTCCTTTAGATCTCCTTTTGTTTTACCAAAACCATGTAATATGAGGAACTTTCTAAACAATCAAGTCTACCTGTGTTCAATGGCAGAGGACCCTATACTACATAGTTGTTGGTAAATCTAAAGGATATCTGACAGAGAGATATTAAGGTGTATGGCCAGCTTAACAGACTGGCAGCTGTAATTGCAGCAAAAGGTGCTTCTACAAAGTATTGACTCAGGGGGCTGAATAATTGCGCAAAACCCACTTTGCAGTTATTTATTTGTAAAAAATGTATGGAATCATGTCTGATTTTCGTTCCACTTCTCAAGTGTACTCCACTTTGTATCGGTCTTTTACGTGGAATTCCAATAAAATTGATTCATGTTTGGGGCTGTAATGTGACAAAATGTGGAAAAGTTCATGGGGGTCGAATACTTTTGCAAGCCACTGTATGTCAGAGCTATAGTAATGTGTGTAATGTTCTCTCCCCAGCTCAGCGAAAGGTGTGTTTTGTGGCCCTGGCTCAATCCTTCAGCCATTATAACCTCATTGGACAGAAGCTGGTAAGTTCTCATTGAATGGTTGGTTGTTGTACTCCTGCTGCTCTGTAACTTCTAATGTCACTTCTTGTTAACCTCCCTAGCGCACTGCTGAGGTCCAGATTTCTGTACCAAAAGCGCACCATAGACTCTAATGGAATTTTTTTTGTGTTGTAGGCCTGTAACTTCCAAAAATATGTCCGTACAAGGGTCTTGTAGAAATCCTGAATATAATAATGTTTGAAACACACAATTATTATATTTTTTTAAAAAGTACATTAAAAAAATTATAATATGTATCATGTGAATGATAAAATCTCTTAAATACTTATTTGGTATGAAACATTTCAAAACAGTATTTATGTTTGTTTATAATAACATTTTTATTACAATTGGAAATGTGTTTTGTTTTTGTTTTATTTTGAATTGTATTGGATACAGTTATCACGGTATCCAATACAATGGCATTTGGCACTCTCTGAAAGGGTTAACTTCAAAGAGCATATGTGGAGATGACACTGGGGGTGACTTTCCAGATGTGGTCTTTGAAGATAGCCCAATTTGTATATGAATGTCCCATTCATATGCAAATTGGACTGGGAGAGGAGTGACATCGGCGAAGCCAGCTTAGAGCATGTGCCCCGGGACAGCACAGAGCAGTGAGTATGTGCTGCTGCCGGGGGATGTGAGCTTACCTGGACGGCTCCATCTCGTCAGCTGCAACACTGACATGAAAGTGCAGGGACGAGATGGAGCCGTCAGAAGCGCTAGGAAGGTTAAGGCAGTGGGCATCTTTAATTTGGGCAGAACTGAGGCTGACCTTGAATAGATGAGGGCAATGTGATCATGTGAATGCTAATACCCCCTTCCCTTTTCTCTTTTGTAGGGAGTAAATCTGGCCAGTGCTCGCGATCAGGGTCAGTTGGTCTTCGTAGAGGGTCTGAAATCCTACACCAACTTGTTATTTTCTGAGAAGCCGGAGCCAGACTCCAATAATCCTCTGCGCTTTCTGAGGTCAGTGATGGCACCACTCATGCTCGCCTTACCCCCATATCTGTGGAAAGTGCACCTTCCTAGGGCCCTAAGCTCCTGTGGGGGTCCAGCTCCTGTGTGAGGGTCCATGTGGGATGATCAGGGTGGGAGGCGTCCTTGATGCTTTGGATGGTGGGTGCTCTGTGTGCGGAAGGGTTTGTGATCCCCTTTCCTGCAAGGTCATACATAGGTTTTCACTCTTGATTCAGGTGAAGTGGTTGTGGACTGCTGCTACTTAAACAGTTCTATGAGCTCCTGGCAAAGAAACTAATATGTACATGATTCAGTGTGTACATGAGCAAAATGTTATGTGATTGGTTCTCCATGTTCTGTACCGCCAGACATGTGATACAAGACCCCCCTTCAAAATCCTGTTCTGCTAACACTAGAATTTCCCCCTAGGACGGGCACAGATCTGAAGCCACTCTATGACTTCATCTACACTTCCCTGGCGCCTTCTGCAGGTGATGAGGGGAAGCCCCCTGCATTGATCGTGGATGACGTCAGCCTGCTGATCAGTTTGGGGGTCACTCCACTGCAAATCCTGGATTTCATCCATTACTGCAGGGCTGGCATTGGCTGCGAGCTCCAGGTTCGTCCATCATTTGCATTCTTGGGGGACAATGATTGTGAAATGCTATTAGTGTGCTTTTCAGGGCCCTGAATGTAGTGTGATCTGCTGGTCGCTTAGATACATGTCACAGTACAGACTGTCTAAATCAGATCTTTTTATTTCTTTACACTGTGGATTATCCTTCCTCCTAGGAGAAAGACTGTGTGTTATCCAACATCACCAGGACAATGCTTCCTATTCCTCTCTGCTGTGCCACCTGTAGACGTCTCCATCTTCTTTCTTTCTATTTTACTTTTTATTTTCTCCATGGTACCCCTGTCCCCACTACCATGTCGCTCCATTTCATCTGTTCGATGCTCGTCCTCTGGACTTACTCCCTCTCAAGCACCACATTGGCATTCTTTTCTCTGTCCTTTGAGTTTCAGACTCCTACCTGTCTATCCTGATCAGCCATCTTTCATACTGTGTGGGTGGGTGGGCAATATCAAGGCTTTCTTGGCTGGGTTGTGGCTACAGGGGCAGTGTGCTGGATAAGCCTAAACTCTATGCCTCATCTGGATATGATATGTTTAGAGCAGTGTTTTTCAACCAATGTTGCATGGTGTGCCGTGGGTTTTTGACCCCACCCTCGGCACTCTTATCTAGCTGCCTCTTATAGTATAAGTCTTATACTGTAAGAGGCAGCTAGATAGGAGGGCTAAGCAACCGCATCCTCACAGAGCCGGTCCGTGTATAACACGGATCTTATAAGACTTATACAGCCGATCCGTGTTATACACGGACCGGCTCTGTGAGGATGCGGTTGCTTAGCAACACGCGTCCCCACAGACCAGGGGCAGTGTTGTCGCTCTGCTGGTACGCATCTGCACCGCGATTATGCGTATCGTCGGTGCCCTCCGATTTTTTTCATTAAACAAGTGTGCCTTTGCCCAAAAAAGGTTGAAAAACACTGGTTTAGAGATCCTATTACTATGTGGCTCTTGGGTGATACGTAAGATGGGGCTCATAGTTACATTCTTTTAGGGGGACGTGGTGTGTCTGGTGCGCCGGGATGAGGAGGATGAAGATGGTGAGGTTCTGCTACGGTCCTTGTGTCACCAGAGTGGGCGCATCCTGCAGGCAGAGGGACTGACCACCGGATTCTGCCGGGATGTCCATGGCCAGGTAAGCACCCCTAGTATAACAGATTCTCTTATGTCAGGGCCTGCGTTAATGCTAGCATGCATGTTCCCATTAAACAAATGCACTGCGTTATACCTCCTAAACTGGTGTATGGGAGATGCTGTCACTGCAGAATGAAAATGCCTACTGCAGTGTTATGCAATAATGTATAACCCAATGCATACAAGTGCGAAAGGTACAGGTCCTATAGAAACCTGTTGTATCAAGCAGTAACGCTAGTATGCTTTATTGGGGTAATGGCAACTAAGCTAATGTGAAAGGGCCCTGAAGGATGGAGTGACACCACCAATGATGATGCAGTTTGATAGCTGCAGGCTCAGGGAGCTTTTCTGGCCCTGAGTCTTTGGTGTTATCAGTGACACCGCACACACCGATTCCCGCGCACACACCGCCAGCATCTGACACGGGCTGTGTCTAGTAAGCCAGGAGGATAACATGGAATCACGGCGGAGTACTTCCCCGGGATTGCCCGGAAAGCCTGTAACACCCAGGAGGTTATGAATCGTTGGCACCAGTACAAAGCATTGTGTACGCCCCCCACTGACTTAGTTTTAGTTCTGGGTGAAGCAGGAAAGGGCAAGGGTCCATGTCTTATATTTATTCAACCAATGTCAATGCACCAGTGGGAATTCAACCTCCTGTGTGTTCATATATAATTCCCTCCTGTCTGTCTCTTGTCACACAGCTCACAATCACACGCAAGTACCCCCGATTCCAGTCTACTGTCTACCAGTACAAGATTCAGGACAAGAACGTCAGCTTGTTCGCCCCAGGACTCTCTTCAGCCGTCCTGTGAGCAGAGGCTCCCTCCTGACACCATTTTGGATTCCAGGATCCTGTTCCTGAGCAGTGAGGGTGCTACGTCATGTGAAGTCTCCCTGAGCCGCGGAGGGAGGGTGCCGAAGGCAGAGAACCTAGCATCATCTGCTGACGTAATTGTATAAGATGGAAATAGAACATCTGCAGGCTGGGGGAGCCCAGTGTGACAATAATTAAATAATATGTGTGACACCTTTTGGGTATTGCCAGATTGTCTCCGGAACTTTGAAATGGAAAGGGGTCTTCTCAGGAGATCCTGTCAGGCTGGGCAGGTAACTCTTCACATATTCTCCTAATTTCTTTCTCTGAGCAGTTTAAATCTCTGCAGCTAACAAGGTTTTGAGAAGTGCAGCATGTACCTAATTGCCTTTAAGTATACCATACAGACACACTTTGAGTACATTGCATGCTGGGTATTATATAGGAGAAGGTGTCGAGATAGACAGCTCTGTCCATACATCATCCTGAGCATAAAGCACCTGCAGTCCTCAGTGGTGGAGGCTTCCTTTATTTATTGATCTATCTGTAGCTTGGAGCATTCACATGGATATGAAGTGTGTCAATAAAGATGAGGTTGTCCTTGATGATGGTATTGCTGTATCAGTAAGATGTCTAATGTTATGTATTCATATTAAAGGTTTGCAAATCTAAAAGCAACTGAACCAAACAGTGTGTTATTTTTACAAGCACAGGTATGTGGCCAGGTGTACTCACTGTATGTACCCTGAGCGCTCTGGAGATTGGGCTTTGCTGATCCTCACTTACATTACAGTAGGTCGGAGCGTACCTGGTTCTCAGCAGAATAAGAAGTTGTATAGAAATACGAGAAAGCAAATCAGTCTAACTAAAAATGTCACACTAATCGGAGGTTCCATAATATGAGTCAGCCGTAGATCCTGCGCTGTAGGTGGCTTAAGTTCTTTGATCCCAAGAGTTCTCAATAGTGTTTCCCCTACCCCATCTCCCCTACATTATTGCTGTTCCACTGTCCCTGAATGATGTCACACCTTCACGTTTGGGCATACGCAGTAGCGTGGGAAATATATTCTCACGCTACTACGCATGTCTGCCAAGGTCACCTGAGGCCAATGTAAATTAACATCAAGATGGAAGATGTTGACTGTCTAATATATTCAAAATATTACAATGCTCATAAAAAGAATGTTTGCCTTCTCATTTACCAATATTAATGTTGGATTTTTTAAAGAAAGTTTCTAAGAACCTGTTGGGACTGGCGTAGACGTCATCAGAGTTTTTAGAACATTCAGAAATCATTGACCTGCAGATGACCTACTACAGCAGATTTTGAATCTAAAAATCTTTTAATGCCAAAGTAATTTAAAGCAAAAAGAAAAAATATTCAGTTGAGACAAATCACCCCCTTAGGAGTCGAACTACCATTTCACAGGGGTCGCTGAAAGCATAAGAGATGCTGCTTATAAGCAACAGCGCTGATGCCCACAAATGAGGTGGGAAGTTAGAAGGAAGAGTAACTAACTTAGGAGGGAAAAAAATAAAATAAAAACTTAGGAGGGATGGAGCGTTATTCTCTCTTCTAACTTCCCACCCCGCACATCATTTGCATAAGCGAGAACATATAAGGGAGGGGACAACACGCTAACCTCATTGTCTTGGAAGCGATGTTGCACAGCGTCACTTCCCATATTTGAAATGCAGAAGTGACACTCCACACTGGTACTTCACGTTCCAAATACGGAAAGGGACATTTCAGACATCACTTCTGGGGTGGGGAATCTAAAAAGGTTGAGAACCACTAATGTAGGCCAATGTGTATGTGAGAGAATGTATGTTCTGGGTGTGTCTGCATGATTTGTGATTTGTTTGTGATCTGTCTAATCCATGTCATATGCTTTCACCATGAGCACCATATTAATTGCTCATATATTTTTTTCATTTCCATCAGTATACCTATTTAGGACTACCCATTTACCATACAGGTAGATATACATAATTTACTCCTCACCACCATTTACCTTCATTCACTCCTTCACCACTCCTCAGCACTACTTATTATCCTCACACCTCACGTTTAATCACCCTCCCAACACATGCTGTATATATAAATTAATTTATTTCCTTTGAACCTCGATCTTATAAAGGGTATTGCACGATTTCGACTGTTTATTATTATTTTGGAGCACTCCACTTTCATTTCCTATTTTTTCACATACTATATATGATACACCCCTATACTACTCACCATGAAACCTTGTATTTTTTCAACCCATTTTCCTCACCTTTCACATCTTATTCACCTTTCTTTATCATGCACACCTACAAACTGTATCAAGTACCGGCAAGAGGGCTCGGGTGACCCCGTCTTTCACTCTGACCTTTAAATTCCAACCTTATAAAACTTTTTGAAAACACCTTACCTCCTTTTATCGATGCACCTTTATCTTGTGTCCCGGTGACTCCCCACAGTGGCCCCTCGTTCCTCCTGTTGCATTTCCATTGACGGACTGGTCAACCTATTGACTTACTACACCTAAGAATACCACACCTCCTGATGAAGACACTTGTAGAAACGCGCGTCAAGGTTGATGGAACTAAATGTAAACCTAACAGATGATTTTATCCTAGTCCGGAGGAATTCTTGACACTTGGTTTTATTGTGTGGAAAATAAAAGACTGCATTTTTACCTATGGACTTCACAACTGAACTTTATTAACCTTTCATTGACCTAATTTTTGTCATCTATATTTTTTTGCTATTATGTCCATGTTTTAATCTTATTTTTCTAGGCAACCATCATTATCATTATTTCATCAAAATCCCCACATGGGGTAATGTGTCTATGTAGGGTGGCCTCTAGAAAGTCCCCTTGTCCTTACCTCGGTAAGGAAAAAATCTGATGGATGGATAGACTGGGACCTCAAGTCTCTCCATCCATCAACCCCTTTTTCTATATGATTTGTGTGTGTGTGTATGATTCATGTATGATGTGTGTCTGAGGCATGTGGCTGCATGTTTGTGTGCTTTTCATGTGTGTTTCCATATGATTTTTGTGTGCGTGTGTTTGATTTGTATGTGTGAATAATGCATGTATGTGTCTGTACGATTCACTTGTGTGTGTATGTGTCTGTATGATTCACTTGTGTGTGTGTGTCTGTATGATTCACTTGTGTGTTCTGATGAATGCTGCTTCTCTGTGTATTACAGCCTGATAGACCTCCAAGGCATTGTGTGCTTGTGTTGCAGATATGCAGAGTACAGAGATCACAGTAGAACACCCATGTGGATACACAGGATAACTGCACGCCTTTCCTTCTTTAAAAAAATTTTTTTTTTTTTGGCATATGCTCTTCCATTAAGGCCTTTGTGTAATAAGCAACAACTGACAGCCCTAGAGTACTAGTAGTTTGCAAACACAGTGTGCGGTAGTACCCAGACTCACCACTAGGAGGCAGCAAAGTACCAGCTATTGCATTGTTCAGCACTAAATCCCATATTTGTAAAGTCTTCATCCATTCGCTGATAAAAATAAATCTGTGTACTGATTGTAACGTTTTATGCTCACTTGAGCAACGTTTTGTGAATGAGGATTACATGATTATATAATTTCCAAATCAACTTACAAGAAGATATTAATTAACAAAATAAACTCTTGCTGCAAATTAAGTTGTGATTAGCATAATGTTTAACTAGCATAAAACAGAACCTGACAAAATAGAGAAAAACAGAGGTGCACCTACAGTGAACAGAGAAAACATGGGCACCAGTTCTGATTTTAGGAGTCCCCATGTCATTATGTACATAGATTTTATAAGGAAGTACACAGCGTTGTACCAAAATAATCAGCATCTGCCCTTCATGGACATTTTTATAAAGTATGCTCACTGGAGAAAAACTAAGCAAGGTCATTTGTGTTTGTTATTGTGCAGTGCTGTATTGCCCCTTAGGTGTCTGCTCAGGGTGATTCTACTTGTCTTTGCGTTGGCAAATTGCAGAACATATGGCAGCTAACTTTACGTACTCTCTGGCACAGTCCAAGGACCAGGGCAGGTATCAAATCATTACATCACATTACCATGAGCACTAGGACAAGTTCTGTTACAGACACATGAGGTTTAATGCAATTTTAGTGTGTTCATGGACATTTTTAAGTACGGTACTTATGAGGTCAGTCACTGAGGTTGGACAATAAGATCTGGCTTGCACTCTTATTTATCACAAAGGTGTTCTATATGGTAGAGCTCAGAGCTCTATAATGTCTATAATGGAGAGTCATGTTCCTCATCAAACTCACTTAAGCTGGCCATACATCTTTAGATCTCACTGTCAGATATCCTTTAGATCTACCAACGCATATATAGTATGGGGTCCTCTGTGATTAAACACAGGAAGACTTGATTGTTTAGAAATCTCTCATATTACATGGTTTTGGTAAAACAAAAGGAGATCTAAAGGAAATCTGAAGGTGTATGGGGACCCTTATCCACGTCTTGCTTTGTGCACTTGTGTGCAGTAATGTTGGAAGACAAAGAAGCCATCTCCAAACTGTTCCCACAAACTTGGTTAAATGAAATGATCCAAAAGTCTTGATATTCAGAAGAATTGTCTATAGACTTCTGAGGCAGGATTGTCTCAAATTTGGGGCATGTTACAGAAAAATGTCTTCTGTTTTGACAGCCCCAATGAGCACAGTGTCGTCCATCATCCGTAAGTGTAAGAAGTTCAGAACATCTAGGATAATTCGTAGATTCCTAGAGAGAAGATTGAACTCTTTGGTGTGATCTTAAAATGGCTGTGCACCAATGCATGATGTTAGGAGGTATCCAGGCACTGCTCATCAACATGCCAAAATAATCCCTACAGTGAAGCATGTTGGTGGCAGTATCATGCTGTGGGCATGTTTTAAGTGTCAGGAACTGGGAGACTCGTCACTATAAAGGGTAAGATGACTGCAGTGATGTAAATAAACATCCTGGATGAGAACCTGCTCCAGAGCTCTCTTGAACTGAGACTAAAGCTAGCCACACACGGCTCGATGAAGTAACAGATTAGAGGAACATCGGGCGGCGTGCACGCTCACAGCTCCCGATGACCCTCTAATCTGTTACTTCATCTGACCCATCCACGGTTCCTTCGAGCAGGATCAATGGATCCTGCTCTAAGGGTCTCGACCAAACAGGTTATCAACATGTTGGAAAATCTTGGTCGAAATCCATTGTATTAAATAGGGACAGCGCTGGCCTCATCCAATGTAATGGACAGGCTGACAGCTGCACCACACACAGGCAGCTAAGCCGCACACATAAGCTGTGTGTTCAGCTAGCTACTCTGTGTGTGTGAAGGGGCGTGGCCAGCACGGACCCAGCTCTGGCAGAAGAGGAGCAGCTTTCTGCTTCTCAGGCTGTGGAGAGACCTGGGGGAACGGGAAAGAGGGTCCCCATCGTAAAGGAATTGATGTGCCCATGTGATCACCGGTTGATTGCATTGAAATCTACCCGTGTGTGGCCAGTTTAAGGTGTAAATTCATGTTTCAGCAGGACTATGTCCATAAAGCCAGGCAGACTCCTCCATGCAACTTCTGTACAACCAACTTTTTTTCTACCAAAACCATGTAATAGGAGGACCTTTCTACACCTTCCAATCACTATGTATTCTATCAGGGAGGTCACTATACTACATAGTTGTTGGTAGGTCTCATGAAAGTTGTATGGAGGAGTCTGCCTGTCTATGGGGGGCTTTAGAACACAGCCAAGATATCAAAGAAGTGGCTTCAGGACAAATCTGAATGTCCTTGGGGGGACCAGCCAGAGCCCGAACTTGAATCTGATTGACCCTCTCTGTAGTGATCTTAAAATGTCTGTGCACCAATGCTTCCCATCCAACCTGATGGAGCTTGAGAGGAATGGGAGAGACTGGCCAAGGATCGGATATTAAAAAATACTTGATGCTGTAATTAGTTCCAAAGGGGCATCGACAAAGTATGTAACAAAGTATGAGAGACTATGAATACTTAGGTACATGTGATTTAAAATAAATTTGCCAAAATCTCAAGTAAACTTTTTCACATTGTCATTATGGGATGTTGTGTGCAGAATTCTAAGGAAAATATAATGTAATCCATTTTGGAATAGAGCTGTAACATAACAAAATGTAGAAAAAGTGATGCGTTGGGAATACTTTCCAGATGCACTACACAGGAGTTCTAGGGGTTTCAAACTCAAACACAGAGTGAAACAAAATTAAACATTTGGACAAAATCAAAAAGTAAAAGACTCGTCTGTGCCATTCATTTCAATAAATTTTTAAAAACAATCTCCCAGGCCAAATAAAATTACATTGCAGGCCAGATTTGGTCCCTGGGCCACAGTTTGACACCCCTGTGCTAAATGAAATGAGTCCCCCCCCCCCCCCCCCCCCCCCAGATGTAACATCTAGACCAATCCTATTATCACACTGTATTGGTGAGTTGTACATGAATTAGTTGAGAGACGTTCTGATCACCAGTAGGAGGCAATATTCTAACAGCAATCATAGAATTCAGTAAGGGAACCTTTCATGGGTCCTCCCTGTTCAGGAGCACAATTAAATCTTTTACAGTTTTTTTTGTTCAAAACAATAGGTATATGGCCATTTTAATGAAATAAAAGACATGTGGAAATGTAGAAGCCACTTTAGCTCTAATAGGTGCCCTCCTTGTCCTAACCTAATCTAACCTGCCGCCTGGCTCCTCCGATTTATACCCACTATGATAACATATTATATAATATGTTTGTATAAGTTTGTGGCTTGTGATGGCTGAACTGTCCGCAAGGCGGACAGTTCGGTGGCGAACATGGATGTTCGCCCATCTTCTCACCGGCGAGCAGTGCGGGTGTTCGACCGCTCGGTTCGCCAGCGAGAAGATGATCTCTATTCTTCCCCCGGCAGGATCACAACCTGTGTGATCGTGCCGGAGGAAGAATCTTTTCACTAGAAGACCGGGCATAAAGCCGGTCTCCTAGTGAAAAAACCGGGTCGGAGCAGGAAGTGACGTCAGGAACTATGCGTTCCAGTATGCGTTCCAGGGACCGGATGTGACATCACTGACGTGATGACCTAGAGGCGGGGAGTTTGAATCTGTCCCCGAACAGGCGGACGGCGGACGTCTTTAGAAGTCCGACCCGCCCGTACGCGGACAGTCCTGGCCGATGTTCGGCCATCACTAGTTGTGGCTTAGGGCTGAAAATAACCACCATAATGTACAGTAACATCTAATGGGGGCATACATGCAGGGCCAGGGGGTCCGACCATCTAGGGAATCCACGACAGCAGCCTCTGAGCATCTGTGTAACAGCTGGAGAGGGCAGAGATCTGCAGCATCTGCACTTTGGTTGAAATTTTAGTTCTACATTGTACCCAGGGGCGGTCCTAGGGGATCGGCGCCCTGGGCAACCCCTCTGACCAACACCCCCCCCCCCCCCAGTCCATTCCATACCAGCAGAGTCTCACGTCTCTTCCCTGAGATGAAACTTGTGAGACTCTGGACTCACTCACTTACAGGGGGGGGGGGGATGGCAGGAATGGAGTTCCTCTTGAGGTCTATATTACCCCCTATCCACATCCCTGCCTCCCTCCGGTAAACATCTCCACTTCCGGGGAGAGAGAGGGGGGGGGGATGAGTCTCCTTTACTCTCTCTCAGGCGAGCATGCGGCTGGGGAGAAGACATCTGGGCATCGGAAATACATTTCTGACGCCCACATGCCGCCCCCGATATGATGCCGCCCTGGGCAAACACCCAGGTTGCCCATGCCTAAAACCGCCCCTGGTCGTACCTTCTACCATAACACACATTGTGTTAAGCAATTGTTAGCAGTGTTGTAGTGGACAATAGAGATAGTCCAATATTTACTAGCTGACTAGCAAGTGAGTGAATTGCATAGCCCCTGAACATAGTATCATTATCAAAAACAATTTTTGCATAGATTAAGTTCAAAATTATAGCAGACCTTCCACCTAAGATTCAGCATTCTATCAGTCCCCTGTGGCGTAACATTGCAGCGGCCCCAAAGAAACATGGTAAATTAGATGTCACTTCTGATGTCTACTTTCCCATGACCCCATGCGCCGCTGCCAGTCACATCTGAACGGGGTGACGCAGAGGGGCAGAACTTTTCCCAATTTAGATGTGGAGGGAGCAAGACTGGAACAGTCTCACTCCTCCATCTTGAAGCCTGGATGATCGGACACGCCGGCGTGGGAGCAAGCAGGCAGGCAGGAAAAATAAGTATTTCTTTTTTCTTTTTATGGGCCACAGTCTCTGGACGAAGACTCGCAGTAGGTCAGTTATGTATATATGTTTATTTTTTATTTTTATTTTTTTAGTTTAAATCCTCTAAATGACCCTCTGACTGTGTAACACACCAATGTACATTATGTATGTTATCGTAATGCAATTGTGTAAAGACCATCTTAGCGCAGTTCTCTGCAGCTCACCGAACTAAATCAATGGATGGGAAAGCAAAACAAAAATGGGAGGTTAACAGTTTTTTTTGCATGTGTTTTCTGGCCTCAGCAGTGGAGCCTGAGCTTCACTTCCACCTAAAAAATCCATTCAAAAATATGCAGTTCATAACTATCAAAGGAGAACAGATTTTGTTGGCTACTATGTGTAGCTTTATATTTTTTACTCTTTTCATTAAAATGCTACATAACAGTGTATCGATTGCAACAAATGACAGTACTAGATGGGACAGTGACCTGCCAACAGGATGTATCACTGGAAATCACCACTAGGAGGCAGGAGAGTGCCAGTTATTGCATTGTTCACTAAATCAGTGAAGTCTTCATCCAGTCGCTGATAAAAATAAATCTGTGTACTGATTGTAAAGTTTTATGCTCACTTGAGCAACATTTTCTGAATGACTTTAATATGATTATATAATTTCCTGATCAGCTAAGAAGATATTCATTAACAGTAAATTAGGTTGCAGTTAGCATAAATGTTAAATGAGCAGAAATGATATACAGTAAGTAGAGAAAAACTGAGGTGCAGGGTGAGCAGGGAAAACAAATAGCATCATATGCTTAATTTTAGGGAGATTATAACTCTTATTTTATTTTGTACAAAGTACATATTATAAGGTGAGCAGTATTGTACCAAAACTATTGTCATCTGCCACTCACGGGGCAGTTATAAACCAGTGACATTCACCAACCATTTCCTCCCTAAAAATGAACTACTATAACTTTAATATTTGCCGTATGTAGCACTGTATTGCCTAATACACATTGGTGTCTTTACTCGGGGAGATTCCACTTTGCTGTGTACTTTTGGTAGATATCAGTGTGTGGTAGGTAAGCTAATTCCTCACATAGGGCTTGTTTCCATTATACGTCGGGACCCCTCCGCTAAGTGTATGTGCTTAGCGGAGATGCCGACGTAGCTCATTGACATTGCCTTCCGGCGGATGATCTGTTTACACATCTACCGGTGCAGAGGCTGAACGTACTGGACTATGTTTAGCCTTACATTGACTGGTCGATCAGGGAAGTCTATCATTACGTGGGGACCCCTCCGCTAAGCATTGACGCTTGGCGGGAGGTCCCAACGTAATGGAAACATAGCCTTAAAAGCATGATTCCACTGGACGTCATGGATGCAGCGTCATTTCTTGTGAGGAATTTTAGGGGATAAAAAAGTCTATAAAAATGTCAGGTTCCTGTGCTGTACAAAAATGAGACAAAGATAAATTATTTCAGAACTTTTTCCACCTTTAATGTGACCTATAAACTGTACCACTCACATAAAAAATAAACTGAAATCTTTTACGTAGAGGGAAGAAAAAATATAAAATAAAAATTTCTTTGCATATCAACATGGCACATTTTGGGTATGAGTCTATCAGCATGGTACATTGTGGGTATGAGTCTATGAGCATGGCACATTGTGGGTATGAGTCTATGAGCATGGCACATTTTGGGTATGAGTATCAGCATGGCACATTGTGGGTATGAGTCTATCAGCATGACACATTTTGGGTGTCAGTCTATCAGCATGGTACATTTTGGGTATGAGTCTATCAGCATTGCACATTTTAGGTATGAGTCTATCAGCATGGCACATTTTGGGTATGAGTCTATCAGCATGGCACATTTTGGGTATGAGTCCATCAGCATGGCACATTTTGGGTATGAGTCTATCAGCATGGCACATTTTGGGTATGAGTCTATCAGCATGGCACATTTTGGGTATACGTTTATCAGCATGGCACATTTTGGGTATGAGTCTATCAGCATGGCGCATTTCGACTTTGCATAAACACTCCTTATCTGTCAGATTGTGAGGGCATCTCCTGTGCACAGCTCTCTTCAGATCACCCCACAGATTTTCTATTGCATTCAGGTCTGGGCTCTGGCTGGGCCATTCCAAACCTTTAATCTTCCTTTGTTGACGGTGATCCTTCAGGGTCCACCCCGGCGATGGGAAAGGGGGTAGGCAGCACCATAAACCTCCATGTTAATGAAGGGGTGACGCTTTTTCCCAGCATGATTCCGGCATCACTGGTGACACCAGAATCACGTGGCGCACTTATAAAACTCAGCAACGCTCAGGGGGTTAAAGGTGAATAAAGTTCTGAAATGATTTATCTTTGCCTCATTTTTGTACAGCACAGGAACCTGAGATTTTTTATATCCACTGTATATCGCTGGGGTTATTGTTCTTCAATGAATGACTGGAATATGCATTTCTAGTGGTGGCAAGATGATGGAAGGGTTAGACTGGCCATACATGGGTCGATTTAGTGTTTAATTCCCAAACCATTGATCGCATTTGTGGCGATTGTTCAGGATTTAAACACTGCCCATCTGCATTGATCAATCCCACTCCAAGAAAATGTTGATATACATATTGGTAAACCCTGGTTTGATTGCCATTACTTTGGATGGGCACCAATGGTCCCCATCCAAAGTATTGGCCAGGGATAGATTGCCAAAGGTGGTGGGCATCTATTCGCCGTATTGTTCAGCGATTATTTGCGTCACTGCGATGTTATCGATCATTCATGGATGGCATGGGAATCGACCCGTGTATGGGTAGCTTTATAATCATCTTCTGCCTTAAGGGCCACATACTCCTTACAATCTTACCATACAATTTCTGTACAATCAATTTTTGTTCTACCAAAACCATGTAATATGAGGACCTTTCTAAATCTTCCACCCACCTTGAGGAATCGATCTCGCTCCACAAAAATGTTGACCAACAGGTATCCGACATGCTGGTTAATCCTTTCTGATCGTCTTTACTTACCGCTATTACAGAGGGTCCCCATCCGAAGTATCGGCCAGAGATCATTTGGTAGGTTGGCTTTCATTGTTGTGAAAATCTAGAGTAGTTACAATTATCCTCCTATTGTTTAAGCCCCTATACATGTTTAGATTTTTACCTGACTTTTCGGCCGAAAAATCTTGTTTAAATCGACCAAGCACCCTGTGTGTGCCAGCACTAATGGTATGTCTCCACTGTGTTCTCAGCTCTGTCAGCCCCCCTGCGCTAAACACATTCCTTTGGTGGGGACCCGACAGAGCCGATCGGCATGACCTGTCTGCTGTTCTCATTCAGCTGATTGCCGTGAGAACAGCCGATGCTGCAAACAGGTAATGTGGAGCGGCTCCGCCGAGAATGCAGTGGAGACATTTAACTCTAGAAATGTTTGCGTTGCAGTATTGTGTTCTAGTACTATTGTAAAGTGTCCCTCAAACTTTTCATTAAATATATAACTCATATATCTGGGCTCAGAGCTAAGTTTCTGGACAGAAATCGCGTTGTAGTTTGAAATTTTTTATTTCTTTTGTCTAAATAACATTTTTGATCTTATCTCAAGTTGGTTGTATCTTGAGTGTCCACTGTGCTTCTTCTTTCTACTGCTGCTGGAAACGAATGATTGTTTCTCAAAAAACGGCTTTACTAGTCTCCACTGCACAAGGATTACAAATTTAGGAAAACCTATAGAAAGGAGCAGTATTGGGGAGAACCCCCATTGAGAGATGGCACGCTGCAGCAGATGGTGGTCAGAGGTGGTCATTGAATGCTCATCACTTTCTATTCTGGTTCCCCAGGACAAATAGAGAGGATGCCCATATGTAGCCAGGATGGAAACAGAAAGTGATAAAAGTGTGACAGGTGCTCTTATTCTTTCATGTGCTACACAATAGTGATGAGCAGCATAGGCAAAATTCTACAAATATTGGAAGTAAATTCACAAATTCGAGATCTTTCAATATGGTATTGAAGCAGTTGTAATACGATTTATTGCAATGTGTGATGTCATGGAGACATCTGGTGGCAGAATGGGAAATGTGAAGTCACATAACACTAAAGTTAGCCATACATGTTCCGATTCCATGGCCGATCGATCACCCATCCGGTCGATTCCGCGATGCCAGAGGGAATCGGATGTCCGATCGATCGCCCAATTAAGCCTGTCCCTACCACCTTGGGCCACCGATTCCTGGACGATTCCGTGCCCGATCGATCACTTCACACATGGCAACTCCCCCTGATGTGTGCTGAATCAGATCAGAATGACCAGCATGTTGGTTCTCTGGCAGATCCGATTCTGAATTGGACGTGATCGATCGGGCAAGGTGGGCTTCACGCGATTCCGGGACGATCGATTAGCGTGCACGCGCCCGGAATCGAACGTCCCGGAATCCCTTGGGAATCGGACCCGTGTATGGGGACCTTAAGAATTGCGATTTCTTTGCGAATATTGGTATGCTACTTTACCCCAGAATCTTGAATATTCGAGATTACAAATATATAGCAGTAAATATAAGATATTTGCGGATTCTCAAAGTCCCGATATTCGTAATTAAAATTTGCAATTCCAATATTCGTGCTCAACACTACACAATGCCCACCAAAACTTTGGGTATACATTCACTTTAACCTCCCTAGCGATATGCCCGAACCCAGTTCGGGCACAGGCACACTGCAAT
>CM070033.1:160002569-160044736 GCA_036250615.1 Ptychadena robeensis
GTATCACTTTTGGTACAGAAATCTGCACCTCAGTGAACCGCCAGGGAGGTTAATGTTATGGTTTCAGTGTTCCTTTCCATCCAACATTTTGTTCCCTACTGTAAAGGTAGCCATAAACGGTCCAATTCCCGTCCAATTTTTTGGGTGATCGACCGCTGTGTGTTTATCCACCGATCACTTGGCGGTCGATCAGCCGCAAATCAGGTGCACCCACCTGAACATATCCACCAGGATTGTACAGTGATCTGTCATGATGGTAAATTCCTGGCCGACCACATTACTTTGGACCAGTCCCCATCCAAGGTAATATCCAGCACACAAAGTGTGATGGACAATCCTCTAAACAACTGGCTGCAGTGTGATTATGTCATCACGTTGAGTGCAGCCACTATATATCGCATTTTTCGGACTATCAGTTTTTAGGGCAGGAAAAACAGAAAAAAAGATTTAATATATAAGTTTTCACATCAATTGGGATAATGCAATGAATTCAATGAATGCAACATTCAATTCAGCCAGTAGGTGTAACTAGCAGCAGTACACTCTCAGCATAGCGTCATTCTCCACACTGATTGGGAGGAGAAGGAGGGGCAGCAGCTGCAGAGTCTCTCCTCTCCGGCGGGCTGTTCCTGTGCTTGTGTCCGTGGGAACTGCAGAGTGATTGCAGTTTCCACGAGGGAGAGAGGGATAGATGGCAGTTCATCTATGCCTCTCTTTATTGCTTATGCCAGCAGGGCTCTAAGCTCTGCTGGCATAGGCAATTATACATACAGTACAGATGGGAGATCCGGACAGCAGTCGGCATCTCTCAACTGACAGCTCTTCCAGCTCCCCGCCTAATCTACGTGCCGGGAAACCAAGGTCGAGTGGGCACGGAGCTGCACATTCGAACCATAAGAGCGCAGGCACTTTTCCTCCCAATTTTGGGATATTATTATATATATTTGTGCATATTATGGTCTGAAAAATACAGTAATTGGGCAGCATCTCTAAATCACAGGAGCCACTTATAATACGTTAATTGTTTGTTATTTTAATTAACAACTTAATTTCGTTTTCCTTATTGACAGGATTTGATGTAATTTTCACAACTGGTTAAGAAACCGATTACAGTTCACCTTTATTAATCAATAAGATATTTTGTGGCGTGTTTCTTTGAAGCAAAGGTGTGCACATCAGTTCTGGATGGCTCCATAGAAATAATGAGTTTTCTGGGTATTTCTTACAAGTTCCTGACAGACAGGCAATCTGCTGCAGCTCAGACCTAATGGACTGAGAACAATTTGCCGTATCTGTTTACAAGTATATCGGGTAACATCCATATTGTGATCAATGGTTGTGTTGCTGCAGCTAGCTTACTGTATGTAAAAGCTGCACAATATGGAACACCCAGGTAGCAGCTCGATCACATCTTCCAGGTGGAAACGTGGAATAGTCTGGCAATAATGAAACACAACTCACTTTACTGACAAAATGTGTTATTTTAACTGGTCCCCCTACACCGACTATAGAACATAATCCTTAATTTACCATATGTTGTTTATTTGGTTGTTTTTTGTTCATTTCGGGACTATTATCTATTCTCCATAATATAAGATTCAAACTTTTTGTGGGCTGTTATTTCACACAGGGCTGGGTTCCATGATTGTCAAAAGTGTTTATATTGCCCTATTGTGTAGAGTACCTTACTTAGAAATAGGAGATTCTCTATAGATGTTTACACAACATTTGTGTCACCTAGACAAAGTGTGCATTGAGTGGAAGATAACATGTTTGTATTTATTCAAGATTCAGAATTGGAAGCTGCTATGGTGATATCTGCATGCTGGAATCAGGTGGAAGCTAGTCCACCTGATTCCAGCATGCAGATATCACCATAGCAGCTTCCAATTCTGAATCTTGAATAAATACAAACATGTTATCTTCCACTCAATGCACACTTTGTCTAGGTGACACAAATGTTGTGTAAACATCTATAGAGAATCTCCTATTTCTAAGTAAGGTACTCTACACAATAGGGCAAAATAAACACTTTTGACAACCATGGAACCCAGCCCTGTGTGAAATACCAGCTACTCATAAGTAATAAGCACTTATTAGTAATAAGCGGCATAGGCAATATTCACATTTGCGATGTGTCACAAATAATGCTACTAATATTCGATTCGATATTTGCAAATATTTGCAATTCGAGTGTATGGCCATGAATTGCAAAAATATATTTAATTATAAACACATTGTGATTATCTTCAAAATTAAAGTGGTTTTAAACTAAAACAAAAAAACACACATACATGAAATAAGCACATTACCTACCTGTCAGCAGTTCAGATCATGGAAAACTGCCACACAAAAACAAATAAAACTTACTTACCTTCTTCATGTTTTCACTGATGGTGGCAGCATGTTGAATAAGGGCAAAAGAAGCCACTTCCAGATAGATTCTTCTCCGGGCAGCCGGTAACTGACATCAACCTGCCCCCCCTTCTCCTACACAGACAGAGACTCGCTGTCTGTGTAGGAGTGAAGGGGGGAAGGGGGGTGGGTTATTGTCAGCTGCCGGCTGAGAGAAGAGAGGCTTCTCTCTCTCCTCTTCACAAAGTCTCACAGATGTGACACTGACGTCACATCTGTGAGAATGAGACACAGAGGCTTATGGGAGAGAATTCCCAGTAACCCCTGCAGCTTGTTACATCTTGCCGAGGCAAGACCTAACACAGTGGGAGGGGCTGTCTCTAAAAAGACACCCCTCCTGCTGTCAAAAATCGTTTGTTTTAGTCTGGGATCTCTGCAGTATCAGCTGAGCTGCAGCTGATACTGCAGAGTGACCTAACAGGTGGTAGGTCTGCTTTAAGTTATGGTCACATGTGGTATTTATTGTCGTAATGCGAATATAAAATCGCAATGCATGGCCATAAGCTTCCCAATGCAAAATATTGAGAATATTAAACAATGCAAATATCCGTGTCACATTCACGAAATTTGCGAATTTGCGAATAGCCAATATTTGTTGAATATATTCGCGATTTGAATATTGGAGCTCAACACTTACTCATAGGACCTCAAGAAGAAAAATGATACATTTGAGAAGATTGGTTCTATTGTGTCCATTTCAATTGAGTCTTAAAACAAATTGGGGTTAGGGTGGCATTGCTATACACTTTACAGTAAGAACCACTGTGCACCACGGTTTTGCATTAAAGGGGTTTTGTACAGGAAGAAAATATACACAAATATTTACCTGTTCACTGTCTTGATCTGGGCAAACCAATCCCTAAAACGAAAAAACCCATAAGTACATCCAGGAAGTATTCACATCGCATCACTTTTTCCACAATTTTTATGACACAACCTTATTCCAAAATAGATTTAGTTGTACACACAACACTCCCATGATGACGTGCAAAAAGTTTACTTACAAGTAGAGTTTTGGCAAATCTTTTAAAACTAAAAATATGAGAAATCACATATACATAAGTATTCATAGATTTTGCTCAATACTTTGTAAATGCACCTTTGCCAGCAATTACAGTCTTTTTGCCACAAGCTTGGCACTCCTATCCTTGGCCAGTTTCGCCCATTCCTCTTTGCAGCACTTCTGAAACTCCATCAGGTTGGATCGGAAGAGTTGGTGCACATTTACGTGCCATTTTAAGATCTCTCCAGAGATGTTCAATCGGATTCCAGTCTGGGCTTTGGCCGGGCCACTCGAGGACATTCACAGAGTTGTCCTGAAGCCACTCCTTTGATATCTTGGCTGTGTGCTTAGGGCCATTGTCCTGCTGAAAGATGAACCGTCACCCCAGTCTGAGTTCAAAGTTCTGGAGCAAGTTTTCATCCAGGATGTCTCTGTACATTGCTGCAGTCACCCTTATCCTGAGTAGTCTCCCAGTTGCTGCCACTGAAAAACATCCCAATACCATGCTTTACTGTAGGGGTGGTATTTGCCTGGTAATAAGTGGTATCAGATTACCTCCAAACATGTTGCCTGGCAGTCACACCAAAGACTTACATTTTGACAAACCTTTTGGTGCCTTTTGACAAACTCCAGGTGGGCTGCCATGTGCCTTTTACGAAGGAGTGCCTTCCAACTGGCCACTCTACCATACAGCCCTGATTTGTGGATTGCTGCAGAGATGATTGTCCTTCTGGAAGGTTTTCCTCTCTTCACAGAGGACCTCTGGAGCTCTGACAGAGTTACTATTGGGTTCTTGGTCACCTCCATGACTAAGGTCCTTCTCCCCTGATCACTCAGTTTAGATGGCCAGCCATCTCTAGGAAGAGACCTGGTGATTTTGAACTTGGGACCTTCAAAGCAGCAGATATTTTTATGTAACCTTTCTCAGATTTATGCCTCAAGACTATCTTGTCTTGGAGGTCTGCAAACAATTCCTTTGACTTCATGCTTGGTTTGTGCTCTGACATGAACTGCCAACTGTGGGATGTACCTGAGCTCAATAAAGGCTGTAAATACTTATGTACCTGTGCTTTCTAAATTGCTTTATTTTTAATTAATGTCCTGCGTTGTAATTATAGAATGTGTAGAGTTCTGAGGAAAAAAATGTATTCAGTCTATTTCGGAATAAGGCTGTAACATAACAAAATGTGGAAAAAGTGCTGCGTTGGTGAGTAGGAGCAGGTTGAAAGATCTTCATCCAATAGTCTCCCCTCTGCCCCACCAGTGATAACTCGGTGGGCTTCCGGGGCACAAGTGGACTTTGAAAGGTAGACATCAAGTCCCCTTGTGCCCTGAGCCACAGTGCAAGGTCTCTGGAGGGGTGGAGCATCTCTGGATTTAGCTGATTTTGACCAAGGTAAATAATGTTTGATTTTTAATGCCCCCACTTTGTCTTTTAACTTTTGACACTTCTGATACAGATAATGCAAAGTGGATAAGCTGGTCATAGGTCCTCTTTAAATAAAGCTTATAAATATTTTCTATGAGGGATGTCAGGTGCTTCTTCTGAAGCAGGTAATATTTTTGAAGAGTTGTTTTAAACGATAAGTGGAAAAACAACAAAAATCAACTTCTTACAAATGCCATTGAACAAACTCCTTCAAACATTTTTAAAACACTTTAACATCAGAACATTGATTTACCTTACTCTGAATTCTGTGAAACTTGCTTTAGTCAGAACAGCTAGACATGATTCTTTCCTCTGTTTCATATCTTTGATCTGATTGATGGCTGCAAGACATGTCTTTGAAATAGTTTTATTTAAATTATATAATTTTTTTAGAGACAAAAAGGCATCTGCAGTAGCTTTTTGGGAATTTTTTCCTTACACACAAGTGAGCGTTCTCTAAAGACAACATAATGGAGCAAATTTGGCTGCAGTACATGTGGGTTGTACTCCCTCTACCTCCCATCTCAGTAAAAGACACATTTCCTTCTCCACCCTGCTGACACTAAATACCACAGACCACTGACAACTCAGTATGGCCTTGTTAGGTTCCTGCTGGGATTCAAACCCAGGACTCGGTTCTGGGTTGCTCAGCAGAGGTGGCAAGTCTGGCTGTGTGCAACTTGCAATCCTGGTGAGTAAAGCAGGCCATACACTCTGAGATAAAAATTAGGATCCATTAAAACCGACCAATGAATGCATTTTATCGTCCGGAAATCCGCACATGTCCACATGGTACAACCGATATATTACGATCATAATTGCTGTTTTTTTACGATCGTAATTTATTGGACATGTTCAAAAATTTTAATTGGTCTGGCAACATCGGGAAACTTCATACTGTTTTCATAGTGTTTACCAACCAATTACTGCCGAGGCTTCCCCTTTAAAAAAAAATACATCACAATGGGCGATATAAACGGCGATGAATTCCAATGACATCCTCGTAAAAAATAAAAAAAAAACGATCCTAAATTGGATTTTCAATGTGGTAGCTTTTTTGCCGAATATTACGATCCAAACCGATACCGCCGTCGGGATACATTGGTCTGTTTTAATGGATCCTAATTTTTATCTCAGAGTGTATGGCTAGCATAACCTGAACTGGGATTGCAGAGGAGTGGACACAGATCCAGCTTTGTGGGAACCTTGTCCAGCTGAATTCCGTCATATCATCAGCAGTCTGACAGGTCCTCAGCTGATTGGTCCAGGTTTGAGCAACTTCCTATTTAAGCACAGCCAGTGGAATAGGAGGCTGCTGGTACATTGGGTTTACCCTGCGTTCCCAATGCCTGGCCTCAACACCTAGTCCTGACCTGATATCTGTTCCCGTAGCTGACCCTGCTTTGTGTCCCCTCGGATACCCGACCTGCCTCTGCTCCTGACTTTGCCAGACCTGCCTCTGCCCCTGACTTTGCCAGACCTGACCTCTGTCCTTGTTGTGTATTCCTGTTCCTTACCTGGTCTCCTCCCTCCTTGTTACCTGACCCGACTTGGTTAGACCCTACCTTATCCTTGTTTTGTATCCCTGAACTGGTTTTTGCCCTCCTGGATCCCCGACCTACCTCCACTCCTGACCCGCCTTCCCCACAACCGTTTGGATCCGTGTACCCCGCATCCTGTCTTGTCCACCATCACACACCCTTCTGGGGGGATTGTCTGGGGAAGCGGGACCTGGCCCTCTGTGCGGGAAAATCTGTACTGGTCCCCCTCAAGGGGATTGGTCCCAACCCCCCTCCTGGGGGGCTATTGGGGGAAGACCCAGAGCAAGCTTAGACTCCCCGCTCCCAGGCAGTCCTGTGCATATCCCTGGTTGGTGTATCCTCTTGGTGACCCCTGCCTGGTGAGTCTCCGGGAACTGGTGCACAACAGCAAACAGCCCAGGCTCTCAGGGCTGTCACTCCTGTGGGCAGTTCCTGCCGCAAGCCACACCAGGGCTAACAGAGGTTCCTTCCTAGTACCTCCCTGTCATAGGCAAAACCTGATTCTGCACTCCAGAACCCCATCTACTCTTCCCTATCTCCGGCTAATGGGCTTAGCCTGTCTCGTTACCCAAGCCCAGGCGTAACCGGCTTATATCAGCTGATCGTTTCCGTCACCTCTTCAGTAGTGATGGGCAAACTGTTCACAAGGCTTGGAATGTTTGCTTTTCTTCTCCTGGTAAACAGTCTGGGTGTTCAAACCTCTACGTTTGCCGCCGAGAAGAAGATTATTATCCTCCCGCTGGCTGAGTCAGGAGCAGAAAGATCCGGCCAGAGGAAGAATATTTTCACTAGAGACCGGTAGAGAATCACGTCCAGTAATCGGAATAAGGAACTGTGCATTTTCTGTTTTCTTATTCAACTTTCCCCCAAATAGGCGGGGAATTTGAATGTGCCCACGAACAGACCGACGTCGGACTTTTCTAGAATCCGATCCGCCTGTTCACGAACGGACGATGCTGATGTTTGCCCATCACTATTCGGCGCCATCAGTAATGCCAGAGAGGCGGGAGGGTGTGGAATCACGGCAAAGAACTATGCACTCTGCTTTGATTGCCCTACCGCACAGTTGATTGCTGCATGTGCGTACTGCCAGGGAGGTTAAGGTTGTAAAATAGCCTATCCAAGCTACTTCTTCTGGGGGTCCTAGGAAGATCAGCGCCCTGGGCACCCCCTCTGACGGCCGCCCACCCCTTTTGAGTCCATAACAGTCTCACCTCACAAGCACATCAACCCCCTCCACGGGAGTGAGGTGAGACTGGTTGGCTTTGGGGGGGTCATTATAGATCGCTCTTTTTTGTGTGTTATTAAAGTGGACCTTCTATACTGTATATTGTAGCTAATTACCCCCATTTATTTGAGCTACTAAGTCTGAACACTTCACTGTCTGTCCTTGCTAAGCATTGCATCACTCTTTTCCTCTTAATTAGACTCTGATAACAAGAGACATTATAGTGAAGTTATCGTCAGCAGATTTGAAGTTCCCTGACATAATTGGTGAGTTCTGAGCCCTGGGAAAGTAAGGTCTGCTGGAAAATGTTACAGTTCCTTCTGGAGGGGATGCAGTATATTGATTCCAGTCGTCTGGGTTAATTTCCTTAAAGAAGATGTGTGATTTTTACTTAACTAATAAACACAGGCATAATTATAGTGCTAACAGCACCATATGTTAGCTTCTCCTGGGGGAATGTGTTAAAGAAACACTTGTATTTTGCTGTTTGGAAAAAGCAGATGAAGGCTTCATATAGAACATTCTGTTGACTGATTCTCAAAGACCAAAAATGTTCTATGTCATGTTTATCAGCAGCTGGAACAAGTCATCTTTGAAACTAAAAAACTTCAGATTGTGTGTTCCTGAAGAGTATAATTATCAAGTTCCAGAACGGCAAATGAAATGAGGGTTGAAATTGGTTTATGTTATGGGTAGAAAAGACCGGCCTTAAATCAAGTCAGGTCCCTCTAAATGCCACGCTGAGAGTTTGATTTCCAGGGTCACCTTATGAGCAACTGCCTATGGAAAGAGTCACAAAAAACTAGTGTTAAGGCTGCCATACACACCCCGATGGTGTGCAGGCAGACCAGTCCCGATATGCACTGGGATGCTAACGTGATGACGTTATCACATTTGCACCCCGGTGCATTATGGGGCCCCTTCAGTCGGCTGGCACCCTTTGTGTGCCGGCCATAAGCTTCAATGAAGACGCCGTCTTCATTGAAGCTTATGGCATTGGCCAGAGAATACGGACATGTCCGTTCTCTGGCCGGCCGGGCAGATTGTGGGCACATGCCGATTAGCAGCCGATTTTTAACCTGAGCGACGGCGCGAACGTGCACGCCCGTCGGTCAGGTTAAACGGCCGCTTATCGGCATGTGTATGGCTAGCTTTAGCTAATTAAAATATTCTTTAAACTATTCTTTATTCTTAATGCCCCCCATACACGCTTAGATTTTCTGCCAATCTCCTGGCAGATGGACCCCGTGTCGTCATCATGAGCAGCCACTCCTGCCGAGAATTGGCTAAGCACCCAGCCGGCACTCACCCTGCCAAATGAAAACTTCAAGCTTTGCACGCACAGGGATCGATTGGCCGAAAAGCGTGTATGGGGAGCTTAAGCCATGACCAGATATAGCAGACACCTAGATATTCTGTGGGAGTTTTTGCCCATCCAGAAGAACGTTTGTGAGGTCAGACACTTGGATGTTGGACCAAGAGGCTTAAGGCTGCCATACACAGCCTGAGTAGGTCAGACAGACCTACTCCGATATGCACCGGAGTGCAAACGTGATGATGTCATCACGTTTGCACCCCGGTGCATCATGGGGCCCCTTCAGTCGGCTGGCACCCTTTGTGTGCCGGCCATAAGCTTCAATGAAGACGCCGGTCTTCATTAAAGCTTATGGCATCGGCTTGCATCGGTCAGAGAATACGGACATGTCCGTTCTCTGGCCGGTTGAGCAGTGGGGCGACAGGGATCTGTCGCCCAATGTGGGCACATGCCGATTAGCGGGCGATTTTTAACCTGACAGCCGGCGTGAGCGCGCACGCCCGTCGGTCAGGTTAAAAATCGGCCGCTTATTGGCATGTGTATGGCTAGCATTAGCTTGCAATTTCTGTTCTAGTTTATGAACTTGTCATACAAATAAATTCACCCCAACAGACTGATGAGTCTCAGCCTCATCTCATATCTCTGATATTGAACAATATTCAGGTTGGTACTTGCGCACTTGCTGGCAAGGACTTACAGCAGATTTCTTAAGCATTTCTTTTGTAAATATTTATGATGAACTGATGACCGACTAAGCATCATATACCATAACAAATAATTTCTCAGGAAGATAATAATGAATAATAATTTAACAGGAATATAATAAATAATTAATAATCATTTTTAACAGGAAGAGGAAAATCTAATTTTAATTTATATACTCATAATTGTATATGTAAGTTTTCCCATGAAAAATGAAGTAGCATAGCCTTTATTGATCAATGGGTGTTTCATAAATTGTAAAAAGTTTTTCTTTGTTTAAATGACATTTCCACTTGGGCTGATTCATTTCCACTTGGACCTGATGAAGTACCGTACATAGGAGTTGGAGAAGCTGGGAGCACATATAAGAGCTGGAAGTAAAGGGGTGCTTAGTGCTCAAGGAGTGCACAGGTCAGAGCTGGGGATGTAGGTAAGGCTCCATAGGTGAGAGCTGGAGATGGAGATAGGTGAAACAAGTTAGGGGGTGGGTGAATAGGCAAAATGTGTGGAAGTGAGTTGGATATACATGGGAGCGCTGTGAATGAAGGAGAGGTTCTGGGTGTGTTGTAAGGTGACATGAACATGCAGCACGAGTCTGGTAGGCACATGCGGAGAAACCACTGCTTAAACACACAGAACGTAAGGAACCTTCTTGACAGCAAGTTGATAGTGGTAGATAGATTTTGACAGCATGATAGTGTGTTGCCCATACTCACTGTAAATGTTATTGGACACACTGAAATTTGTGGTTCCAATCAGTGCTGGTGCTCTTAGGTCTGTGTACCGGCTCGATTGGGCCCCCTAGCTGCATCCGCCTGACCTGTGAGACGTAGGTGTGCCCCGCTGACTGGCCACCCATGCCCGCCTGTGTCCACGCACTCCGGTCGCCCTGGCGCCGACCCTGGTTCCAATACAAGTGTACTAGAACTGCAAACATCAGCACATTAAAAATGTAGAAATCAGAACGCACACCAAATTACAATGTAGCGCATGGCAGTGTGAATTTCACATGGGTTTTCTATGGGAAACTTTTGAACCATGCACAGGGCATAACCTGATGCAGCACCTGATGCTGAAGTGCGTGTTTTATGAAAGAGCCCTGAGACTTTAAATGTGATTTATTAAATAAATTAACATTTCGAGCTGAGTTAAAAACTCACAGGCTTTGGTTATATTTGCAATAATTTGCTCAGTCTCCATGTGCTGCTTTGTAAGGAGGCAAAAGGCCTGTTGTGTGCGGCAGGTTTTAAAATATTTTTATTATAAAGGCTCAAACAACAATAGCTTCAGGTTTTCTTATTTTATATGCAAAAGCTTGTTTTGAAGAATATCTTGCAGTAAGTTTAATTTGTTTTAAGCTTAGGCTTAAGATTTACAATCTTGTTCATCAAACATATCTAACATTCACAGATATATATATATATATACAGGTATATATATATATATCACTGTCCGCTAGGATCCGCTGAAGCTCCCGTTGCATTCCATAGACGTAGCGTGCTGCATTTAACACAGGGGTTTTAATGGACAGTGGAGCCTTAAGCAGGGAACACATGTGTAGATATGGGTCATCCCTGTGCTCCAATATCAAGCCGTGTGTTCCTTGCTTAAGCCTAAAGCACTGCTGTGTCTCCATCTCAGCCGATGCTTTGCATGGAGACCCAGTTAAGGTCATGTCCGATATCCGATATCCTTGTTTCCTTGATTCCTGATATCCTTGAATCCTGCTTCGAGCACCGTGCGGTCTATCTGGCCCATATCATATGCGGCCATCCCTGTTCTCAAACGGGACCAATCAATCCTGCTCGAAGCGGCTATCGACCTGGCCCATATCTACACATGTGTTCCCAGCTTTAATCTGACTTTTTCTACTCACATAGATAGCACGTCAGCAAAGAGGCACCAAGCATGTCATCTTTCAGGTGACCAAAAACACTGCAACATACTAGGACATATGGATCAATCAGAGGGGACTTTAATTGATTTCTATGTAGAAAATCAGATGTAAAATTTAATTGCTAATTAAAATATATACTGTATATATATATATGTGAATGTTAGATATGTTTTATGAACAAGATTGTAAATAATGTATTAATAGTTCAGCATATGATTGGCTAGAAAGAAGAAGCAGGACTGCAGATGGAAAACCATCCCTGTTCTATAGGGAGCATGGACAACAGACAAAAATCATACATCATTATAAGTATAATAATCCCAGTACCATATTATTCATACGTTTTATTAATAGCGTGCGTTTTCCTACTTTACATGACAGCTCTTGAAATTTCCCCTGAGTTACATGATTTCAAGCTGTTTAATTAAGTGATCTGTCTGTGTAAAATGTGTATAATTAGTGTACAGTGCCTGTGTTATGACTTTAATTTCCTTGCTTGTAAACCAAAGATCCCAACTTAAAGATAGGAAGAACAATGAAAGGAAAAGATGAGCAAGTGGTGTTCTGCTCTGAGCAACAATAACAGAAGCTTTTTAGGCATAAGTGAAATGAAAGGGTAGTATTGCTTTCAGAATTCAGATTTACTTCAGAAGAAAAAAAGACGCTCGTTTGACAGTCAAGATCCCATGGTTTGCCACATATAATGCTGTTTCAACTCTTCCATCTCTTGATCATGAGACGAGCTGGGAGCGTGGTGAGCACTGGTGTACTGGGACCACGCCCAACGGATGGACGGAGGTACAGAGACTCAGGTGGAGGTGACCCTGAGAGTGTGGATCATTGCTCCGCCGAGAGGACCTGGGACTTGGATCGGTGGTGACCGGATTGTCGCGATCGTGTTGGCGCCATTTATCGCAACGGACCCTGCACACAGCCAGCTGACAGCTTTCATCTTTCATCTCCCCCCTTTGTGGATTACAAATAGAGCCAGGGGCTCTCTGTTGCTTCCTTCAAGGGCCCCAACGCGTGGTACCAGACTCTCTCATATTAAGTAATAGCTGGCCAGCTACAGGGGAGGAGGGTTAGTGTGTTTAATAAGATCTTAACTTTTATCAGAGTTGCCCTCTAAGTACATCTGTATAAGCTGATAGTCAGCTGGTGGATTCATTCAAGTTATCGTAGCTGAGTGTTAGGCTGTATCCCCACTGTATTATCTGTACTGTTTATCCATTGCCGCCATTTTGTTGATTCTGTGCACTCACTGTGTGTTCCTGCCATATTATCTTCGCGGCCGAACTGTCCGCATTGCGGACAACTCCCCTAGTTACGATTGTCTAAAGACCCAATCACACTTTTGCACTGCATCAGCCTACACACATAAAATACATTTTTTCCATATGTTACCATGCATTCTTCTAAGTTGTCTAATTTGTTGGGTTTGTAATGTTATTTTAACCTTATCTCCATCAAAATTCACAAGGAGGAGCCCAAGTGTAAACTCACAAGTAGGAGGATAAGGATCAATACACTAGGTGTAGTAATGAGCGACATTTTTCGCAAATAATTCTAGTAATATTTGATAATAAGAAATTTGTGCGTATGGCTATGCATTGCGATAATATTCGCACTGCCATTATCTTCAAAATGAATGGCCATTTTGTACTTATAATCATATTATGATTTTATATGAAGCTTGCCACTTTCATCTTCCAAATTGCGAATATCAACCCCCATTCTTTAAAAAATTCACAATTCGAATATTGAAGCTCAACACTAACTATGAGAAGCCTAGGGGTAAATGCCCAAGGAGGAGCCTAGGGTAAATGCACAAGGAGCAGACTATGGGTAAATGCAAAAGCAGGGGGCTAAGGGTACATTTAAAAGCAGGAACCTAAGGGTAAATGCACAAGGAGGAGCCTAAGGATAAATTCACAAAAAGAGCCTTAGGGTATATTTGCGTGGTCATTCTAGAGTCGCCCATTTTTGCTCTTGACCAACCATGAATTGCGATCGCCAGTGTTGTTTGGTTTGTATTGAAAGCTCCCCACTGGCAAAATATTCATGCTTCCTGTACAGTCACCATGTGAATTTAGGCATAGAGTTTCCTTGGCACTGCTACACTGATCTGAGGTCTACAAAAAAACTTCACTGCCAAATATATGACATACATGTCTTTTGTGCTCTATGAGTGCATAGGAGGAGGATGATACTGAAAACATAATTTAGAAGACATGTTTTTATTTCACTTCCCTTGCCTCCTCTCTCCATAAGGCTACTACTTTCCTTCCAATCAGCATGCTTCTTTTTTGATTTTCAACTGATTGGCACGTTTTACAGGTTCTTTCGCCTATATTACAGGATTGCTATACAGGGACATTGTAAGGCCTCTACAATATATTCAATTATATGAATTATTACAGAGAAAAACCTAAAGTTCAGTTTCAAAATGAGTTTGTAGATATTTAACTTCTTCAACATTCGATTTTTCTGTTCAACTGAACAACTAAACTTGGCATATATTATTTTACCTCTGCCTGTTATAAAACAAATGTAAATTTACTAGCCTGAGATTCAATTATCCTTTCTAAATGGAGTGAGATTAGGCACTTGCCATAGAGCCTTATTTGTATGAATGAATATTTCAGGAAACAGGAAGGCACACAATAGGAAAACAAAATGAAATAACTTTTACAGCCTGTATTTTAACACGTTAATGTCAGTGAATTCGCTAAATTAATGGCATCGGGGTTGGATATAATCCAAATTACAGTTTTAGGAAATTGATTTTCTCTTTGTGATTAAAGAAAGTAACTGAGGTCGCCACACTATTAAATATGAGATTCCGTGCACGTGATTGATAGTAATCTTCATGTAAATCCGGCTGATTTCAAGATTAATGTTTATTCTTTGCTTTGAATTTATTGTCCATTTGTTTTCTTAATTAAAATGAAGAGAAAAGATGGATTGTTGCAAAGCATCCTGGGTTGTTGTTGCTTACTTTGTTAAGCAGGACAAATTGTTCATGACTGCTTTTCAGAGCTATACATCTATAAAGAGCTCCATTACCCAAAAGACGCAGCAAGATAAATGCTATAATCATTCTGTTCTTCAGAAGAAATTCTCTATTGGCAAGCCAGTCCCCTGAAAGTCATATTGCATCGTATCGGAATCCATCTTACTCATGTGGTGTCATAAATGTCTCCTGCCCCCACTTAATTCAGATGTTTCATCCATAAATATCCCAGAAATTTTTACCTGTCTGCCACTTGGAATATAATGCGACATATCTATGCTAAATTTGTGAAGCCCAGATTCATAAAACCATGCTCAAATTTGTCAAGTGGATGCATGGTGCATTACAGCACAGTTCAATTATATTAAAAGTGTTGTCTTCATCGCATGATTATATTTATTTCCTCACACTAAATATTGACATCTTAAAGACTTTTTGCTCCAAAAATTCATGTTTTAGGTGGAGGTGAAGTATTAAGCTACTTATATACTGTGTTTGTCACACTTTTTTACCCCAAAAATCAGGGGGAAACTTTTGTGCTTTTTATAGAGTAAATTTAATTTTGTTTCATGAACAATGACAACCTGGTTCAAAAAAAGTGCACTGGGTGTTTGCTGAACTCCCCGGGGAGGTATTATTATCATTAATTTATATAGCGCAAACATATTATGCAGCGCTGTACAATAAATTAGAGTTGAGACAATACAAGATACCACACACAGGTACAGGATATGAAACAGGAGGAGTAAAGGACCCTGCCCGATCGGGCTTACAATCTAATAGGGTAGGCCCCTGACAGGAGAAGGACTAAAGCATGTTCCAGCAGGGTGGGCAGAGCTGGAGCATATTGTTCATCATTGCCATGAAAGTCCCCTTGGTCTCTGTATATCAGAGAGATTTTTCTGTGTTGTGTTGCATAAGTCATATTGGGATGTTTGCAATTAGACTGTTAATTAAATTTGGAAAGTAAATAAACTCCGATAAAAGCATATGGTATATTGATATGTAAAAGAAATCTTCTCAGAACCCAGAAACTAACTAATAGAGACTTACTTTACACTGGTAGCTCACCCTGAAATATGCTATTTACACTTTCATTCTAGAGGAGGGGTAAATCTCCGTCTGTCCATCTAGCATTTAATATTTCAACTTTTTATTTCTTAAATGTTATTGTTCTTTCTCATGAAAAGGTTGCAAGTGGAATGAGACTTTGTGAGGGCAGAGGGAAATTCGTTGTTTTTTCTAACATTTCAGAACTAAGGGCAGCAATACACAGGTTGATATTTCCTTTTGATTGACCACAAAATCAATATTTTAAAGTTGATCAAACAAGAAACGGTTCCTGCCCACCTTGTTCGATCGACCACAAGTGATGGAAATCGAACATAAAAGCGAGAAGTGATTGGACATGTCGGTAACTTTCATTTGATATTTTACATGTACATGCTGATTTTTAGTTCCCAGACGCCGTCTTGTGTCAGAAAGCAGCAACAACGCTTTAAAAAAAAACCCAGAACTGTGTGGAGGTACAAATGATCGATGTTTGACTTTTCATTTTTATGATCAAATCAATAATCGAATTGCATAATAATCGACCCTTCTATGGCTACCTTAACTTAAGCCTCTCCCTTAGTTTTTGGTCCTGGGTGATTGCTATGAACACACACTGCAGTGGTTAAGGCAGAGGCTACAAGACTCTACATTCCTATAAACAGCATTGTAGGACATCTGCTGAATATCACTGCATTTAGTTTTATGAATAACAAATTAAAATGGAACTTCATCTACGTATAAAATGTTTTTATTTGTAGTTTGTGCACAATGGAAAGAATCTTTGTGTGGTTGTTATTGTTGCTATGTCGAAATGTACCCTGTAAATGAAATTCTGTGGAATCTGCAATAAAGTGTACCCTGTGAAATTCAATGAACAGAATGTGATGCACACTAAAGCTAGCCATACACGGCACGGATTCCCTGGCTGATCGATTCACCATCCGATCGATTCCGGCGATTCCGCCGGGATCCTCAGGTGTGATCGATTGGCCAATTAAGGAATCCGATCGCTGCATACCACCTTGTCCTGCCGGATCCGTGTCCGATTGATCACCTCCCGGAATGCAACTCCCGCTGATCTGGGCAGAATCGGACCCGAAAGACCAACATGTTGGTTCTCTGGCGGATCCGATTCTGAGCCCCCGATCAGTCGGACCCGATCGGACGGACAAGGTGGGCTGCACGGGATTCCGGCCCGATCGTTTCGCGTGCACGCGCCCGGAATCGATCGTGCCGGAATCCGGTGCGAATCCGACCCGTGTATGGCAGCCTTAAGATCCAGTATCGGTGATATTATTTGTTAAAGGAACCAAACCAACATGAAATTGGGTGTCTCTTCTCATATGGCAGGTAGAAAACTTTCTCTGAGTTTGGGGTACCCCACTTCAAGGAAAAATATTGCGGTTTCTTCAACACACCATGGCGGTCATGTTTGTTTTCTGTTCTGTAAGATATTCTGACTGTTGTATGACATCATATATCATGTTATTCTCTCTGTGTTGGGAAGATTGGGGAGAAGTTCTATAAAGAAGTCCTAAATGCAATGCACACGTTAGTGTTAGCTCTAACATGCACATTGCACAGTACACACTAAATGCATTACCACATGAGCTGTGTTAAACAAGTGTATGGGAAACACTGCTGCAGTACCAAAAATTTCTGCAGCGCAGCATTCTGCATTTACACATAACGCAAAATGTGAATCAGAACAGGAGCAGCCAAACAGCCGGGGATAGTTGATAAAGAATGAGGATGAGTTATATTTACTTCAGTCAACCTGTCATATACAGTATTATATATATATATATATATATAAATATCCTCTCTCACACTTTGTAGATTCAGTTTGCAGTAGAGATGATAAATTAGAGGCCAAAAAATCCAGCATTAGTATGCAAATTGCATGCAGATTGAAGATGACCCAACTTTGCATGCAATTTGCATACCAATCAACATAAAAATGTATAATTATTATTAGCTTCTATTTATAAAGCGCCCACAAATTACGCAGCGCTGTATTTATGTACCAGGTTGGATATGTACTTGGGACAAGAGGTTTCATTCTCTGGACAATTGGAAGCCAGTGCCAGAGATTTGCAGAAAGGAACAGAAGATGAGGAGCAGTCTAGCAGCACCATTCATGCATGACATTAACCTGCTTGGCGGTCTGGTTGTTACCAAAACAAATTCTACCCATGCAGGAATCGGGCATTGGCGGTGAGCCCTCAGCGATTCTACATGATGTCATCCAGGACTCTGAAGAGACCTCCATGTTAATGGTGGTCGTTGCTTTCCCAGCCCTCCCTCCTCCCCTGTACAAATCGCTGGCATCAGCGATAACTAGTGATGGCCGAAAAGTTCGCCCGGCGGACAGTTTGCGGCGAACAAAGCATGTTCGCAGTTCACAATGCCGGCGAACATTATGGGTGTTCGACCCGCCCCCTATACCTTGACATTGGGACAAAGTGTGACTCCTCACCCTATCGTCAGGTGGGACAGTACAGCCAATAACACTTCATTTTGCTCCTGGAGGACCCCCCCCCCCTATACAAAAAGCAGCCCAGCAGCCATTTTACATTAATCGTGTCTCCAGTACTAGATAGGTGATTTTTACCTATAGCTAAGGTGTTCTGTTACATGTAGTTCACCATTACTGTTACCTTCTCTGGGGGTGGGGTATGCTATATTATGCATTGCAGCAAGATCTGACTAAATGTGATGCGCTGCAGAAGGTACTGTCCGGCTGGCAGCACACTCCAGCTAAGTTTTGGCAAAATCTTTAATCTAGATGTGATTTTGGGCTATAAGACATGAATAATACAGAATTTTAAAAAACTCTATATTTTGGAGCAGAAGTTTAGCCTCTGACATGACACTGGTGGTTGCACTCTTTTGACTTTTTTTATTGGTATTTTGGCTACAAATATGGCCTGAAGGTTTGAGAAGTTCGTCCTCCATTTAAGTCAATGGAGGTTCGCTGTTCGCATGTTCGGGGCGGGTATTTGCAGAAGTTCGATTCGCCTGTTCGCGAACAGTGGCAGCTGATGTTCGGCCATCACTAGCGATGACTCCGGTGATGTGTACAGGAGAGGAGGGAGGGTAGGGAATCGTCTGTAGCATGCCGTTTCCAACGGGCAAACCACTAGGGAGGTTAAGCATCTCTACTGACCAGCTTCTACTCCAGTGATCGACTGAGTTGATATGTAGGGCCACAAGTGCGGCCCTTGGCATCACTAAAGGGCCACACATTACATCTCAGCAGGCGGTGTACCTGATCGTGTCAGGCAGTCAAAACCCAACAGCACCCACCGCCTATGTAGACCTATATATGTAGACCTGGTTTCCCTGATCAACATTGACAATTTTACTGATGTAGGAACGCCAAAGTTGATAAGAAAGCTGGGTTGCTATGCCCTATGTATTAAGATTAAGGTTTTAGGGGCCACATGTGGAGGACCAAGGGGCTGCCGAACAATACCCAAAGGGCCGCATGTGGCCCCCGGGCCACTGGTTGGGCACCTAGGGCCTAAACATTGGAGCCTAAAGTAGTGTGAAGGTATAGCTATCTTCTTAGTTATAAATTAACATCTTAAGCAAAACACAATACTAAAATTTCTGCCCCCCTTACAAGGAGAGCTCAGATCAGAAGAGATCAGGGAGGAGTCAGGAGAGATCAGGGAGCAGTCAGACAAGATAAGGGAGGAATCAGGAGAGCTTAGGGTGGAGTCAGGAGAGCTTAGGAAGGAGTTGGGAGAGCTCAGGGAGGAGTCAGTTGAGCTCAGGAAGGAGTCGGGAGAGCTCAGGAAGGAGTCGGGAGAGCTCAGGGAGGAGTTGGGAGAGCTCAGGGAGGATTCGAAAAATGTTCCAACAAGACCTTCACAGCTGCAAGTGTCCAATTCCATGTTTTGTCTTCGGAAAATGTTCTAATGGAAATGCGCTCTAAGGTGTTGCGTTCAGGTCACACAACAGATTTGCTGGCTTTCGGTCAGGATGGCCGAGCATTCTAAGGCGCTGCGTTCAGGTCGCAGTCTCCTCTGTAAGCGTGGGTTCGATTCCCACTTTAGACAGCTATTTAGCTTGTTCGCTTCACCTTGCGCAGATCTTTAGCTGGGGCTTCTCTTTCTACAGGTTTCCCACTTCCAATCTTCTGGATGTCAATGCAAAAAAAAAGGCTATTGCAGAGGTCGCAGGATGGTCGAGCGGTCTAAGGCGCAGCGTTCAGGTTGCTGTTTCTTCTGGAGGCGTGGGTTTGAATCCCACTTCTGACAGCTTGTTTGCTTCACCTTGCGCAGTTTTTTAGCTGGTGCTTCTCTTTCTCCAGGTTACCCACTTCCAATCTTCCGGATGTCAATGCAAAAAAAAAGGCTATTGCAGAGGTCGCAGGATGGTTGAGCGGTCTAAGGCGCAGCGTTCAGGTTGCTGTCTCTTCTGGAGGCGTGGGTTTGAATCCTGCTTCTGACAGCTTGTTCGCTTCACCTTGCGCAGTTTTTTAGCTGGTGCTTCTCTTTCTACAGGTTTCCCACTTCCAATCTTCCGGATGTCAATGCAAAAAGAAAGGCTATTGCAGAGGTCGCAGGATGGTCGAGCGGTCTAAGGCGCAGCGCTCAGGTTGCAGTCTCTTCTGGAGGTGTGGGTTCGAATCCCACTTTCAGTTGAGGTCAGGGAGGAGTCGGGTGAGTCAGGATGTGTAACTGCCTTCTGTGATGTAATTCTGCAGCACCCACAGGATACTAAAGAATTAAAGAATAAGAGCCAAACAATGGAAGGCTTTATCTTCTGACCACAAAATAAATCCAGGAATCAGAGGTTCTCAGCATATACAGTTATCAGACTTCCTAAGAGATCCTGCTGGCTTCTCTCACTCTCCCTCACAGACAGCTTAACTCTCCCTCACCACCAGTCGCTAACATCAAACCCCTGTTGCTCTTGCTCTGTTGCTCTTATTTACACAGCTCTCACTCCTCAAAATGGCTGCTCCTATCTCAGAGACATAGGTCTACAAACAGGATTGCTCTCTAGTTGTTACTATATATAATTACCCAAAAGACCCTAAATAGTCTAAACCAGTGGTGGGCAACTGAGTTGATATGTAGGGACAGAAGGCGGTGGACAAGATCCCGTCGGGCAGTCAAAACCCAACAGCACCCACCCCCCTTCTGCCCCTGGGTGCAGCGCTCATATGTAGACCTGGTTTCCCTGATCAACATTGCCCATTATACTGATGTAGGAACGCCAAAGTTGATTAGGAAAGCTGGGTTGCTATGCCCTATGAGGACCAAGGGGGCTGGCTGGTTTGGCACCTAAGCTCTATTTGACTCTATTAGTAAAATTAAGTAATTATTTCAAGTAGTAAAATAAATTAAGTAAAATTTAAACAACCAGTATAGTTATTGCCCAAATCAGAATATTTCATGTCCTCAAAACTGTAGTAGAGACCCAATTGGTTAATATTGGCAACCTCTCCAAGCCTGTGTTCATTTTCTTCTTGTCCAGATTTAAAAAGTCCATTTTTGGTCTTGTTGCATGGAATTACCTGATATGTTGTCCAGCTCCATGTAGCCTTTCTGCAGTGGAAATCAGAGTATAAACTGGTTATGACAACCTGGCTATCTACCACTGAAAGGAATGTGTATGTAAACATGATTGCATATCCACTATGCCTCTTAATTTTAGCACATAATTAAATTGTAAATTTAGGATATGAGAACGGTGGCCCTGGAGATACATAACCAACGTTTCATATGTTGTTCAAACCTCCGGCAATGGCATTAAAGATTTTAGTGGGAAAAAAATGAATGTAACTGAAGCTGGTGTTATATGAAGACCATTTTCTTGTTTTCATTTGTAAAAGAAAGAAAATCTGTCAAGGACCATAAACGTGGCTTCCAGAAGAAATAGCCGATGTAAGCAGCTGTATTTTTGGTGCTCTGCTGTTGTTGTGTGAATTTCAATAAACATTTGAAAGAAATTAGAATGAAACAGTATAATCAGATTCTGATAGAAAGGGTCAACATCCCTCAATCCACCTGGTGGGTAACAATGACAGGAAAGGGAAATCTCTGTATTGAAATGACAATCAGATTCTAACTCTCATTTTTCAAATGTCTAATATAATTAGATGTGTATAATGATCAGTACAGATGGCTTAATCGCTAAACAAAGAAGGAAAAATAAAGGGAATAATCCCCACCATTGGTGATTGGGTCAACTGGACTGAATGTATCACTAGATCTGGAAAAATAAAAATTTCTCTGGCAAAAGAGTGGAATAATGCAATCTGGCTTGAATTAGTTGAAGTAGGATTCTCCTATGGGTGCTGAGATCCTGAGGAAACCGAACAATACCTTGTATGAATACAAAGGTTTGGGTACCCTCAACCCCCTTGGACTTTAAATGAAGCCAATTAATATGAATAGAGTTTCTTAACACACACCGGTAATTATTTTGTTAAAATTTATATTTAATTGATACATGTTAAAAACAAACTTTCCTTCATAAAAAAAACAGTTAAACATCATAATTTACGATTACATTTCTAAAAAACATAGTTGATTTGTGTGATTGTCAGCGCGTTTCGCCACTGTTTGTCGGGCTTCACCAGGACATTCCACCAATTGTTATTTCTTAATTTTTTTGTTGATCCAAAGACTGTCACACAGTAAAATCAACTGGTGTTTAGTGATGGCCGAACGATCCGCAAGGAACATGGATGTTCGCACACCCGGTGAGCAGTATGGGTGTTCGACCCGGCCCATTTGCCGACGAGAAGGAGCTTACTATTCTTCCACCTGCAGGATCAGTAGGAGCGAGATCCCGCCAGAGGAAGAATCTTTTCACTTGAAGACCGGTAGAGAGACCGATTTTCTAGTGAAAAGCCAGCTCAGAGAAACAGAAGTGACATCAGTGACGTCACATCCGGCAATTGGAACCAGGAACTATGTGTCACTGATGTCACTTCTGGTTTTTCCTATTCAAATTCCCTGTCTAGAGGTTCGGCCATCACTACTGGTGATATTGAAGTCTATATGAGAAAAACCATGTATGAGTTAGCCATCAGTTCATATAATAATTGTCCAGATAAGTCATACTTAATCCATCAAAAAAATATTATATAAATAATTATTGGATATGCATACAGGTATAGAAATATGAAACTAATATACCCATAATTAAGTAAAATAAGTATACTATTCTCATATATACCTGTGTTTTCAGGCCCACAGTTGTTTCACTCTCACCAAAACAAAGCTCCCTTAATTCATTAATATGTAGCCCATGTATAGAGGTCCATGACTGCCTGAGTTGCAGAGAGGTATTTCCATATTCGTTTCTAACCTCACATATATGGTTAATTCATATGATTATAATCTATATAGATTCTGCGGTGGAGAGAATCTCCCCTACCTTAATCTTTGTCTATTCTTACAGTAGTGTGTTGGCTTACCTTCATCTCATAAGTCATCTCATTTACTAAAAAATAATAAATATAAAAAAGAACCCATCAAAATATTTTTATACTGTTTCCTTCTAGCTCTTTCTCCATCAAAATATTTTCCAAAACATTTGATACTCATTACTACTAAATTACATGCAGTTTTAATCTCTATCTCCATACCACCTACTCTCTAATTGCAGTTATGACTAGTCATGACTGAACAGTTTGTCTGGTGGTTGGTTCGTCTGGCCAGGTGAACACGTATGCTGTTCAATCCACCTCCCATACATTATAATAATTATAATGGAGACAAAACTCACCCTACAGTCAGTTAATTGCAAAGCTCCTTAACATGGTATCATCACCAAACTTGCTGGAGCTGTAGAGAAGTGTTGGGGGTATACTACAAAATAAAGGTATTGCTCAAACACAAATAGTTTTTGCATAAATTAAGTTCAAAATCAAGTCAAAATGTCATAAATCGAAATTTCTACTTTGATTTTGAATAAAATTTTTGCACAAACTACATGTGCAAGAGCAAGAATCTTTTTTGAAATGTTCCTACAACCATTCTCTATATCTGAAGACATTTTGGTGATGATATAATTTTCAGAGGCTTTGCAATTAGCTCACAAAGTCAGCTAGTCGAAAAATTTGACCATCTCTGCTGGACAGTGCTGAGCTGTGTAAAAATTACCACTGGATTCAGACAAATACCAATCAATTGACAGGTAAAGCATCTCCCTTTGGTGGTTTGCTTCAGTTCTTTTAGTCAGTGGCACAGAAAGGTGGTCTCATCATCTGTGTAGGTTGGGGGCTTACATTTTTGAAGGAGTAGTATGACAAGACAATTAGAATTTAGGAAGTTTGCATAATACAACAACTCCCACATTCCTATCTGGACTGATTCCCTATAAAGAGAGACAAAGCACCGGTTCTATGATGCTGTATATTGTATAAAGTGTTGCTTTCTTTTGTCACACATTGAACTCACATCCAAAGAAGGACAATGAAATCCACAAATAGAACATGACAGGGGTCCCACATTAACCTTGTATGGATCTTTAGTCAGTAACTTTCTAGACTTTTGAATGCTCGGGGACTCTCAGTACTAAAAGGGGTGCATTTTAAATATGCAGATTGTCTGGAGTGCAATATAAGTACATACCATTATGAAACGGATGCAGATTAATCTATTCAAATGCATTCAAATGTATGCAGGTATGCAATGCTATCACCACGTGCAAGTGCAGTTTTCTCTTGAAATGAGAATGCAGCTGGGAATTCTCAGGCTGGCTCTGTTGATGACACATATTGTCATTATGCAGCACCATCTTGAAAATTTGGTTTCGTCATATGGCAGGTATGCGGATCCCACACAAGGCTTATTTTTAAAAGCTCTAATCTATTCAGTATACATATACACAGATCACCTCTAGCGCGTGAAAAAAAAGTTTTATAAAGCATAGCAGCTCTGCCAATATTCAGGATGTCTGTAATTATTGTTACATGTATTTGTTTATTTGTAGTTCGAAGTCTGATTGTTTCCAAATCTTCTTAGGATTCTCCGTGATTGGAAGATGATGTTGGAAGTTAAATCAGGAATCTAAGCACAGTCGGCTGATTGACAGCAGCAGATATAATTGTCACACAGACCTCCCTCTTTCTGTTCCTCTTATGCACCAGGGAGGAAGTCAATTAAGATGCTAATCGTAGACAAATGAATGGCATTAAACAGTGGCTATTGACTTCTGCTAATCTGGCCACACATATAGTCATTTGTTAGACCCCCTGATGAATGATTTGGTTGGAATAATCAGTCTGTTGGTTAGTTTTACCTCACATAAGCTTCTTGTCATTCTGGGATGTCAGGAAATGGCCACATTTGAAATGAATGAGAATTGTGTCAATTAAAGTCTAACTCTCATCACATGGATGGAGTGAGGAAGGTTTAGAACCTCTAAAATGGACAGGGAGCAATGGAAAAACCTATCCGGTGGGGGCACAGATGGCAGTAACACCTGACAAAAGGTTTTGCCTTTCTACTCTACTTAAGTTTTTATTGCCTGATATGTATACATTTAAAACATTTGTCCAGACTTTCCATTGACAGGTGGACAGAAAGTGGAAAACACGAGAAGGCCGGAATTAGGGAATTTACTCTAAGGATTCCAATTTGCTAGCAGGCTCAGGGACACATTGCAAGAGAATACATTGAAAGGCTGCAGTTCAGTATTTAAAATACCTGATTTTTATGTGAATTTTCCTGAAATTTGTCAAATTGGGGACATGAAGGAAGCCCATGGTGAGGGATATAAGGGGATGCTAGCCTAATCTACTGCAAGATACAAGAGGATGTGTAATGCTGCTCTTCAGGTTTCAATTCCATATTTATCACTAGCTATATTAGGAGATTCCAGCCTCCATTTCTTATGGTAACCTGTGTTTTCTTTTAGTGATTTGTATGTCAATCTGTCACATAACTCTAATGACTAGTGTTGAGCGAGAATATTCGAAATTAGAATATATCCAACGAATATTCATCATTCGAGAATTTGCAATATTTCGCGAATGTGTGCGCAGATATTCGCAATGGTGGATATTCGTCATATTATGCTTCAACATTTTTTACCGGCATACATCGCGCATATGTGCGCGCATTGTGAATGGATATGCGCAATACACACTTCGCTTGTACTGGCTAAGATCACAAAATGAGGAAGAGAAACTGTAAAGCTGCATTGCGAATCTTTGCGAATCATTGCGCACAGGCATGCGCAATGTAGCAATAGAATACAGACTAATCGAATTGTATGAATTTAGAATATTTCTTTGTATATTCGCGAAATTATGCGAATTCCAATATACCATATGCCGCTCAACACTACTAATGACTTAAGGTGGCCATAGACAGTTTGATTTGCATCCGATTTTGCCACAGATCAACCTCCACGCGTGCTTGCAGTGATCAATCGGTTGCAAAATCGGCTGCAAATCAAACATGTCTACCTTAAACTGGCCCAGTAATTTATCTTACAAATTAAAAACGCATCTGTAATTTTTAGATTGATCTCATACTTTTGATGAGGACGGTAAATGGCGGCACACGAAGGCTGCGTGGCCGATTCTTGGCATCACCGGCCGTGTGTGATAAAGTCGTGATGACGCCGCGAAATCAGACTGCCATCGAGACGTCTATAGCTGGCTCAAGATGTTAAACTAAACCTCAACTATGGAAGCTGTACCCGAAAAACTCAACTAGAGGCCAAGGGACTAGTCATTTATCAGGAGGAGTGTCAGTGCTAGTAGGGATTCCTATGGCTGATCCTTTCTCCATAGCTGGCTTAGCATAATTTATGGCCCAAGGTAAAAGTGGTCATCTTTTTCCTTTCTCATCACAGAGCGTTTCCACTTGTGACCAATGATCCGAGAACTGTGGAAGAAGAAGTAGTAGAAAAGGTGTAGGACAGACTGGACGAAGCAGGGAGATCACAGATTTCTCTCCAGCAAGGTGAAATTTGGAAGCTCCATCATAACATCACGAAATTTCAAATTAAATCTGGTGGAACGGATGACACAAGGAAGTAGGTTTCAGGAGGAAACCCATATTAAGGGAGAAAACCTGTAATTGTGGAACCTTGGGAGAAATGTGATCTGATCTCTAGCTGCAATGTAAAAAAACTGTAAACCGGTAGACACAGAAATCTTTTAATGGCTGGTTTACAGCTGAGGCAGCTCCAGCCGGTCTTTCCCAGGCGTGCCATACAATACTTCACCTCTGCAGTGTAATACCGTCCTATTATACCATACACTCTCCTTACATATCCTGTGAATAGGACATTGTCTCTACGGATAGAGCTGTTTACATTATCACAATGAAGTATGACAGCTGATAAAAGTCATTTGCATAGCCGTTTCTTTTCCTCTGTAAACCTGTGAAGTCTTGAAATTCTGTGGGCCTTATGTGTGAATTGCATTTATTCTTCCTAGGTTTGGGAAGGTGCAAACATGTTAATCGACTGAATCTTCTAGAAATACACTTTCATTAGCATACACCAATCTATAGAATAGCACATGGAAAGTGGAAGCTGCATGATTATTTAAATTTTCACAAATTTGCTGAACATCAGTATAAATTTTTATTAAATATTCTTGGACATAATGAAGAATAAGAGTTTATGTCAGTGCACAGTAAATAAAGGATTCAGCATCATACATGCACATACTGTATATACTAATGCCCATTCATATGTTGCATGATATATGTCTAGAGTTCAGTTTTTGGGTTATATTTTCTAAAATGTTTCAATGAAAATAAATACACTGAGCAAAAATCTTCATTGAAGGTAACGGCCGGCACACAAAGGGTGTGCTCTGGATAGCAGCGTGATGACGTTATTACGCTGCTTTCCAGAGCTGATCTTAGCAGCTCTGTCGGCCCCCACTCGGTGCGTGTGTGGGGCCCTGTAAGCTACCCATACGCGGGTAGATTCCTGTGCACTCCGCCAGCTAGCGATCACAGCATGGTAATTTTACCACAATGCTTTCGGCCATCTGTCGAACGTACGGGAATCATTATGTGTGCCGTTCACACATGGATTCCCTGGTCCCCATCCAAAGTATAGCGTTCGACCAGAAAAGAACCATTAGCTGGGCATAGACGGGTAATTTTCCTGTCCACTGCTCAGCCGATCGACCGGCCGTGATGACGTCATCATGCAAAGCCGCTAGTGCCTAGGATCGGCTGGGCACCCTTTGTGTGCTGGCCCCATCCGAACTGATGGGGTCGGCAGGGAATTTACTGGCATGTCGGATCACTGACCAGGGGGCACACCAGATTTTCTGCCGACCCGACCACTGATCGATTGCGTGCACGGCGGTCGATCAGCTGTCGAATGCCCAGCTTCAGATGGATCTCCATGTAACCAACTTGTGGTGCTAATCTGGTTGATCCCTCCAGGTAGCCACCTCTGTTGTGCCAATGATCAACCCCTGGCGCAAACGGGCACAGCAGTCGACCATCCACAAAATTGCCTGCAGATAGATACCTGTACATGGTTTTGGTAAAACAAAAGGATATCTAAAAGAAATCTGAAATCAGAAATCTAAAGGTGTATGGGGGCCCTAAGCAGTTTTGGAGCCATCCAGTGTATCCAGCTACAAAGTCCAAACAGAAGGAAATCTCTGGACAGCATTGAATGTAAGCTTTCATTTGCCATTCACGTAATTAAATTTATTTTGGATCTGATTTGCTCACAGAGAAAAAAGAATACCAGCTGATGCTGCAGTCCATAAAGATGAACAAGTAACATGGGAAATCATTGTTCAGGTTTAAGCAGAGAAAAGGGAACATATTTTATTAATGCAAAGAGGATAGAAAATAATTAATCAGTAAATTTGAACTTACCTCTAAAATCCATATATTTTAATTAAAACATTCCAAAAATATATGTTTTCAGCAGAACTCCAGGTTCTGCTAAACATTTTCATGGCAATGGGACACGGAATTGCTCTATCTTCATCCAGGCTATGTAAATAGCATGGCTGACTAGGTAAAGTGCTAAGATAGATAGATAGATAGATAGATAGATAGATAGATAGATAGATAGATAGATAGATAGATAGATAGATAGATAGATAGATAGATAGATAGATAGATAGATAGATAGATAGATAGATAGATAGATAGATAGATAGATAGATAGATAGATAGATAGATGATAGATAGATAGATAGATAGATAGATAGATAGATAGATAGATAGATAGATAGATAGATAGATAGATAGACTTGCCATACAGAAGTTAGTTTCTGTCTGGTTGTGCTGAAGAATCAAATGTTTAATTTAAAATGTATACATTATTACTGAATCAATAGACCAAAATAGATAAAATGGAGAGGTGTAATTGGTCAGGTTGGAAAATGTCCATCAATGTTTCAATCAATTTATACTCAATTGTATTTTGGAGCAAAGGAATGGGTGGCAAGCTTTACTTATCCACAGGAGCACTTTGGAAGCAACACAAGCTTACCCTTTACAATGTGAATGGAGGTGATGCCAGAAAACAGTGCCATAAACTATAAAGTCAATAAGTAGTAAGGATATGGTTTCCATTATTATCTACACTGTGTACACATTTCTACATCATTTGAGATTAAAAGCATTTCCTTCTTGCCAGCGGCCAAATGCAAATTCCATTCCACAAACTTCCACTTCCTTTAAAAAATGTTTCATAAAATCAATAATCTTGAATTTGCTTCTCTTACTAGACATGACATCTCTGCAACTTTCAGGGATAAAGTTGACACAATATCTGTACGTTCAAATTATTGTCTTCCTTGAAAAGTTCCTTGTAAGAGTCACGCAAAGTATAAAAACCTAATCGTCAAATGCATCTCTCTATTGCTCTTCTACTTTATTTATACTTATATCACAAAATAAGGTTCCTACATTGTAAGAAATCACTTAATTTACACATTTACTGAACACAAAACATAGTACAAGCGATTTTCCTACTGGAAAAAAATACTACAATATGTTTTTCTAGTTTATGAATATGGTAAGGTTAGAGCGTCGGTTTTTTTCTTTCCATCTGTACACTATTGTGGAGATTTCTTATTTTTTTTTTCTCCCTATCTTTCATAGCACATACTTAACTTTCCACTTAGCATCTTCATAACTCTGTTTAGAATCTGGCATGGGACTTTCCTCAGACAAGGGACCCGGCATCGGCATTGGAAAGGAAAGAAATGGGGAATTGAATGAATCCTGTTGTGTGCTTAAATGGGACCTAATTTATGTTTAAAATGTAAAGAGCAAATTTATACATCTCTGCATTGACCCCCTAAATTACTTTATTACTGTGAAAATTCATTATAGTGTCTGCACCAACAATTTACACAATGTGAGCCACATGCTGTTATTTGTTGAGTGCACCTATAAGGACAAAATATAAACGTATTAAATGTTTATTTGCAATAAATGATAAAGGATTATACTTGCCATTTGCCATCTTCATTTCTTTATTTACAATTCCCAATTTTCGTCCACGACTCCTCTCTCTGCATGATGTCCCACCACCACAACTTTTCTCCACCAGCTAGACCCCCAGTTGTGCATGGGAAATTTTGACACTGCTTAGGCTTCTCAAGTATTGCTAGACGTCCTCTGCCAATGACTATTGGCACTGTCTGCTCAAATCCTTTTTCCCATCAGACTTTAGGGCATGAAGGGTATAACGTTTCGGTTAAAACAGGGGAGGGGCATTCCAAAGGAGTACGTTCTGATAAGACAGCAGCAGCTGGGATATAGAGCTGTGCCCAGGCCTGTAACCCTCCATGGTTTATACTGATGGGCAGAAAGCCTGAGGACTGGCATAGCACACATTCCATTCCTGGGTAAGACCCAGTTGCATGCACACCGGGACATATTGGCATCATACTAGATGACCAAATAATGGTCCTTACCCTCCTTTCAGACATGCAAGTACCTGTTTCTGTCTTAATTATTGATGGCCTATCTACCTTATTGGGATGGGCATATTTGTTGGGTGTTCTCATGTTATATTGTTTTGATATATTAAAGCACTGTTCTAGTAAACTCACCTACTGTCATTGGTTGGTCATAGAATCTTTGCACCACCACCAATAATCCTGCACATTCCACACTGTTGAACGGATGGTGCCATTCTGCACTATCCCGGTGGCTCCGATCATCTGAACTGGCTTCTGCACTGAAGCGGATGCCCCCCCCCCCCGGGTGACGTGATGATGTCACATTGGGCGGTGGGAGATTCAAGTAAAGTAGATTACACAAAAACAGTTTTCTATGCAGAAAATTGTTTCAATTTGATTTCCCAGATGTGCCATTTTGAAGTTAACCCTCCCTCCCCTGGTGTGTTCATCACACCAGAGGATAGAGGGTGCCAAAGGAAATTGTACTGGATACAGTGATAACTGTATCTAATACAATTCAAAGTAAAAAAACACATTTCCAATTGAATAAAACATAAATACAAAACATAAGTATAAATACATATTATTTTGAAATCTATCATACAAAAAAAGCATTTTAGAGATTTTATCATTCAAATGATAAGTTTTAATATTTGCTATGTAATTTAATGTAATTTTTATTACATAATTGTTTGTTTCAAACAATATTATATTCAGGATGTCTATTAGACCCTTGTATGGACATAAAATCTATGGAAGATACAGGTCTACAACATAAAAAAAATATCCATTTAAGTCTATGGTGCGCTTTTGGTACAGAAATCTGGACCTCACAAGAGCGCTAGGGAGGTTAAATCCAATTTATTGCCATTGTTATATGAAGTAAATGGGGAGAATTGGACCTTCTTGTTACCTGTGGCCAGTCTGCAGCCCTGAAAAATGTGAATATCACGTCTGAAGCCCATAAGAGACAGTATACATATGCACAGGATATAATGTTGCAGAATCTACCAAAATATCTTTATTAAGGTGAACTTACCCTTTAAAAAAGAAATTGCCGCTGGTTAATAAAAAATAAATCTGCAACAACTTCTAGCGAAGACTTGAACAGGATGACGGCAAATAAAAAATATTCAGGGCGATAAAATTTTATGGCTGAAATGTTTGCACTCTCTGTAGAAGTAACAGCATAAATAAAGTAAATCATAATATCTGAAATAAAACCTAAATGAATTGCTATATTTCCAGTGGTCAGACCTGATGGTTAAGTTATGATCTCTCTATTATTGCTCAGTGTATTGATTGTAAATCTTGTTAAAGCATTCACAAATAAACGTTAATATTCCCGTTTTCATTACCTATAGCAAAGCTTGTAATCAGGGAAAGTGGCAAATGTTTGTAATGGCATTTTATGTTGCTGCAATAAATTGCTCCGTCTGGCTGAACCGCAGAAATCTGCAACGACGAGATGTAGCGGATTTATCGGAAAATGATGAACACCATCTTCAGGACTTCATTGTTACAGTACTCAGTCCATTCATTTTCTAAGTCTGTCTGATTTCGGGAGTCTGGGATCTTACAAATATTACATTTCCAGCTTAATTTTTGCTTTAAATTACTGATTTCCCAGAATTAGTTTATTACTTTAGAATAATCTAAGCATCCAACTAATTATCTGTGACCACATTTGCTTGTTACTGGAAGTTCAGAGCAAAAAAAAGAGATAAAAAAATGTAATCAAATAAATAGCAGTTATATGATATTATAGGGGCAGAGGAATACAACAGAACATTTTCTGTTACATTTTTAAATTCTAATTATTTCTTATTATTTCATTTGAAATAAGTATAAAACTCAGGGCCTTGTGTATCATTAAGCAATCCCAACATAGAAAAAACTGAGATTTGATGTATAGACGTAACAACTAAACCAGAGATCTCATTCAGTAAACTTGAGGTCAATGTCTCCCTCCACCTCCTAAGAGTGGCAGGTTGTCTTCAATACCAAGGAATGGATCATTAAAACAATAATAATCACTTTGGTATACAAAGTGATTGGAGAAAAACTAATCAATGGACCCACTGAGTGCAGTGGTCTAAGTGCTGATATCATTCTTTTTTTTTTTTGTAAAACATTTTTATTAAACTTTTTTTCAAAAAAATTTAAACAGAGCATACATATGATACATAGGAATGCAGGAATCAGTAACATTCAGATACACACGCAAGAGGCCTGCCAGACCTGGCGTAAAGTCCCGTATCATACCACAGCAAAAACATCTCAACAAATATACAACATAAAAATAAAACCAAACCAAATAAACATCTCGTCATAAAAGAAAGAAACCAGTCAAAACAGATAAACGTCTCGTCAGTCAGTCGTCAGTCGCAGACCCCAAAGAATAAAGTTCAATGGGGTACATCACGAAGCTTCAATGGGCCCAGAGAATTCCTTAGGTCACTCAAAGCATACCAGGAAGAGAATTGATGATGTAGCATCAGGGTCTGGATCTCCTGGGGAGATAAGGCATACGCAATATATTTGCGCCAATGGCGAAAAAAACGGGTCACGGCCTTATCCGGCTGGCTATCCGCAGCCAATCTTTCCAGGCTAAATAGGTTTCTCATCCTAGCGTGAAAGAGGCTAAGAGACGGTGGGTCATGCTCCAGCCATCGCAGCATCACACACCGTCGTGCCGTCAGGAGGCATAGCTGGGCCCATTGGGATAATGCTGACGGTAGATGCGGCTGCACATCATGATCTAAATAGGCAAACAATACCAACAGGGGTTCTAACACAACTTTTTTCTTAGTCACCTGTTCTATAAAGTCCGTGACCTGCTCCCAAAATAGTTGTATTGCAGGACAAGTCCAGAGGCAGTGCAGCAATGGAGCTTTAACGAGAGTACATTTCGGGCATCTACCAGAGGAGATAATGTGGGGCTTGGCAGAGTCGGGTATGGGGTAAAACCCCATATAAGCCTTATGCAGAAATCAAAATTGTGTTTCTCGCCACATTTCACTAGTGATCAATTTGGTCACAGATACATAGCCTTGCAACAGCTTCCCAGGTAAGTCCTCCCCCCGATAGCTCCTTAGACCACACTGAGCAATCGGAAAGCGTACCATGTTCACTGGCGGTCGTCAGCATGAATCGGTACAGGCCAGATATGGAAGCCTCCCTATTGCCCATGAATTCGTCAAAATTGTGTCTCCGAAAAACCAAATCAGAAGGGACGGATAAGGACTTCCAGTGACTCACCGTCTGCCAATAATAAAACAGATGGGCGCGTGGCAAAGAGTGCCTGTCCGCCAATACCTCAAAGGAGAGTAATTCGTGGGAGGACTTATGTAAGAACTGCACCAGCCTAACCAGGCCTTTCTTTTCCCATGCCTGATATGCCGTAGAGGCCGGGCAATGTGGGGCCCTTGGGTTGCCCTTCAACCGCAAATATTTAGAGACCTGACTCGGGATTCGAAGAAGCCTACAGAGTTCCCTCCAGGCCACCACCGTGTCCCGATAGAGAACATTATTTTTACAGCCCGGTGGTAAGTGGGCAGGCGGGCAATGCAACAGGGCAGCCAAATTCCATGGGCTAGCTAAAGCGGCCTCCAGAGTGTAGTTAGAGCAGATGGAAGTCCCCTTCACCCAGTCAACAGCATGCCGTAGCAAACATGCCAAATTATAGAGGCGTAGAGACGGTAGCCCTACCCCTCCATCACTCTTAGGGAAAGTTAATTTCTTAAAGGCTATACAGGGTTTACCCCCCTTCCAGAGAAAACTGGTAAACGCTCTCTGCAGGCGCTTAACATCTGAATGCTTAAGAAGTATCGGAAGGGTCTGGAGGGGATACAACAGGCGAGGGAAGCACATCATTTTCAGCAAATGCACCCTCCCGAACAAGGACAGGGGCAGGCGCATCCACATCGTCAATTGTCTCTCCACACTCAGAAAAAGAGGGAGTATAATGACCCAGGGGTAGTGCCTATCTGAATACCTAGATAAGTGATGGACCTGGTGGCCACCGAGAAAGGAACCGTGGATAACCAGGGACCTATACGACGGAGCGTGAGGGGCAGCAGTTCGCTCTTGTCATAATTAATTTTGAGGCCCAAAAACCGTCCAAAGTCCTGTAATGTCTCCAAAGTAATGGGAATATCATGTTGTGGGGCTGCCATAAAGAGGAGAACATCATCCGCAAATAATGTGGAAATCAGCTTCTCCCTGCCCATTGGTATGCCCGTCAAATTGGCCTTGGTGAGGAGATACTTTGAAAGGGGCTCCATGGGCAGATCAAAAAGAAGAGGAAAATAGAGCTAAGAACGTGCCATGCGTGCTGATCCGCGCCTTATGACTCAAATACATTTGCTCAAGCAGGTGGACAAAAGGCCCCCCAAATCCCATACGGGACAACACCGCAAACAGCCACCGGAAGTCGACGTTGTCAAATGCCTTTTCAGCATCTAATGACAGCAGGACAACCTCATTAACAGTCGTCAGTGTACTGCACACCACACCTGCACGATTCTTAAGCCCCGTGACATACGAAGGACGGAAGCGGTCCCTGACCAGATTAGCCAGCATGCGGCCAGCCTTATTGCCCATATTGTGAAACTGGAGCTGAATCTCTAATGTGATAGGAGCATGATCTGAAATGACAATTTCGTTCAGTGCCACCTCACCCACATCGGTCAGAAGGGAGGGGGACACCAGAAAGTAATTCAATCGGGCCAGGGAATTGTGCACCATCGAGAAAAATTTGAACTCCCGATCGACGGGGTGATGTAGTCGCCAGACATCCACCAAGTTAGCAGAGGAGGAGAACATCGATAGATGTGATTCTTCCGGGACAATACCTTTGGATCCCTGTCGGGAGAGTACCTGGGCAGATCTACGGTCCTCCCGTGGGGACATGACAGAATTAAAATCCCCCCCCAGAATAATTTGGTCTGTAAGGGCCGTAACCACCCACGAGAGAAGGGCTTGGAAAAACGCCACCGTAGGGGAGTTGGGGGCATACACGTTATGGATTGAGAAGGAACCCTGAGGGGTCTGAATATCTACTCTCACTCCCCTCCCCTCCCCTCAGGCAACACATCATGAGACAACACTTGGTATTGGAAGGAGGAGTGGAGCAGAATTAATACACCAGCTTTGCGGCCCGCAGCCGCCGATCCAAACACCTCCCCCACCCACTGTTTTTTCATTCTATGAAAATCATCCTTCCCCAGGTGAGTCTCCTGTAGGAGAGCCACATCGGCCTTCAAGTGCTGCAGATGTTGCAGAACTTGAAGCCCCTTCGTGTTCCAAGACACTATTCTCATATCACACCAGCAAGTGTTAGAGGACACTTCACAGCCCTAAGGCAGCATTGCACTACAGTAAAAGAACAGAACCGCACAGTAGACCCCACAGACCAGGACTCATGCCCGCGGGCCAGGCCCCTCCCAAGGCGAGACCCAGACCGCGCCAGGGGCCCAAGGTAATAGACAAAGATGACTGACTGCGACAACAGTGTATGACGAGCAAAAAACAGTATAAAACATTGACAGAATAAATACAACCAAAATAATACAGTAAAACACATTTCAGTGTGGACTTCGCTTTCTTCCCCATATAGTGTCATAGTAGAACTGCCACGGAAAACCGCAGCTCGGGGGGGCACAGTCCTCATCACCATAAGGCAGCTAAGTCAGGGTGTCATAGAGGAAAACAAGAAATGAGCGTCTCGGTCCGTCTGGCGGTCAGTCAGTAGTGGAAACTGTCACTGTCTTCAAGTCGGAGTCCCAGGTGGATAACGAGCAGCGGGCCGCCCCTTATCCAGGCCATTCCGGGGTGCCACAGTTCCAGTGACCTGTGAAGGGCCACCTTCGTCCGGCGGCAGGGTATCCGCCAAGGAATCCAAAAACGCTCCCACCTTCTCCGGGTCATCAAACACATGTTGCTCGCCATCCGGGGTTTGGAATCTAAGAATGGCCGGGTATGCCAGGGCAAATCTGATACGCTTGTTATATAGCCAGGAGCAGGCCGATGAAAAAGCTCTCCTCTTGCGGGAGACCTCGACGGAATAATCCGCGAAAATCAGCAGGTTAGATCCATCCAGCACTAAGCGCTTGGCTCTGCGAAAAGCCTGTAAGATGGCGGCCTTGTCATTGTAGTCTAAATACTTCACGTGGCGCCTTGCGCTGGGGTTGCACAGGGCCCATGCCGTGCGCTCTTTCCACCCGGCACTTGTCAGGGAGGCCCAACTCCCCTGGGATAAGTTCCGCACATACCTCTGCCAGCTGGTTGGAGCGATACGTCTCCGGGACCCCCAGGATACGTAGGTTATTGCGGCACGCCCGGTTCTCCTGGTCCTCCACCTTTGCAGATAGCGTAGTGACAAGCTTGCACAGGGAATCTACCTCAGAGGCCTGTTCCTGGGTGTTATCTTCCACCAGACCAACTCTGGATTCCAGTTCTGTAAGGCGAGTAGTATGTTCAGCCACGTCCTGCTTAATGGCTCGGATGGCCTTGGAGACCGCGCTCTCCACAGCCTGTTGGATGGATGGCTTCAGCAGCTTAGCCACTGCTTGTGCGATTTTCGCATGTTCTGGCTCAGGCTGTTCGTCGTCCGACTGGGGGATGTCTTTGAGGCATCGTGCAGCCGTTGCCATCTCGGCCTTTTTACCAGAGCGCGGGGTGGAAGGTCCGTTGCGCCCCATAGCGCGGGAGTGGGAGCGAGGTGACGCCAGGTAACGGTCCATCAGCTGTCAGCCAGTAAGCAGGGACACCCGAATCCGTGCTGCTGCCGATTACGTGCAGATTTGAGATCAATAGTCCTCCCCGAGTGCGGAGCTCTCCTCAGAAGCTGCTCCTACATGGGGTGCCGGAACCGGAAGTCCTGATATCATTCTTTAAGGCCCCCATACACCTTACAATCTTACCATACAATTTCTGTACAATCCACTTTTCTTCTACCAAAACCATGTAATATGAGGACCTTTCTAAACCTTCCAATCACTATGTATTCTTTCAGGGAGGACCCGGCACTACATAGTTGTTGGTAGATCTAATGGAAATTGTATAGCAATCTTAAGGTGTATGGGGGGCTTTAGAATACTGAAAGAGAGAACGTGCCTAAAATCCACCCTACCCACGCAGGTCCAGGCATAGGTATTCTTATATTTATAGGCACCATTGACATTTAGTGCCAATTGACTTCACAAGATCAAGTCATGATCTGGTAAGCCAACTTTTCATACATTAATTGAATTGGAGTCTAAAGCTGGGCATACATGTCACGATTTTTAGTTCAATTTTAGTGCGATCGTTTATCAAAATCGATCACGCGATCGGATTGAATAAAAATTGAAGCATGCCAAAAGTGTCCGAGCGATTGATTTTGTCAAAAATCGGACAGAAAAACGATCGTGCACGGATCCGTTCTGATGGATAATTTTAATAAAAAGCACATGAATCGAGTGCTGTTAGTTGTCTCATGCGATCGTTTTAAGCGATCCATCTATGAATCTTGTGGAAATTACTTTCTTTGTGTGCTGTTGGTCACTGGCCAGTTTTTCAGCTAACACCACTCCAAACCCATAAATGTGTGCGTGCAAGACATATTGAGACTTTCAGGATAGGATTGCCCAGAAATTGAATGCATGGTATGTTGCAGTTTGCGATCGTTTTCACACATTAAAATTGATTACGGAATCTGATGGGATCGGATTAAAAAACGATCGCTGGATAATTGGTACGTGTATGCCCAGCTTAATACAGAATGGGGCAGCATTTTTGAAAGTAGAATTGAGATAGGTGAGGATATTGCTGTTTTATTTTATAGTTGGAAAAGTAAAGGTCAAACATGGTTAGGTGCTATGGGCAGACACAGTTTTTCCCTTGCTGTTTTGATAATTCGGCCTCAATGAATTTCACCTCTTAAATATCACTGCTTTTGCTATCAGTCTTACAACAGATCTGCACAGGTCCAGGCAGTTAAATAAATACTTGAGGCGATTCCAAGTCCCCGCAGAGAGCGTGCTCTATCACCTATGAAGAATTACATGGAGCTCTGTCACTGACAGTTCAGTTTCCACAGAGGTTAAATAAGCAAAGCGGGTCACTGTACCCAGAGCTCCAGCATATTGACCATAAATAAATTACTGGTAAAAGAAGCAAATAAATCACAAGCTAATTGCACTTTAAAATCACTTAATTATCAATTAACATTCTTTTATTGTCTTAAATGATTCATTTCAACAACAAGAACTTGTCATTAATATGCAGTGTTTAACGGCTATGCTCATTATACGATAATCGTTTTTGAAAAAAAAATACTTTACCTAATCTGGCTAAAGAGCTAATAAAAAGTGGGCGGTAAGGCAATGAGCCTTTGATACATTTGTTGGAGAGGCTCATTAGTATGCAAAATGAATATAAAATACACAAAAACCTATAAACTGCAAAGGACAAATTTAAACTTGAGGAACAGTTGGTTAGTATTTTCTCATTAATACCCAGATAAAAATAAAATATAGAACATATCAAAGCCACTATGCTCAGACAAATTACCCACCTACCTCTAATACAACTCAAATGAAGTGTCCTTTTTTATAAATATACCTGTTTTCCATGATAGCTTCCCCTTCATCCTTGCCTACCCTGATATTTAATTAATGTGCACTTAATAAATTCATACATTCTTCTTTTGCATGCAGTAGAAACCCCCTTTATACTGTTCTTTAGCTTTTAATGTCACTTACCAGCCGCCAGTTGACGTCATCGCACTGCTGCCTGACATTGAAGGAGCTGAAGGCGCAGCACTTCTGTGTCTCCAGCTCAGCTGATGCTTTGCATGGAGACCCCGCATTTCCCATGCAAAGCAATGGACATCGACCGTGATTTACAGTCATGTCTGATATCCCAGTTTGTGAGTAGGATTGATTGATCCCGCTCGAAAATAGGGATCACCACATTTGATTTAGGCCAGATGGATGTCCGTGAGCACGCACAGTGCTCGAAGCGGCCATCGATCTGGCCCATATCTATGAGTGTGTTCCCAGCTTAAGTTAACCTATTAAAATTCTAATGTAGGAACCATGGGAATGGTTGAGATTTTAAAGGTTTTAGGTATGCATGAGTGTTATCAATGCTCTGCATCATGTAATGATTCCAGACCCTCTTCCCAGAGCCTTATCTGAAAACATTTAGATCGGTAATCTAAGTTACACCATCAGACTGAGAATGTAGGAATTACAGGGGGTGTATGTGGAACAGGCATGTCCTTTTAAAGACTTTGCACATTTATTTTTGTAAGGGACATTTGTAAGTTGTTTTAAACAATGTAATGTATTCATAGGAATGGCATTTAGCAATATACATTAATAACAATGATCTGAACCAAAACAATGAGAATCACCTAATCTGTCACTGACCAGCTGAGTAGCCTGAAGTAAATTTTTCTTCAACTTGTAAATCTTGTTTTTAAAACAGACTGTCTAAGAGTTTTCTCTACATCCACTATACAATATATTCTAGAGGCTTGTTTTACCTAATCTATACATGTAACCCCTAAATACACTGTACCAAAAAGAACACTTTACATTACTTGACATGCTCCAAGTCTAAAGGCTGCTATACACACCCCGAGTAGGTCAGACAGACCTACTCCGATATGCACCGGAATGCAAACGTGATGACGTCATCACGTTTGCACCCCGGTGCATTATGGGGCCCCTTCAGTCGGCCGGCACCCTTTGTGTGCCGGCCATTAGCTTCAATGAAGAAGTCGGTCGTCATTGAAGCTAATGGCATCGGCTTCCATCAGCCAGAGATTATCGGACATGTCCGTTCTCTGGCCGGCCGAGCTGTGGGGCGACAGGGATCTGTCGCCCCATGTGGGCACATGCCGATCAGCGGCCGTTTTTTCCGCTGACCGACGGCGCGAGCGCGCACGCCCGTCTGTCAGGTGAAAATCGGCCGCTTATCGGCATGTGTATGGCAGGCATAAGCATGTGCATGTAATTTGTAGTTCCTGATTGTAGATAATTCATAGCCAGTTTACACCTCAACACACAGAAACACGTATCTTTGAGTAGTCTACAATACAAAATAATACAGCTACAATTTTAGCTCTGTTGTGGTGCATTAGTGTGTCTTGCCATTATTATGGTTAACATGAGCAATCATTTGATGAGTCAGTATTTTTTTTTTCATGAAGGCAGATCTGATTACAATGACCAACCTCATATGCCAACAGAAGACCAAAAGCGTCACTGCAGCCCAATCCTTTTCCTGGTGGTTGCTTTGGCAAACACATGTTATAATGCCTAAATTATTATATATTTATGTGGGTGAAGTAGGTAACACTGTTGCCTTTTAGTTGATGTAGGATACCCAAGGCATTTCTAAGTTCCTGAGTCCTACGTCCTGGGGCACCTCAAGCCATCAGTATAGTAGTAATATAGTATAGTATAGTAATACGTATGATGGCAAACAAAAGCTAGCCATACACGGCACGGATTCCCTGGCTGATCGATTCAGCACCCGATGGATTCCGGCGATTCCGCCGGCATCCACAGGTGAGAACGATCAGCCAATTAGGGAATCCGATCGTGGCAGCCCACCTTGTACGGCCGGATCCGTGTCCGATGGATCGCCTCCCTGACCGCAACGCCCCCTGATCAGAGCAGAATCGGACCCGAAAAGACCAACAGGTTGGTTCTTCCTCGGATCCGATTCTGTGCCCCCGATCCATCGGATGCGGTCGGACGGGCAAGGTGGGCTGCAGGGGATTCCGGCACGATGGATCCGAGTGCACGCGCCCGGAATCCATCGCGCCGGAATCCGGCACGAATCCGTGCCGTGTATGGCAGCCTAAAGTGTACCACAGTGAGCTCTGGATGGGATCAAAACTTTCCCTGAAAATGAAAGAGTAACTACTTCCAATAGCATCATTATGTAAGTTAGCTCTATTCATGTTTCTAGCAGAACCATACTATTGTCTGCTATCTGTCTGAAAGTTTTCATTCATCTAGGTGATTGTATTTGTGCAGTAGGAAGTCTAAGTGACTGAATTTGCTAAAATGTTCCAGGCATTTTGCTAGTGATCTAACTGGCTCTTCCTTGAAGATGAATTGACTTGCCACTGCAGATATTCTCTGATACAGTACTTCCATCCCTTTACACTAACAGCATCATTAATCCTCTAATTATGATAATATCAGCAATTTAATGTTCCCACCTGGCCAGCCTTTTTATACTATTGAGTTCTTATTGTAATCTGAAACTCAGTTGTTAACTAAAGACCTCAATATTGTCCTTACAATTAGTGTTGGCCCGAACTGTTCACCGGCGAACTATTCGCGGTGAACATCACATGATCGTGTTCGCCACGTGTTCGCGAACATATGGCGAGTTCGACCCGCCCCCTATTTTTTTACATTGTACAAACTTTGACCCTGTGAGTCACAGTCAGCAGACATAATCCAGCCAATCAGCACCCCCCACCTCACGGACCATCCCACCCCCTATAGCATAGCAAGTAGAGGACGCCATTTCACATGATGCTGGAGAAGGAGACAGTCAGATGAGAGAGCTGCTGCGCTGCATAGTGAACTAATAGCTAGGCAGTATTGTTCTACAGTGTACTCTTCCTCATTGCTCTTACTCTGCTGTTAGGACAGAGTCCTGAAAAG
>CM070033.1:160048186-160063142 GCA_036250615.1 Ptychadena robeensis
AACATGCGATGTTCGCCGCGAATAGTTCGCCGGCGAACAGTTCGGTCCATCACTACCTGTAAGGAGATATTTGTGTATTTGCCTCCTTTCTCTTGTGCCCTCTGAAGAATGCAGAGTGTCAGATGGGACATTCTTATACCGTAGCTCCTCACGTCTATTTACCTATCTATTACTTTCCGTTTTGTCCATTGAAAGACATTGTATCTGGCGGCTCCCAGTGGCCATTCTCATTCCAAGTTTTTGAGCAACTTGGAGCCATTGGGACAGTTTATAGGTAAGTAAAATGTAACTAATATTTTTTTGTTTAATTGCGCCGTAAGTTAACCTTTAGTCCCTCACTCCATAAGACTTGCTCCTACATTTGACACTTTGAAAAAAGCCCTGAAAACCCAACAGCACCATCATGCCAGTCTCGTCCCCACCGATTATATACTCTGTTCCCTAACCTATTAGATTGTAAGCCTGATTGGACTCCTCCTGTGTCATCACCTGTACCTGTGTCTTATATCTCAACTCAAATTTATTGTACAGCTCTTAAAAATGATGATACTAATAATAATAATTATAAAAACCTTTAGTTCCCTAAAAAATCACCTATTTTACCTACTAGGAGTTCAAACCCACTTGTATATATATGTTTGTAATCAAATTATCTACATATAATTGGATTTGTTGTCAGCTTGCATCAGCTTTCATTGGTGGACTCAAACACCTGACGCCTTATTCATTGGCCAGATTTTTTAAATAAGGAACCGAAGCTTAAATGTTTTTTTTCACCTTCATCTTAAATGCTAAAGAGATGACACAGCTGAGTATTTTACCTCCTCTACAAAGTGTGGAATGCCTATGGATTAGTGTTGCTTAATCAAGAGATCAGAGGTTTCAAACTCAAACACAGGGTGGGCCCAAATTACCGGCTTTAAGCATTCTTGATATTTATTGGGGAAAAAGTCTACAATTGAGGAGGTTGTTCTTCTAATCCAAAATATTGATGAACATTTCATAAGGAAACAAACTTTTTTTGAACATTGAACCTTGAACATTAAAGTTGAAGTTTTTAATGTTGAACCTTGAACAAACAAAGCGTACTGCTATTACACATGTAACATCAAATGACAAATAAAGACAAGTCTGTGGCATTCATTTCTCAAATAATATCTCACAAACCAAATATTTATATACTATGGGCAACATTTGGCCTCTGTTCTCAAGTTTCACACTCTACAATAGGTGATCATAAGCTGCATTTTATTGTGAAACATTTTGGGTAAAGTGAATAAAAGGGAACAGATTAGATAAATGCTAACTTGTATTATTAAAAATACAATAAAATGTAGTAAGTAGTGATGGCCAAACATCAGATGTGGCTGTTCGCGAACAGGTGAATCGAACTTCTGCAAATACCCGCCATTTGTATGTTCACAGCAAACCTCTATTAAGTTTAATGGAGGGTGAACTTCTCAAACCTTCAGGTCATATTTGTAGCCACAATACCAATAAGAAAGTGTCAACCACCGGGACAGTGGGGGAGTGCCAGAGGGGGATCAATTGCTAAACATCCCACCAAAAATACAAATTCTTTTAAAATGCTGTTTTTTTCATGTCTAATGGCCAGAAGTCACATCTAGATTACAGATTTTGACAAAAGTTAGCTGGAGTGGGCTGCCAGCCTGACAGTACCTTCTGCAGCGCATCACATTTAGTCTGATCTCTCTGCAATGTCCTGCTTTGGTTTGAGATGGTGAACTACAACTACCAGCACACCTCAGCCTCAGACAGCGCATAGGTCCCAGAATACAGCATACCCCACACCTAGAAGACTTTTGTGGCTCAGTAATGATGAACTACATGTAACAGAACACCTTAGCTATAGTTACAGATAATATAGTAGTATATTAGTAAAGAAGCTCAGCCATTCCTCAATCAGCAGCGGCTTTCCCTATCTATCTAGTACTGCAGACAAAAAATAGATGTAAAATGGCCACTGGGCTTCTTCTTAATAGAGGGGGGTGTCCTCTACGAGGGAAATTTTTTTTATTGGCTTACTGTCCCACCAGATTGTGGGGTGAGGAGTCTCCATGTTAAGGTATAGGGGGCGGGTAGAACACCCATAATGTTAGCTGGCCTTGCGAACTACGAACATGCTATGTTCACCGTAAACTGTCTGCTGGGCAAACTTTTCGGCCCTCACTAGTAGTAAGTAATAAATGCAAAGAGATTCCATGATGGCTCACAGAACTATTGGCTATTTCTTAAAGTTATTTAGGAAATTAGGATCATTCCATATCTTCTCACCACTGGAAGCTAATCTGTGCCAATTTTTACTCTCCCCAGTTGTATGGACTGTTTAATTACCTTACCAATTTTTTTGTGTTCCTAATGACCTGTAACCTGTTCTTTCTCATCTTGGGTCAAATGAAAACATTCAATAAGGTTGCCTTACATGTAAACAGCTTTGATTAAACTTTGAATAGAGCCGGTTTCCTGTGTCCATACTCATACATTTAATGGAATGTGAAAGGCTTGCCTTGACTGAGATCTTTGTAGAAGCATGGCATGGCCTCCTTTTATTTTTCTAGTATGATATAGAAAGAATAATGATGAAACTTCTTTGATGTCCTTCTTTAAATACAATGTATTTTTTCTAATACCATTTATCTTTCTAGCTCCCTTTACAATACCATTTACACAATGGAGATGTTTACATTGATTCTGGACCACTGTCACTTTCCTTACCCTGCATAAGCACTAAACCTTATGCAGTTGTGAAAGTGTTGGAGTCAGGGCAGGGCACTGCTTTAAAGAGTTGCCATCCTGTATCCTGCCGTTGCCAATATGAAGAATACAAAAAGTGCCCGGTGTATGTGTTGTTGGTTTACTATAAAAAAAAGTCTTGTCTTCCTTTATCCCCCTGTGAACAAATCTTAACATGGTGATGAAGTGACAAGATCTGGCTATTTATAGATTAAAAAAAGAAGTGGTCACCAAGGCACAGTTAAACCCCCATCAACATGAAACGACAAGGAAAACATTAAAAGCTGCTAGCTGGTGTGCAGCGCTATGTATCCGTGTATCCACTGAACTGAACTAAGCTGTGCGTTCTGTTCTGGGATTTAGGTAGTCTGCATGTTAACAGCCACACTCCCCTTTGTTTTGATGTTTTGGTCGTTCCGTGATTGGTACCAGTTTCCTGCAGTCAAAACATAAATTTGTTATAACCCTGGGCCTGCAAAAACTAATTGAAATTAATCAGCCATGACCACTTAGGACCAATGGTGACAGTTAGAAAGCGGGAATGGAGCGGCGTAATTAGCTGTCTTTACACGGGCTCTCACCTGAATTTTCTTGCACGGTTTTGGGCACACTGTACTGCTTAAGTAAGTATTTGCACGCAAACTAGTGATATTTGATCTACCTCTGTGTCAAGTGCTTCCATAACTTTAAATATTAAAGAGGCAGAAATTCTCAAGTGCATTTCCGTCGGCAGTTTGATTCAGATTTTATTATCAGCGATGGCTCTATAATAAGCCTGAACTGTCCTCTCAGGTTAGGCATGCTTGAGCGGTTCCTCGCTTTGCTCCCCCTTCTTCATTTTAGCCGTGTACTGCACTGAAAGGCTTAGTCTAGGCCTACATTCTCAGCCGCTGCAGCTGGTAATTGTAATTTAGCTTGACTTTTCGTTTTTTTCTTTACCTACAGACCTGGAAAGGCAAAACTGACCAACGTTTTAGCAATGTCAGCTCTAAATCTGATATAAAATATACTGTATAGTGATTGTGAGTCTGATGTATCGATTTACACAACTAAATGTCACATATAATAGACAAGGCTAACCACAGCTATTTCAGTTATATCATCAGACAAACCCATTTCTTGACCTCATGCCATTTTCAAATAATGTAAACAGTGCAATTTATATTTTGGTTCTGTTGGCTTTATGAGCTTTTTCTTAACCTTATCTTTTCTACAAAGATTTTCTTTTATACAACGCAGTTACAGGGTTTTATGTAATATAGATAAAGAGTGGAGATAAATCTGTAAGTGCATATAGTTTATGGATAGTGTATATAATATCATAAAGCACAAAACTATCTAATGTACAAAATCAACATTCCAAATGATAAATGTATACTCTGTGTTCTGCAAGATTTAAAAGAGCAGTACAGATAATTAAAACAAATAACAGAGTAATCTTTTAAAATAACCTGCCCTCTCTCCACCCTCCCTCCACATCCCTAGCATTATCAATGACCCTAAGAGATGACAGTACCCAGTGTGACAATGTCTGCATTTATATGCAGGTCAATGGTGCAGGTCCCCCCGATCTTCTCTGAGTCATTGGTGACGCAAAGTATGTGTGACTTGCATGATCACCATCACGGAGAGTCGCCGTTGGCTTCCCCCAGATAGGTAAGCAACCCTAAGAGGTAACGTGGGGCAACCGCCCAGGAGGTTAAGGAATATTTAATAGACCACTGGCTGTTTTTGAAACCTTTGGGTATGTTTCCACATCTGTGGGGACCCCCTACACTAAGCGCAGTGTTTGACGGGAGGTGCCGACGGAGCACATACACTGTGTTGCTCACCAATATGCTTAGTTCAAAAGTCCCCCAAGCCCTCCTAGGCTTTCCATGTGAGCACAGATTTCTCAAATGGACATCACACAGGTTAAGCACCTCACCACAGCTCCTGTGATCTACCCCTTTCGCTGAGTGTACCCTGGTGGAGTGGGAAAGCCCACCGAGTTCCTTCCCTCTCTCTCCAGAGTCTGGTATCCTGTAAAAAACCACAACATGGCAACTAAAATGCATTTAAATTTATTTTAACTAGGTGTTCCTAGTTAAAGGTTCAGAATGAGGGAGGGCTCCCTCCGGGGAGGGAATTTGGTAACCACAGTTCTACAGAATGCATAGGCACTGATTTTTTTGGAGTTATCAAACAGATATATGAAAACACATACATTAATAAAAAAAGAATAATAATAAAAAAAATACATAATGAACATTGGTTGGATATACATTTCAAGTAATTGTATCCTACCTACAATTTTATAAACTAGAAGATCATTTACATTCAATCTTATATCACAACTGTTTTAATAGGAAATGTAAACATGTGAAGGGATAAGGGATGATGTAATTGTTGCTTCCAGTGATAGAAATTTTACTTTTGTGCATTTATGATGTTTTCCTTTTGCTATGTTATAACTTAGTCATTAGATTAAATGTAACAGTTTTATCCTATAAATGGTATCTAAGGACACCCAATCTCTACAGTCTCCCTTAAGCACTGTATAAATATAAAACGTAAAATTAGAGGCTTGGCCCTAACTGTAATAAGAATAGGAAATGGAATGAAACCCTTCTCTCTGTATAAATGATATCACTTACTTTACAGTATATTTCTATTTCTGGAAACTAAAGCCATACCTGCCACTTTCTGTAAGACTGCTGCTTGGTTATTGTTTATCAGTACAAGTGTTACCATTGATTTGACCCAAATGTTAACTCAGATTGTTCCCATAAACAAAATGTGAATGTGTTCTGGTTCAAAGAAATGTATATTCTTTCCTCTTTATTTATTAATAGCACATAATTTATATCACTGTAAATTGAATTTGCTTCCCAACTGTTTTCAGAATATTCATGATGAATGCCATAAATATTCATATTTGAAATCAATAGCGGTGCAGTTTTCAAGGTTACATAGGACTCATGGTATAGCAAAATGTTTATGTAACGTTCTATAATATGGATATTTTTAGCCACAGTAAATTCTCTTATATGGTAGAGCCATCCTGTGCAGTGAATAAATCATCAATAGATTACGTACTTAGAAGTTGCTTTAAGAAAGTTGGCGTTAACAGAAAACTTTTCCTCAAAAATCTAATTGGGTTAAGAGAAAAAGTTATTTTAAAGGAGATTTACACTTTCATTTGTACTGTGGATCAGAATGTGTCTTCATTGTAAAAAGACCTTCCTTTTTCTTATTGCCATTTTCCAAAACACCTTCAAAAAAATCTTGACATGGCAATGGAATCATGGCAAACTAAGTGATACACTGTGTATGGAAGGCAGAATTTCCTGCTTGTATGATTGGCTTACCAACATTATTGAAAGTATGTGCCAAGAAAGCAATTTTGGCACTGCAGAAAAAAAACCTTTTTGCAAGATATTCATGAAGAGTTTATATCTTCTGTAGGACTGCAGACTTTCAGCTTTACAAGACGATTACCAAATCCTTCTAAACAGGAAAAATCTAACAAACTACTATCTTCTGAAAAAACGCTATTCATCTGCAAAAGAGTTGGTAAATTCTGTCCAAAGAACATCCAAAGAAGTAGTTACATGTTAAAGGGTTTGTCTACCCAACAGAAGTATACTATATGAACAGAAGTACATATGTATGGACAACAGTGATTGCCTCTTAATCACTGATTTCTAGCCATGCAATTTATAGACATTTGTGGAAGAATTAGTAGTGCTGTCATAGAACGTCACCATTGAAATGAGTCAGTTATTGAAAATGTGTTATTGCAAAGTGTAACGTGTTATTGATTAGTGTGGATCGCAAATATTGGAATCACAAATTTTACTGCGAATATCGCCAGAATTTGCAAGGATCTCAAATATAGTGCTATATTCGAGATTCTGGGGAAAGTATAATGCATTGCGTTTGCAATATGCGCATGTACAAGTGCCCATTTCCGCAATGAATGGTAATAAATTACTTCTATGAGTGTTGTCTTATGTGCTGATAACATGGTAGCTGCTATATCGCATTCAGCCTCTAGATTTTGTGGTGACAACACAATTCTTTGTTCACCGTATTCACATGTGCAAGTGACGATTTTCACAATAAAGCTTATATGATTGACTGGAGATCCAAAATGTCTGAATTTTTGGCAAAAAAATTTTGAATACGAATTTTGACGCTCATCACTACATATGATTAGGAATAGATACTCAGCCACATATAGTCAAAGAGTGGGGTTGCTTAACACAACCAATGTCCCCTGGGGCACATTAGTTAGTATAGCAAGCATATGCATGCACACCTTTTATTACCGAATAGAAGCTTTAAACAGTGATAAGTAATGGTTTTATACTCATTGTCCTTAATATAAATAAAGGCAGCACTATTATTTGTTTTCTAGTATAAAATAACTAACTTTCCTACCCTATGTAGTCTTTTCACTATGCCAAAATTTTCTGCATTTACATAGAGGAATTTCTCTGCAGACTATGCCCATATATTCGCTGAAATGCATGACAACATCCGATTTGTGGAATCTGTTGCTATGTGTTTCCATCCATTTAAGCTTGTCTTTCTAAACACCGCTGAGCGTATTGCATTATTAATTCTTACATGTATTATTCAGAGTCAGCCACAAAATCCATATAAAATAATTTTAAGCAAATGTATATAAGTAAATGTTTATAAAGTATATTTTCAAAGCATTGTACAGATGACAGGAATTGGTTTTCAGCTCACTTGGTAAAGTTAGCAATTTGCTTTATTATATATGCTAATAGGCTAAGACAATTTATTTCCTGATCCAGCAGAACTGTAAACTGCACTTCTTAAAATATCAAGTAACTCAACTGACAATTGTGGGAATGTTCAGTATGTTTCTGTGTGCAGTTTGTGTGGGAGAAAAAGAAGCACAAAATACATCAACTTTGGGTCTAACATAGAGCCAAACCCTACTAACTCTAGAGCACATCCTATAATGGGGATCAGTATAGGCTGAATGCAAAACAAGGTTAGTTTCCTTGTAATGAATAGTGATGAGCGACTAGGCAATATTCGAATTCGCGCAATTTTGCTAATATCCGCCATAATATTCGATTTCATATTTGTAATCTCGGATATCCGCACTTACGACATTACATCTAGAAATCGCAATTGCGATCAAATATGCGCAATGCATGCAAGTCAATGGAGCTCGGATATTCGACTGGGAAAATATCCATCATTTCCGTTTTAACAAATCGCATTGCGATTATATCCAATCCAATCGCGTTCCCATTCATTGCAACGAATCACGATTATAAAATTGTGATTATAAAATCGCAATACAATCGCCAAAAATCGCGATCACGTCGGATATCCGATGATATATTCGCGAACTACGAAATAGCGATATATTTGAAAATCGAATATCCGAGCTCAACACTAGTAATGAAACACAAAAAAATGTCAAAGTCCCTGTTCATTACAAAGCCCCTGAACATTGCTGGAGATGTGCTAATGCAATCACAAAACCCTTCACAATGTACAAAACCCTTTGCTACATCTCAGGCAATTTTGGTGCTGATACAATATTCAGGGCTTTCCAACTGACTCACAAAAGCTAGTTGAAATAAAAAAAAATTGAACATCTGAATTGGGTGCCCAGGATTCAGGGAAACCCAATAATTACATACATATAGATATGTATGTATATAGATGATTGACACATGCATGTGAATGTAGTTCAAAGTGTTTTATATGTAAAATATTATTCATTTAGTCACTTTTTGGTACCCTTAAACTGTCTAATTTGCTGATGTCTACCTCAGTAAACAAATGTGTTGTCTAATTTAAGTGTGTTTCTGCTAGCATATGTAAGTTTAGGTTTATTCTTTTTTGTTCAGTCTACATCTGCATCTGGCAAAAACATGAAAATCTGATTTACATATCTACTAACTTTTTCACTTTTTAAAAGTGAAGTGAATATAAAAAGTAAGTCTGCATTCGCTGTGACTAGAAAGGAAAATTGAAAACAACAACTTTGTCAAGCTGGCTCTTGGTTGGGTTTTTAAGTTCAACATCTTATTTCGTTTTTGCTCAAGCAAATTTTCTTTACCACTTAAATTGTAAATGTAAGTTTCAAAGACCAGAATTGTATTAGCCTGAAGAAGGGATCTGCGATATCCCGAAAGCTTGCTTCTCTAATGATTTCAGTTAGCCAATAAACGGTATCACTTGATCTCCAAACTTGCTGTATTTATCGATGGCTAACACGGTACAACACTCTACTATTATTAAAAAGCACCAAAGACTAGGATATCCTTATTAAATTGTGTAGAATTTTGTTTTTTGTTCCAAAAGTTTTCATATGCATTGAACACTAAGCAAACCTAATGTTCCTTATTTATAGCTAAAAATTTTAATTCTAGGAAAGTGTATTTTGAACTGAAATTTTCTAAATGCATTCATCAATTCTCAACTCTTCAACTAATGTCTTCCTGAAGTTTTACAGATGATATGTACTATACAATGCAATAGTTTATTTTGAAGGGCAGAAAACCAAAAACAGAGTTTTCCCAAAAACATACATTTTATTATATTCCTTGTTACTTGTATCTGTTTAATTCTCTTCTGCACTCACCTGTTGGTCCTCTTTAAAGTTTTTTTTCTAACGGGATAAATAAGCACTCTAAATGCAGTCACAACAGTCCAGTTTTCCTCTAAATCTGCCATATGTTACAATTTATTCCTTAAAAACGAAAAAACATTGCAATATCTGTGATTATATTTTAGATTTAAATTTTTAAATTCATTTCAAAAAGAAAAAAATGCCTAATATATGTTTATATTTATTTAGATTTTTCTATCTTTTTAAAATTTTGTTTGTTAAACTGGTGGTACCTTTCAAACCAGATTGCTTCTAATTTGTTAAAAAATTTGGTAAATTTGTGATAACAAAGCTTCAATGCAGGAGCATCACCCAAGTATTTTCGGTCATTATGTTTTAAATACTGTTCTATCAGATGCTTTTCATCACATATTTTTTTAAACATACAGAAAACTAATAATAAAACTCATAAATAACAAAAAGTGGAAAGAAAGGAACAAAACTCAGAAAAAAGGAAATGAAAATGGATGGACATTGAATACATTGTTTTAAAATCTTCAATGTTTACTAACATAATTCAAAAAAGCACAAATACATGAAAGAATTGTGCCATATTTTATATATTATGCTCAATTATTATTAAATATACATTGAATTATACATTATTGTTGATGAACTAAAAAAGATATTTGTAAGGATACCATTTGAAGCATATGTAAGGGCAAACTGAATCATAAGAAAGCCGTCTAACTCTGAGTAGATTATCTGTCACATTACGAAGATAGTTTAGGAACACAAGGTAGGTTATGGGTAAACGTACTCTCAATGAATAAATGACATAGGCTATATTCGAATTCATGATATTTCGTGAATAATGATTAATATGATTAATCAATATTATTATCGCATTATTATTATTATTGTGATGCATGGCCATAAGTGTGGGATCATGTTTATTTGAAAAAAAGTAGAATATTCAAAATCGTCAATTTGAGAATTCACAAATATCTTCAATTTGGTGCTGGATATTTGCAAATTCTCAAATACTCAATATTTGCAAAAAGAATGAACCATTTGAATATTCAAGCTCAATACTATTCTTATCACATGTCATAACTGGTGAATCCCATTCAAGACGCCATTGTTCAGAAGACGCCCGGTAGAATAAGGGTATTCTTAATCTCTAAAATATAATATTCTTTGTGGTGTCCTACAAGGCATGCATATAGTAAATAATCATATAAGTGCTGGTTTATTTTGTAAAATTATTGTGGTAATGCTTGTCTATGTAGTGGAATGCACGGTGATGTATCTGTCCTGGAGCTAGCACTTGTTCTGGGCTAAGATGCATAGTGTCTACTGTGGGTTGACTTTTGCACGATCTAAACTTTAAACTTGATCGATTCCTTTACTTAGATTGGTGTGCATGCTCCATAGTACGATTGAATACAAATAAATCGAAATACCTAGAAATACCATTAAATACTTGTATGATCAACTGAAATGATCAGATCACTTCATGGCCAATTTTATGATCCATTTCGATTACTTTTGGTATGATTAACTTAAACAATAAATCATTTTAAGTTAATCTAACCGAAATATGGAACCGTGTATGGCCAACTTAAGCCTGACTGTCGTAAATAACATTCTGTTTGACAAATAATATAATAATTTCATTCACAAGAAAAATTCTACTAAACTGTGGATGCTTTTCCTAACATGTTCCATGTATTAGTTGTTATTATTATACTCTCTCTCTGCAGATAAGGGATCTAAAAAGAGGATGGGCTTTGTTTCTGTATGTCAAAGCTTGTTCTCCTCATGACTGGTGGTCTGGTGAAACTCACACTATGGAGGAGGCAGAAAGCTAGAGATACTTATCTAGTTTCTCTTATACAGCTTGGGGACTGGATAGTCATACGCATAGTGCCTTAACATGTCCTTTATTTCTGCAGGATAAAGGCAAAATATAATATACTGTTTTGACTTAACCCATGTAGATTTTTTACAATAAAATATAAAATCTTCATCGTTCACCACAGCAGCCAATAATAGTTAAGTCATATAGCCTGAATCGTTTGGGAACATCAAACTGAAACTGTGTCCAGTTTGTAAAATACTGAGGATTTTTTTCAGCTATGGTCATTGGGGTTCTTTCTAGAGATCAGCAGGTATCATTGAAGCAATACATAATTAGTTAATAACCACTATAACAATTAATTAAATAACTTTGTAAACAACTATAGTATATTTAATTTAAATGTTTTTCAAATGAAAACATTAAAAAAATTTTTATTCATATATTAGACAGTCAGTAAAAAATTAACAAGCACATATTGAAGAAGATTAAGGAATTATTTATAAAGGTCTAACAACTGTATACACCAGTTTCTTTGCAAAATGTGGTTCTTTCACAGCAAATTTATAAAATGACGTTTGATATTTTTGGATAAAGAAGAAATGTATCAGTTTGCTCCCGTCCCAGTTTGACATTTGCTTAATATTTCTTAACAGTTCAACTTTTATTGAAATGCGCATCATTTATATAAGGCTGTGAATGGACTTCACAACAAAAATTTTGCAAGGTCAGTACATCACGAGGGTCATGGGGAAGGTTATTGCTTGTCATACAGGCTTTCACCTTTACTCTGTCTGAGTTTGTCAGTTTTGTTCCAGATCAGCAGTTAATTTGCCTTTCAAAAAAAATTTACTGTTTTTACCTAGCTTCTTCACCCTTTATATACAGTATGTGCAAAGAACATTGTATACTATAAATTTCCCCATGTTTTTTTATAACATTGATGAAGTTGCTATAGATGTAATGTCTATTGGTTTGTCGATTCCTCCTAAATTATGCTCATAAAAATAAGCTGGTGGTTGAATAAAGCTTCGCTAGCCTTACAAACAAGGAAACACCAAAGAGTGTAGATAGACAAGTTCAGAAACCAACATAGGGTCCATGGGGTGAGCTCAGTATAAAATAGCATGAGTTTAATCATTGTCTGGAAAGGTTCACATTTATCCAGTGCACAGTGTATCTGTAGTAGTAGGTCAAAGCAACTGACCTAAAATACATTTTACAGTTATCCAGCTGGCTTTCCCAATTCAGAATGACTTGTGCAGAGTAAATGTATAATCTGGGATGGAACTCAATCAACACGGGTTCGGGGTCCTCATAAGGGTAAGGTGCTTAGTATAATAAATGGTTTATGTATATTTGCTTTAACACTTTTTTATTTCCTATTTTAACAAATGTAATTTACATATAATATTTAGCGGTCGGGACAAGACAATCTGTCCGTTCTTGTTTGTCAACAACTTAACACACAATATATATATTTTACCTAGTACCTCGTGTGAGACATATTTTTTTTTATTTTATATATGGCTAATAGTGATGATCGCGAATATTCGGATTCCGAATATTAATCGCGAATATCGTCAATTCGGAAATTCGCGAAGATGGTGAATATATAGCCGAATATTAGCAATTCCGGATATTCAGTATTTCTTTTCCATTACACATGCCGTTTAATGCAAGTGAACGAATGGGAAGGCTGCAACAAGAGCTTAGCAACACTCCCTGCGACCATCAACAGTTTTTAAATCGAATATTGGGGTGATGCGAAAATCGTCACTTTTGAAAATTCACACACAAATTCACGCCATGTTAAACATATATTGCGCACGCGAAATTTGCAAAAAAAACTGCTGATATTCGCAATAAACCCCCCCCCCCCCCGAATATTGGAGAATGCAAATATTTTTCGAATGTTTTGCGAAAAATTCGCGGCATGACGCCTATACAAATGTTGCCTATGCCGCTCATCACTAATGGCTAAAACATGTAGCTGCTATGTATTTGGAAAATAACAGGATATTATCAATTATAAGAACAATTTTTATTGCAAGTGGAATGATAAATAGATAATACATGTATATACTATGGAAATGTATTATAAGAATGTATCAGCATAGCTGGACATCTGAAGAAATTTGCCTTTTTCATTTCCCAACAGAAACTGCAAACCTTGAAATTGTATATTGAAAAGAAGAAATGATAAAAAGGACAGAAGAGTACTGTTCATGATAATTTATTGCTTATTCAATGACTTTTGAGGAGCGTTCTTCAGAAGATCAACCCCAAGGGCAACAAGAAATTGGAGTGACAAAATTAATTAGATAGTTGTCATTAATTATTAGGGGAATTGCGTATGAGCATTTCTAGAAAAAGATGACTTTGCAGGAAATTATTAACTGCATCCATCTCAAGCTGGGATTAGCCAAATGAATAGAGATTGGACATGTCAAAACATGCCAAACATCATTGTTGCTTTTCCGGGTACCTAGAAACAAAAGTTCTTTTGTTTTGTCTATTAGTGGATTAGACTCTTTTTTTAGACCTCACAATGGAACAATGTTCAAAGTTTCTAATTCATTGTCTGAAAATTCAGAGGAGAAAGCGCATGGGTCCTATGGCGTGGCAAAAAACATCTATGTTAAGCCTTTAGGTGTGATAGAACACCTAATGACTTAATTGCAGAAAGAGTTCCTGTAAACTTACTTAAGAAGTGAAAATGAAAGTTATGATTTACAGACAAGTATGTGTTCAGCATGTTGGTTGCCCAAAGCAAACATAGGGTCATCGGTCTCTATTTAACATTTAATACATTTAATAAATAACCTCATTTTCTTCTACAGTATGACAATGATTTGCTAATTATAATTTTACAAATTCTTTGTTTTAGTAATTTTGTTGTCCAGGTTAAAAAAAAATACATCTAAAAACAAATTAGATTTATAGGTGTGTTCATGTGTTTGTAGAGTTGCTTATATTTGTTCTTATTTAGTTCTTATTTTAATTATTGTAAGTATCACCTTAGCAGAATTTCTTTAGCATAGAATTACCCTTAAGATGGTAAAACTATAGAAATCATTGTTGATTTTTAAAAAGTGTATTCTTTGTCAGTAGTGATGAGCGACTAGGCAATATTCAAATGTGCGTAATTTTGTAAATACCCGCAATGATATTCAATACGATATTCGTAATCTCGAATATCCGCGTTTGTGGACATAGATGGCAATCTAAAAATTGCAATGCATGCAAGTCAATGAAGCTTAGATATTCGAGTAGGAGAATATTCGTCATTTCCGTAAAAATAATTCCGTTGTGATCCATTTAAATGAATGGAATCGCAAAAAACTCCTAATAAGTCGCAAAAAAACACGATGACGTTGGATGTCCGATGATATATTCTTGAATATGCCAGAAATATCGATATGGCGATAGTCGAGCTAAATATTTGAAAATCTAATCTTCAAGCTCACCACTATTTGTCAGTATCTGTTAAAACCTTCTTCTAAATACAACTCTTTATATAAAGAAATATAACCTTACAGGTTAAGGTAAGACGTGATTGAATAAATCAAGTGCAAACCAATGAATTTGTAGTGAGTGTAGTAAAGATGTTCATGGAATTTCAACCAGTTTGTTTGGTAGTGAATTGCACAGCCACTGAGCATGGTATAAAAAAAATTTGATTTTAAACACCCTAGCGTTATGGGCGGCAGCACCTCGTCCAGCGCTCCAACTGCTGCTATCGCACTGGA
>CM070033.1:160067799-160096199 GCA_036250615.1 Ptychadena robeensis
AGGTAAAAAGGAAAAACTCCATTAAAGCCCTCAAAATAATGATCAAATATATGTAAAAAACAAATGGATACTTATACATGTTTTTTTGATATTTATAGTGCATGATAAATTCTTGAGAAAGTCCTTGTAGGACGAAACACGTCGAAGTCAATATCTCTGCACGTCCAATCGTTTTTTGACCTTCCAGCAATGGTTAGGTCTGTGGCTAATATTGTTTGGAGAGGGGATAACGAGGACCACCACTTGTAGGAGGCCCTCTTTCTCTCCTTTCCACAAATGTATGTCTACAAATATCTACAAATTACTAAATGTACAAGATTGTTTTTTATTTTAAGAATTAATAAATTGTGACCCCTACTTGATGTGGATATAATGAATATCTAAGTTTCTGGCAATAAATTTGTTTAAACAAAGGAAGTCTCCTCAGAAACCCCTGTTGGTTATATATTGCCAGTATATACAAAAAATCATTTATACTTTGAAAATCCTCACCATAGGTAAGGTGGGGGGAGGTCTCTTCATCTTTTGTTTTGTCTTCCAAGTTGCCATAGATAATCCAATTTTCTGTTACAATATTCAAAGATTCAAACATATACCCCACTTTTTGGTTTACATACCAGTGCGGAGATATGAAGCCCACAGATTAACAGGCTTTGGTTTAAATCATTTTCATTTTCCAGTTACTCTCATCATTATCATCACAGTGAATGGGATTTATATTTAAGCAAATCAACCCCAATAAATAAGAGTATAATGATTTATTATATTTGCTTTTCTAAAAAATAATGTTATGTTAAATGATCAAAACAGACAACCTAATAGTTGTCATCATAGGCTTCCAAATAAGATTACAGTTTACTATATGAAGTTCTTTTATTATAATTACTTCTGTCAATACAAATAACTACATAGTACTGTTTGGTCTCCCACAGTTCCAGTGACAACCATTTGCAGGCTGATGTTACTATGCAGGATTGCCACCATGCTAAGATCTCATAAACAGTAGCAATGTGCAATATTCATATTTGCAAAGTATCGCTAATCTTTTAACTAATTTTCACAATAAATTCGTAAATTCGAGAATTCATGATCTCTAGTCATAATTACCTTCATTGTGCAAATCAGCACTTGTACCTTGAGGATATTGCGAGCGCAATGCACGACTGTTTCAGATACTGATTTTAAACATCTTGAATATTCGCCCTCATGAAGATATTGCAGTATATTTGAGATTTTTTTAGCGAAGTGCCGATATTCTCAATAAAAATTTGCGATTAGAATATTTGCCATCAACAGCTGGGATTAAAATTTGCTGTTTATTGTGGTTACATGGCTTCAAATGCTCCAATGTGCCATTAACAGGTCAAATGACAACCATGGACTGGAACTTGACTGTGGACTTAACTTACAGTTTACTGATGGGTTTATTTTTTTCTCCTGTTTGCATTTTTTTGCCTGAATTATAAGTTTGAGATCAAAAAGAATTTAGAGGTATATTTATAAAGGAGAGAAAACATTGTTCTCGTTGTTGGTATGCACATACTTTGTCCTTTATTCATATATGTCAGGCCGTCTAGTAAGGTTATATTAACCATGGCGCTCTTACTTATATATAATGTTTCAAAAAACATTTTCCAGTTTCTGTATTTCCATACAGAAATCTAATAAAATAACTAAGTATATTTTGGTAAACTATATGTTAAACATATGCCAATTAGTCTTGTTTTGTAGTATAGTGTTTGTTTTTGCAGTCAAATCATCTTTCAGTAAATTATCCAGACAATTCAAAGTTGTTTTTTGCTCTCCTGGGACTAACTGCCCTTCACTACTATTGACACATCAGTAAACTCAGTATATATATGCAGATGCTGCAGTTAGTTTATAGATTGTGTTATGTTTCAATTGTGGTCATTTTCATTGCCAGCTGATTGACAAAAAGAAAAAGTGATATTTTCATCAAATGCTAATTTTCTGTGGATGTAAGGAAAATAAACTGAATGTACTTAATGTATACATCCCCTCTCATCCATAGCTTAACCTCCCTAGCGCTCTGCTGAGGTCCAGATTTCTGTACCAAAAGTGCACCATAGACTTAAATGGATTTTTTTTTATGTTGTAGGCCTGCAACTTCCCAAAATATGTCCGTACAAGGGTCTAGTAGACATTCTGAATATAGTAATGTTTGTAACACACAATTATGTAAATATACAAAAATATACAAATATACATAAAAAAATAAATTAATAGTATCATTTGTATTATAAAATGTCTAAAATACTTATTTGGGATGATATATTTCAAAACATATGAATTTATATTTTGTTTATAATAAAATTTTTATTAAATTGGAAATATGGTTTGTGGTTTATTTTAAGGGTTAACTGCAAATCACTTTTGAATCTCCTGTCATTCACCTCCTCCATCATATTTCCAGCTGACCTCCAGAATCCAGAAACTCTGAAACTCTGACTGGTATTTCTATTTTATCAGCCACACAAACCTAATCGATTAAAACTAGGTTAACTTTACATAAAAACAGTGATTGGTAGACCTAAACAAATCAATTGTGCTATGTGATTGGTATATGTTAACTGAGTCCCAAAAGGAGTTGAAAAACCTGACTTACTACTGTAGATACACCATGACATGTATGAATCAAAGACATTTAGCTCCTTATAATGGTATATTATTAGCCCCAGTATGTGATATAGTAGAGTTCATTTCATTTATTATGTATGCATTTGTTAAAATATCTTGTTTGTTGGGATAAGTAATCAACACTCATAGTTGGTAGTATGGTGCCAGCCAATTAGTTTAGTAATCAGATTGCGTCATTAGGTGCTAAAAACCTGACACAATTCCTCCTCCATAACACTGAGAATTACAGGACTGAGACGTAAGCAAGTCCTATTTCATTTCACACAATATTTTCAGGGTATTCCTGTTACTTGATTTGTTTTTCCATGTTTGTTGCAGCTGAGATAAAAATTATATGACTCGCTTTACCATTTTAGCTTCAAGTTCAAGAAGGCAGATGTTTAGGTGGATAAAGCTTCACCCTGGTAAATACTGAAATCATAAATATAAGTCTTGATCGCAAGTATTCTAAGCACAATTTTTTATTGTGAATATCGGCACTTCGAGAATTTACGTGAGTCTCAAATTTAGTGCTATATCTTTGTAATAGCGATTATTCAAGATTTTTATATCAGTACCTGGAAATGCCGTGCATTTCTTTTGCAATATGCGCATGTACAAGTGCAGATTTGCACAAAAAAGGAAATCTGTGGGAAGTACCATGCATTGCGTATGCAATATGTGCATGAATAAGTGCCGATTTGCGCAATAAAGGTAAATGATGACTGGAGATCACGAATTTACTAATTTATTGTGTATACGAATATTGTCTATGGTGCTCATCACTAATTATTAGGTGAACACTAACTGAATAAGTATTCTTTTAAGGCCAAAACAGACTGCCATTTGTCCTTCTAATGACTATGTAATCAAGGATTCTTTTCCCTTATTATCAGCCTGGTAGCATTGTGGTGTGGAAACGGGTGACCAGCAGCTGTCTCCTGTCTATTGTTAATGACTATTGTTAATGTATATTTTGTAAATGTCCTTCATAGAAGCAGGGCAGGTCTAACCATTACCTTTCTTAGACACATAAAGGGGTCTATACTGATCCCTTCCTGAATTAGTTTCCTGTTAATCAATAAGACCATTTTCCCCAAATATTCTAAAGCCTGCAACTGGCAATCATTTTGTACAATAAAGCTTCCTTACCATTTTTCCCAATGTACAGTGTTTGTTTGCATAATGCACTTTTCTTATTATTTAATACAAAAATGATCTTAAGTTTGAAGCAGAATAGTCCTTTGCTTTTAATACCTTTCCAGCAAGATTCCCATGTCATCATTCCTGGCTCAGCTCTGGTCCACCTTTTTGAGCACTCTCACCTACCTTTGTTTGTTCCAATTCTTCCTACTACACAACATATAGGATAACATAAATAGCAGCAAAAAAAAGTGAGTGAAAGAGCGGAATAAATGTAATGACCAGATCTAGAAATCCAGGCACCAAAATCCTTACCAATAGTGTCCTCCAGATAAATACCTAATCAACAGCTTGCATCTCTGGAAACATTGAAGCATATAATGAAAATTTTAATGTTGCTATTTGATAAAGGATCAAATTCTTATTTCCCTCATATGAATACGCATTTTCTTTGAATTTTTGGTCCACTGGGTTTGCATGTGGTTTTTGCTGCTAATCTTTCTCTCAGAGCTACAATAAACCTCATAACAGTTATAGGTAATTTCTTTGTCAGAGGACAAACAAATACATATTTCCCTGGTGTATTTGTGCTGTGTATACAATTTATTCAACCATGCTCTCTTCTGCATTGTCCCTAATACTGAACCCAGAATTAGTAGCTTCAGGATTCTCTTCTTAATCCAGGGGTGACCAGTAGTCCTGACCTGTAGTTCAAACTTAAGCAAGCAAGCACCATAGGGTGTTGTTATACCAAACACTCCCTGTAGTATGACCACTTATACACTTTATTTGTAATTGCTGCACTCAGTCAGCCCTAGCCAATATTTTTTGAACGATTCCATGTCTTGATTTGACTTCCTGATCCTGTCAAGCCCTTCTTTACGTCTTCATTTGTCCCTGTATGTTGCTCATCCAGAAAGCTTTATTTATTGTTGTGATTCCTACAATGTTACTTGTAACTCATCTTGTTTGGTTTGTAGTCTCGTGCTTGTTTCACCAGGGTTCCTTTTTTTTTAACACATATTAAATAATAAATTAACAGTTCATGTCATAGAGTCACCTCAGTTCAACAACCACTTGACATGAATTTTCCTCACAAACTCTGACCCTGAGTTGTGCTATATTCAGTTTCTACTCTACACAACAACACACTGTAATTTAAGTGCCAATCTTACTTTCCCAAGACACCTTGCCAAGTATGCTCGGACATCCCTCAGATCAGCTTGTTGTTCCTAAAATATGAATGGTCTAATACCTGAAAATCCGAATTTCAACCAAGAAAAATGTCAACTGTGTGTGTCGTGGTTTGTGGTAAACCAAAGATATGAATAGTTATTATTTCAGTAGGGTTGGTTAATAATCTTTGTCTATAGATCATTTTATATTGCACTGTATAGACATTCCAATATGCGATATAATACACAACTCAAATGTAGAAGCTGCATACTAAACCTACATTGCATAAGGAGCATTCAGGGTTTGTACTCTGCAGAGTTTGGTTCTGCTTATCTACATTGGCACACATTCAACATTTGTTTAGTAAAGCTCTGAGAGCTTCAGCTACATGTCCTGGATAATAACTGCTTGTTATTTTAAAGCTTCATTGTATAAATAAATTTGTTTAAACAATAAAAAGATTTGTTTATGTCTGTATACAATAGGACAACCTTTAGTAGTTATTAAAAATAGGGGTCAATTAACCTAAAAACATAATTGTTTACATTACTTTTGGCCCACATTGGAACTTTTTCTACCATTTACAAGTCACCCAGCTATTACACAGCCTTTTACATATGGAAGTCACATTATATATTCACAGCAACAGATTGAATTCAACACAGTAATAGCTGAGTGAGTTGATACAATTTTGATAGCATGAGTTGTATACATTAACATTCTGCATTGCAGTAAAATAATTATGTGACACAGACGCATCTCTCCAACCATATGTAAATAGGTGCTCATTGGTAAGTTGTCAGTTCCAGACTGTAAAATATGTCTCTAGATAAGTTGATCTGTGTATTTAGAGAATAGGTACTGCTAGTGCTAATACAGCTAAAATCTTGGCAATGGCCTTTTGTCTTGGGGGGAATGGAACAAAGTCTAGCCTCCTGGGATGCAGAGCTAATGCCCCCAGGATAGTTGGAACTTAAAGAAAAAATATTTGGTCCATTAGAGGAACAGACATGTTTCCACTGATTGTAAAGGGAAAAGTGTATCTTATAGTCAGTAGGTCAAAATGGTAATTTATAGGCAGATACTTTCTCCTAGAAATGGGTTTGGCAGAGATGCTCGTGAAATTTTGTCTAGCTGATTTGTGATATAATTGCAGTATCTCTATTAATAAGCTCCAGATAGAGTGAAACGTGTTAGAAGGGTTACCCCAGTGTGGGGTAACCTTACATCTATGCTGTGTTGTGTATGTAATTGTTTAGAATAAACCAATCAAGTTTGCAAGGTTGCAACCTGGAGTTCAGAGCTTCTTCTTTTGTGGACTTTTCATATGATATACAATAAAATACATGCAAACATGTTTGAGCCATTCACACAGATTTTGTAACTAGGAATAGATTTAAATAAACAAGGATTTGTCTATAAAGTTGTATTACTTACATAGCTACTTATGGAGATTGTTATGAGTTGAGCATCTTTTCACACATTGGTTTTACCTTCTGTATAAGTGACTCCTAGCCTCTAGTGTTAACAGGTTATATAAAAGGTGTGTGGCAGTGAGTGGATAAGTAACTGTTGTGTATTAGATTAATATGTTTGATATTGCCTGTTATGTTGGTGGTCACCTGTAGGGGCCACTGTTTTATGTTCTATACAACTGCCTGTTGTTCCTGATACAAATACACTTGTTCCTGCTTTTCCCCCATGCCATGTGGCTGTGAAGTGTGTGTCCTTCCTACTACTCTAAAGAAACATTGGATGTAACAGTAACCGTGTGCTGACCGTGGTTCTGGTTCCCTCTGTTGTTGCGAGTGAAAACAATTCCTCCACTGGTGACTACTTCACTTAAGCAGCCCATACATGGGTCAGATTTTCAATCAATCAACTTAAAACAATCAATTTTTAAGTAGGTATAAAATTGTATGTCGATTGTATCATGGGCCATATGTAATACAAGATTTTTGATAGATTTTTTTTTCAATCCACAAAACAATCGATCCAAAATAGTCCGATTAAAATTTCAATCAGAAGTGAGGTAGAATAGGTCGAAAAAAATCGATCAAAAATTGGTTGACCACACTTGGTTCTCAAAATACGGAGCCAATTTTCAATCGACCGATCAAAATTTACCATCCAGTCCGATCAAAAAACGACTGAATTTTCACTCAATTTTGATCGGATTAAGTCGATTTAACCAGGTGGGCAAAACTAAATTCTCAATCAATCGACTAAAAAATTGATCGTTTTAAGTCGATTGATTGAAAATCTGACCCGTGTATGGGCTGCTTTACTCAGCTATCGGAGATAAAGTTCTAATCTCTCTATATGTGAAGAATTCTGGTTTTCAGTTGTTTCTAATGCTATTCATATACAAGGAAGTCCTTTCCCTTTAAAAATAAGCCCCATGAATTTGTAAAGGAAATGCACATTTTACTGTTGAATCTTACATAAACCACAAATAGACAGTGTCTATGGCTTACAAGTTAATACGTTTGCATTTTTCAATCACTGAAAGTGACCTTGTGCCTGGAATTGATGTAAATTACATGCAATTTACAAATACTGATTTGCTTTGCTTGCCAATGGTAAACTGTCATTCTTACTTCCAAATTAGCTTCTTCCTGACAAAATCCACAACGATTACCTGGCAGAAAGGTAGTGCAGTCTTTCAATCAGGTTCTAGTATGCACAATTGGAAGAAGAAAAAAAAAGCTTGATGGGTACGGCACTTTAAAATGATGTCAGATGTGAATGAGAGTGGTAAATAGTTATAGTAAATGGAGGGAGGAAATGAGGATGGCTATAGCAATGTCTGCATCTAACCTCAGTAAGCCTGCATCCCATTAATAAGGAAAGTATTCATTCTTCTTAATTCTCCAAATGTAGGAAATAGATGTACTTGGAACATCTTGGAGCCGACTCATGGATGTAATGGTTTTTGGTGACTCATATTCAATAGATAAAGATTTGTGCATTATATCCTATAGCTTTATGTATGTGCACCGTACATAACAGGTAATGTTTAGGAAGTACCATGCTCACACTAAAACAATGTAACTTGCAGGTACTAAGGCCACAATATTTCTGTGTTACCAGCAAATACCATGCCATGTCCACAATATAACTGTGTGCCCAGCAGGTACTATGCCCCCAATATCACTGCATAGCCAGCAGGTATCATGCTCAGACTACCTCTGTGTGACCAGAAAGTACTATTTCTACACTATTTCTGTATCATTAGCAAATACTATTTCAACAATATCTCTGTATCGCTATATGTACTATGCCTGTACCATCTCTGTATGACCAGCATGTACTATGTCCACACTGTCTCTGTATGGCCAGCATGTACTGTGTTCACACTGTCTCTGTATGACCAGCATGTACTATGTCCACACTGTCTCTGTATGACCAGCATGTACTATGTCCACACTGTCTCTGTCTCTGTATGACCAGCATGTACTATGTCCACACTGTCTCTGTCTCTGTATGACCAGCATGTACTATGTCCACACTCTCTCTGTCTCTGTATGACCAGCATGTACTATGCCCACACTAACTCTTTGTAATCTGCAGGTGCTACCAACACAATATTTCTGGGTCACCAGAAAATCTGTGTGCTTAGCAAATACTAGTCCCCCATTATCTCTGTATCACCATGCCATGCTCATGCTATATCTTTGTCATCAGCAACTACTATGCTTTTACTTCTGAGAGACCAGCAAATATTATGCCCACAATTTTTCTGTGTGCCGCCATTCCCACACTGTCTGTTTCACTAGCAGGCACTAAGCCTATATTATCTTTGTGTCACTAACAGATATCATATCCACACTATCTCTTGGTTACTAGCATATACAATGCTCACATAGTATTACATAATATTACCAACAGGTTCCATACCCACACTATCTCTGTATGACAAGAAGGTGCTATGCCCATACTAATGTTTTGTGTTACCTTCTGGTACTTTGACACAACTGCATCATCAGCAGATAGCTTGCCAACTGTACTGCTGTGTCACCAGCAGGCAATATAGTAGTGATATGTGTGTAGGCAAGTATCATTCCAACACTAACTCTCCTATCTGGCACAATGGCCACCTTTTTATGTGTTGCCAGCAGGTATTATCCTTACTCTGTCTCTGTGACTATCGCCATACCCTTCATACTTGCTTGGTATCATATGGCACCATACCAACATCACAAACTACTACCATGCTGCCACTAACTCTTTGTCACTAAATGGCGTCATGGCCGCCCACTCTCTGTCTTATTAGAAGATACCTAGTCTACACTACCTTTGTGTCACCAACCGTAGGTTGATGCACACCCTTGCTCTGTGACATTAGCAGGTTCCATACAACCTCTGTCTAACCAGCAGGTATATTGATTGCCCTTGCCACCTCTGTCTCACATGCAGGTATATTAAGTGGCCACACTTCTCTGCATCACCAGCAGTGAGCTCCTCTGATCTGCAGTTTTTGAAATATCCACTCATCCAGTCATCACTTTCAAATCCATTGCTGCACAATGCTTTTAGGCCAAAGGCTACAGGTGATGACAACTTGGTCTAGACAACAAAATAAAAGTTAAAAACAGACAAGCAAAGATCAGGACACTAACTTTTGTGCAGAAGAAATGTTGCATTCATTTTATTTAGCTAACCTAAACTAAAAACATCACTATAGCTGTACTCATTGGAACCGGTTGTTGATCCCACAGTGAATGTTTCAGAGTGTTACCACCATAATGTAGCTAATAATCTTGAAAATATATACTGTTCTAACTGCTATGCGCAGGAACACTCAGGTGGTGGCCTTGGAATCCGCTGTTATAAGCACAAATCAAAACATCAAGAATATGTATTCCTAAAATAAACTAGTCACAAGGAAATAGGAAAATAAAAGAATTACTTCAGATGGGCTTATGACATAATGCTATAACAAAAATATAGAAGAGGAAAGAGATATAGTGATGAATTGTGAAAGGGCTGAGGACCGGATTTTTCACTTCATCGGACTAAATCACATAGAAATGAGATAACTTGTTATAGACAGAATACATATTGTGATGGCACGATTCAAGTATAAACAGGGAAGGAATTGGATTTCACACTATAAATTCACCACCGTGACAATAAACTGGACCCACGATTTTGGCACGTAAGCTAGTAAGTTCTGGGAACTTGGCAAAAAGAGAACCAGCGCACAATTCATTATTCATGGTAGAAATAGGTTGAGTCCAAATACAAGATTTACAGATTAAAGTCTTTAAGGGACAATTTGGGGTAGAAGAGGAGATGTTTTTTTTTTGCAAACAAATACAGAAAGTATAATAATAATTTATGGTGGTAACACAATTTGACACTGTAATTGTAATTCAACGTGTAGATTATTGGACTGGTCCTTTTTTATTATGTATTTTAACTTATACTTACTTTTAAGCCTACAAAAGCTTTATTTGGGCCACAAAGATATAAACAAAGTAGTGAAGCCTCACTACTGAACCCTATTAATGCTTTTGATAGTTCATAGACTAAATCTAGATTAAACCATGGGATAAAAAGTAGACTTTAGCTGGTGGTCAGATAAGGGCTTCAGGAGGGTTTACCATCTCTCCTCCTTGAATGGGGTTCTGCCTTTTGAGGTGCTCCGCTCCAACATTAAGGCACTAGCAGGTGAAGTTTTCCGCTATCTCCAGATTAAAAATGTTGTCGCTTCCCTGCTTAAACTTACTGATTCTCCCAAAACCCTCACACAATTTGAGTGTTATTGTCTCTCGACATCCCTGGGGAAAGGCGGAGTGTCTCTTGTGTATAAAACTATGGTAGGCTCGGACTCCTGTCATCCCATGTCATATGTCTCCAGATGGGAATCGGACTTGGGTCGCTCCCTGGAGCTACCCAATTGGCAGCAGATTTGGGAGACGACGAGCAAGGGGTCGGTTAATGTCTCCTTGAATGATCCAATTGCTGTTGCGATGGTACCTGGTGCCCTCCCGGCTAGCCAAAATGAACCCGGGAACGTCCCCATTATGTTTCCGCGGCTGTATGGTTGATGGCACGTTACGTCACATCTGGTGGGACTGCCCGAAAATCAGACGCTTTTTAGACGGGGTGGTATCAGCTAATATACACGGTTTTGGGCCATAGTATACGTAAAGATCCCTTTGAAGCCCTCTTAACGCTCAAACCCAGGGAATGCACGTACACTTAACTTAAACTGCTCACCTTTATTTTTACGGCCGCTAAGCTGGTTTTGGTCAAGGCATGGTGGTCCGGCACTTCGACGGTGGCCCACGTCAAGGCTAAGGTGGCTTGGTTCTTCACCAATGACAAAATGAACACTCAGCTTCACGACACCATGGCCAAGTTTGAAAAAGTTTGGGACCCATGGGTGGAATACTACCATGACCGGAGCCTAGATGCCCGTCTTCTGACTATCTAGCCTCCTGGGCACCCCCCTCAGCGAGGGCCTGTTAACTGTCCCGCCCCTGGACCCCCCCCCGATCACCTACTCTCCCCCCCCCTCCCGCTCTTTCATCTCTCGCCCTTTCTCTCGCACTTTCTCTCGCACTTTCTCTCGCCCTTCCTCTCTCTTCCTCTCTCTTTTCTCTCTCTTTTCTTTTCTTATTTGAATGTTGATTGTGGCTTTTGTTTTATTTATTTGTTTATTTAATTTGGCATCGTTCAGGCGTGCCTGACACGTATTGTACTGAACGGTGCATACTATGTATCTTGAATGTATAGCGGGTTCGACCTCCCGAGGCCTTGACCTCTTTGCTCTGGGCTTAGGGAGTCTGATGAACCTGCTACTGTACACACTACTTCTGCTTTTACTATGTAATTGTTTGAAAATTTTAATAAAAATCTATTGAAACGAAAAAGTAGACTTTAAGGGGAATTTTTGTTTATAACCCATGCATGTATTTGTACCTGTAAAGCCCCCCATACACCTTTAGATCACTCTGTACAATTTACTTTAGATCTACCAACAACTATGTAGTATATTGTCCTCCCTGATAGAATACATAGTGATTGAAAGGTTAAAGCTGGCTATACACGGCTTGATGAAGAAACAGATTAGAGCAACATGGGGTGACATGCTCAATCACATCGCCCGATGTTGCTCTAATCTGTTCTTCATTTGAGCCATCCCTGCTCAAATGAACTCAACCAAATGGGCTTCCAAGATGTTGGAAAACCTTGGTCGAAATCCATTCCTTTGAATGGGGATAGGAAGTTTCCATCCAATGTAATGGATAGCTGCCAGCTGCACGGCACACAGGGCGGGGCCAGCATGTCTCTGTGCGAGGGGAGGGAGGGGGCGTGCAGATCTGCTTCTGGCTTCTGCTGGTCACTGGCTGGGGAGAAGCAGAGACTCGGGGGACCACGGGGTAACAGGGTCCCCATTGAACAGCAATTGATGTGCCCATGTGGGAATTGCACGGGAATCTACCCATGTATGCCTAGCTTTAAAAAGGTCCTCATATTCCATGGTTTTGGTAGAACAAAAGTGGATTGTATGGAAATTGTATGGTAAAATTGTAAGGTGTATGGGGTGCTTAAGGCAGTGATACAAAGTGGCGGTGGGCCTAGCTTATCCTCACTTGATTTGTGAGCACCCTGTTTTCCAGCTCTGCCACCTATGCCAGCTGCTCATGTGTAGGCATAGTTGTCTCACATGTGCTCACCCTGGCCGACCCTTATTGCAGTAACATGTTTAACTAGCATTTTTTTGGCAGGAGGACTGGCAAATGTTTACCATAATGCAAGGGTCACCTAGCCAAACTAAAGGACATACAGGAAGTAATTCCTCAGGGCAGAGCATGGCAGAAGTATACTGAAAAAAAAAGGTTTGGCATGTCCTAATCCCAGATTTGGCTATTTGGCTAGAGTGAAGAGAACTGCCAAATGAAAAGGGAAAGTTGCTTTAGCTTAATTAGCTTTTTGATGTATTATTATCTCATATTTATATAGTCTTTATTCAAGCATTAAGGATCATAAATATATATCCACCACAATAAATATGTTTATGAAGGCATTGAGTATTTGTGTTACAGATACTGTACAATACATGATGTCATGTATTGTACGGTAATCTGTAACACAAATACTTTATGCCTTTTTAAACAGGGTGCGCCACTGTTATCCAATGTTGATGCATTTCACCCCAAACAAGCTTCCTCAGGGCCAACAATCATAAATGTGTAATTCTAGAAATACATGATACCAAATAAAATACATAAATAAACAGAAAAGACACAAACACATCATTTTATTTTATTTTGGCAATGGATAAGAGCACACATCTGCAAGGGTGTTAAGTATATCTACAACATTATCTTATGCAATTTACTAAAATGGAAGTACCTGAGCCTGGAGTTAAATAAATAAGAACTTGTACAGATGTATACAATGTGACGACTTTCAAAGGTAAAACCAGAAGCCCATGGATGTGTCCGTGGTAGGGAGGCCACAACAAGTCCCACCAATAGGGAATGAAAAGAGAGCCAGAGGTATCAGTCTGGGGATCAATAATATATATATTTATAAAATAATGGTCACTGTTTGTGTAAAATATTAAATAATTTTTTATTATTTTGCTATGATAGACCCTAAATGGTCCAAATATACCCCAAGACAAAATGAGCCTTAAGGCCCCCACACACGTACTGAGTGGGGGCTGACAGATGAGCAGTGGAGTGCAGTGTGATGACATCATCACGCTGCTCTCCATCGCTCACAGTATCGTCGGGCACCCAAAGATTTACGGACATGTCAGTTCTCTTTCCGACCAAGCTTTGGGGCGAAAGGCATCTGTCGCCCTATGTGGGCACACCCGAGCAGCAGCTGATTTTGCAGAGGGACACGAGTGTGCACTCACATCGGCCAGCGGCCAAATTGACCGCTGCTCATTGCGTGTGTGGGAAGCTTTAATATGTTTACAGAAGATTACACATGTAATTCTACAAGTTGTCTCTAATTTGAGTTTATGCCCTGTGCAATCCTGTAGGGTAAATTAATTATGAGGATTCAAATGCCTGTGAAAGGAAAATATATATATATGCTCTATAAGTAATACAAATATAATTCTGAATGCATAAAGTTTACAGAGAGATAAAAAAAAGAGAAATTGGCAATTGTAAATTTTTTATTAATGTTAAATTGCAAAACAAAGTGCGAAACTGTTTTTCCATTTTTCATTTCCCTTAAAAGTAAACTGAAAGGACATAAATTAGGTGATTGTTCTGTGCATTGTTAGCAGGCCCAGGGCCTGTAGGTAGGAAATAATCACCCGTCATCAGTCAATGGGGTTCTCTTCTTGTGCCAGTGTGCAGATGTGAATTGAGGTGAGTCTATCTGCTTTAAATGTATTCACATTGTGTAATAATCCTTTCCATTTGCTACCACATAATCAGAGAAATAACATTCCACTGACTTAGGGTCCTGGCTTAGGAATAAAGCACATTATTTCTTCCTGAATTAAAACAAATCTCTTCCTCAGTAAACACTTTACATCAAAATTCCTGCAGTTGATTATACATTCCGACCGGCCTTGATGAAATCTTTTGATGAAGGAAAGGTACATATATATCGACTGTATGTAAGAAATTAAAAAGATGCAAATTGAATTAGTTAATCTGTGACATTTATTAACTTGGTAAGGTTGTTCATGCAAGTAAGACATACAATTCAAACAAATGATTAAAGTTAATTGTCAAATGTAGAAAAGTCAGCTGAAAGTATAACTAAAGTCAAAACTTAGTTTTGGACACAGTTGTGAAGGTTGTGTTTTTTGGGGTTTTTTAAGAAGGAAGGGGAAAAGGGAGGAAGATGAGGGCCACGAAAGGAGGTAGAAAAAAGAGAAAGAAAAAGAGAGGAAGAGGAAAAAAGACAGAGAAAGTTTGAAAAAGAGAATTAAGAAAGGATAAGGGAGGAATGAATGAAGGAATGCACATAAGAAGACAGAAGAAAGTAGAAGAATTAAGACAATTGAAAAGAAATAATAAACAAGGACACGTAAAAAGGAAGGAGACGGGAGGACATGAAGATAGAGGAAAGAGAAGAGATTAGGGAGGAATTAGAAAGGAAGTGTGGAAGATAAATAAAAGTGTGGAGAGAAGCCTAAAAATAAAGGGAGAGGAGTGAAAGTAAGGAGGACAAAGAGAAAATGGAGGAGGAAAGCCAAGGTTGTAGAAAGAGGAACTGAAAAACAAGGAGTATCAATAGTGACACTAGTTAAATTTTTATAAAATGTGTCATACATTGCGATATGGAGAAATGAGCAACCAAAATTTTTTAAACTTGGTTAGTTACCATATTTTGTGATTTGTGACACAAGAGAGATGCACACCTATATGCCGCTGTATTTAAAGGAATACGGAGGTGCAGGCAGGGCATTTTTCAGAGGCTAACAGCAGCTGACACATACAGTCTGCTGTGTGTAGTTTTGAGTGTAGCTCCTTTGGTTTTCTCTGACGGCTACCCCTCCTTTGCCTACTGGAACTCGGCTGAGCAGGAGCCCCAACTGACTGGGCCAAGCAGTGAGCAAGCAGCCAAGCGAATTGCTGGTCAGAATATCCGGCTTCCTGGAACTCACTCAGCTGCAGGTGGCCACAGAGGTCAAGGAGCATATAGACTTTTCCCCAAGTTTAGGGGGGAAAATATGCATCTTATGGAGGGTAAAATACAAGATTTATTATGAGCTCAGTAAATCTTGTATTTTATGGCTGAAGTGGCCTGATGATGTAGGATCAAGAAATAGAACAATGGGATAGTATTCTTCAAAATGTCCCCCAATGGATGTTTCACAATGAAACTTTATTATTGGGACACATGCTAGCCCTAAGTAAGGGGGGGGGGGTTTCCACATCTGTCGGTACCCCCATCCACAAAGTGTATTGCTTGGCAGGAGGTCCTGATGGAGCACATTCACTTCTCACAGCGCTGAGCCGTTCCGCCGATGCAGGGCTGAACATAGTGGAGTATGTTGAACCTCTGCATTAGCATACTTAGGTAATATATCATAAGATGGGATGGAAGTCTTAGCACTTCCTTGTGCCTGTATTCTGCTGAATATTTTGTTGTATTAAAAAGTACATCTGACAGGATAATACAAAAATTACATGGCTTACACATCTTTATTTACTACTGTAAATCTTAATGGGAGCTATACATCACCATTTGTTTTTCTTGCCCCCATGTGAAAGCAAGCAGGACGATTTTTTAGTGTTTTATATTTCTTTTTCGTTTTGTAGCAGTTTTTTTCAGAGGCATTACAGAATCATATGTCAAAAGTACACATGTAGGTATAGATGCACATATTAAATGACCATCCAAGCCCCTTGCATAATATTCATATATTAAACATGAATAAACTTCAACAAGTCCCCCTATTCCACCCCCACCCTTAAACAACATAAAACAAAGATCCCTGAACTACACATTGTTTAGTCCCAACTCAAGCAACCCTCCATATGACCATATCAACATGATGGTTAATTTAATAATAGTGATACCTTGAGCCATAAAGATAGCTAAGGACGGTACGATTCCCGGCTGATTCTCTAGTGGCCGATTGCAGCATGGCAACGTCATCATGCTGCAAATGGTTGCTCAGAGAATCGGCGCGCACCCTTGTGTGCCGGGCATTACTTTGTAATGCGATTGGCCAGGAATTTTCCTGACATAACCGATCACCATTCGATCCGACTTGTGGTGCTATCCTGGTCGATCTGTCTTCTCTCATTTTTAACCCATGAATAACCAATGGTATGTAACAGTGATAGGAAAGTCACTTCACTCAATCTAATCTAACCGTCCCCCCATTTCCACATAAACTTGTTCTTCTGCAAGCCCTCCCTTCAGCATTTAATTACGGAATTTCCAATCTGCCCAGCCGCCCCCTCAGCTTCTCTAGGTGGTACCATTTTGAACATCTCGAACATCACCATAATCGCTCTAATTTGGTCAGAATTCACAGCTTTCAATATAAAAATTTAGCAAGTTTTAAAAAAGATGGTAGTGTGTTTGCTGGTCTGCATGTGCGCATACAGCTGCTCCATAAACATTACCGAATGCAGATTGTTAAACACATCCAGTTGGATCTCCTCCTCTTCCACTAAATCCAAATCAAAAGTCCCATTAAATAGGAGACCCATGCCAATTTCCAATGGTCACGTTCAGAAATGCTAATCATGTATTGTAATGCTTGTTTCCAGAGTAAGAATTCAGGGCACTCCCATATTAAGTTTATAAAGTTTGGGCCCCTTTTCCAGCATTCAGGGCAATCACATATCCATGTTGCTGATGAATTAAACTTTTTTCCACTTTAAATAGTTGATTAAAGTGTTTACTGACAGCATGTACAGAATATATTCCCCTTGTTCACACAATTATGGGCAACTAAGTGAATATCATAAGCACATCCAGTTTGACACCAAAAACACTGAATTATAGGTAGCATGAAAAACATAACATCTTGAGATCTTAATGTTGGCACAAAGTCTTTTCACTTGAAGATAACACACAACCTTGCTGAGACCACACATTTTCTGTTGTATCTGTGTTAGGGAAATGTAGCCAAATGCTGTTATTAAACTAACTAATAAATAAAATATTTTTTCACAATAAAACTTTTAATTTTGCAATTAAACATTTTGCAAAATTGTGGTAATAGCAGTAAATGTCCTTTACAAAACAACAAAGGGAACAAAAGCAGACACTTTTTTTTTGTTCCATCTCCCTTCTTCCAGACGGACCCCCAGAAGATACTACTAACAGAGCATCAATTCTTCATGGATCATCTTTCTGTCAACAAGCAGAGCACCAACGGGGCCTTCATATGTCGTAGACACAACTTGGCATTTGTTCTGACGCATCCTGCTGATTGCCAGCTCCGCTCTTCTATGATGTCACTGTCTCCATAAGCTGTAGGAGCTGCTTCACAAACCTGCAGTCTCTGCATGCATCATGAGATTCGTTTCATGTTGGTGTTTATTGAGGCTTTGACAGCCTTGCATGTGTTAAAACAACAGAAAGTATAAACACATCTTTACCCAAGTTGGCTGCACCCTACACATCTCACTGAGTCTTTCTTATGAGGTGATAGCTCCTACGGGTGCTTGGCATCGCTGCTGAAACCAAAGCAGCAAATTAAAAGAGCATTCATTGTTATTTTCTTCTTCAAGTCACAAGTTATTACACTTTCATTGTTATTAAAGATTACTATCAATAACAAATTGTCTAGTAAGTAAATGGATATATTTTACAAGACACACAACGGCGAGTGCCAGGGCAACAATCTGTGAACAGAAACGGCACAGGAACACAACAATAGGGAGTCCTTGACATATCAAAGGGTGGGAAACAGGGTCCTTGACCCTGCTCATCAGCAGATAGTATGCTGCCCCCAGTACTACATGTGGTTTGGAATAAAAATGCAGAATTGTAAAAATAGTGCCTTAATGTATTTGTATATCATAGCAATGCAAGCCAACTCCATTGTGGTTTTCTGGCTTTATAACGTGTGAACATTTTTGCAAACCAAACCTAAAACTGAGCTCACCTTTAAAAGATACGTTTTCGCTTACCTTTGTTGGCACATCAAAAGCTGAATTTAGGAGGCATTGACTGTTCTCTCTGTCCTGAATGTGGTAGCCATAGCTGCCGACTAATAACAATTGAATTGAAGACAAGGTTAAGCTATGTTTAAACTTAAAAGAACATTTGCAGAAAACTATATGGCAGCCCTTATTTTACATAGACAACACAATCTACAGCTCTATCCAGCAGGATAGAATGAGACTGCACTACAAAACAATGTTATATATGCTGGTAAAATGTGGCAGAGATTAGACATAGGAAAGAAAAGATTACTTCATGTTTTCTGATATAAGTATGTCTGTACAAGTGTATTCTTTTGTACATTCTGAAGTTTAGGGCAGGTTTAGAACATATTAATCAATTACAAAGTCTTTTGATTTTGCTGGTAGCGCAGTTTCCTTGTGATCTTCTGTAAGCTAAAAATACAACATAGACAATGTTATGTTTTCATTTCTAAATGACCAAATCCACCCATTCACCCTGTAGTGAATATGTTCACAGGCAGACATGTTTGAAGTCAAGCCCTTGTAATGACAATGGAACCTTCCATAGTGAGGACAGTGGGACAGACTGAAAAATGTCTCTTTGTAGAATTATCAGGTGGAGAAAGTGCCTCAAACACAGTCCAACCTTCACACCCCATGCTTAATAAGATGCAATATGTAACACTTATGTACATAGTATAATTGTCTTTTAGGCTTAAGGAAAAGCAAATCAAAGTTTGCTCAATCTTTTCTACCTTTCTTTTTTACATATATTGCTAAATTTTCTAGAGGCAAAATGGGCCCACACCACTAAAATACCGCTGTATCTTCCCAATGTAGGTGAAGGCATTATCCCTGTTCATTGTAGGGAATGCAAGGAGAACCCAGAGCGTCTTGTCACTTATGCTAGGCATACACATACCGACCTACTCTGATATCTTCCTCCGATATCTTTCCGGGAGGCTAACGTGATGACGTCATCCCGTTAGCCTCCCGTTACATTCTGGGGCCCCTTCAATCGGCTGGGCACCCTTTGTGTGCCGGCCATAAGCTGCTATGAAGACGCCGCTTTATTGCAGCTTATGGCATCGGCTTTCATCGGCTCCCATCGGCCAGAGAAGATAGGACATGTCCGTTCTCTGGCCGGCCGAGAAGTGGGGCGACAGGGATCTGTCGCCCCATGTGGGCACATGCCGATTAGCGGCCGATTTTTAACCTGACCGGCGGTGAGAGCCCGCACGCCCGTCGGTCAGATTAAAAATCGGCCGCTTATCGGCATGTGTATGCCTAGCATAAGGTGACAACAGGCGAATAAAAAAAGGAAATGTGCCAGAAATGGCCCGCTGGCCGTAGTTTAAACATGTCCGCTCTTACATGAATGGGGATAACACAATCTCTAAAACAAGTGCTTTTCTTAGTAAGCCATAGTTATAGGCATTTCCTGCATCCCAAAACTCACCATACCTGCATGCTTGTTCCAGGGCAATTACCAAGTAGAAAAGAGAAGATTAGTGTGGAAGACAGGGAATTGTATTCTATAAACCCAAATCCGCAGAGCTGCTTCTATATTTAGGCCCTGACAGTTTTATTAAATATATTATAGTAATTAAACATTAATTTCAAAAAAGATTTTGTCAACTCACAACATAATAAGCTTGGTTATGGTAATGTCTCGGGTCAGTCAAATGGATGTCTTGATCTGAATTTATCAAACATTTCAACATAACATTGTTTATTTATGTAAAAAGAAATCAGCAACCAAGAGACAGTTCATTTAGAGAGAAATTGGAAACATCACTTTTAATAAACTTTAGATAACTGATTTAAAAAATTTTTTTTAATTCGAGATCATGCAATGTAAGAGAGTGTCAAACTGGAAATCAAACCCACCATGAATTTACTAGAGAATGAAAAGAGAGAGGTGAAAATATACAGATCATGGCTAAAATGTGGACTAATGAGCAAAGACTGGGTGCTGAGACAAAGTGTTGTGTTCTAATCCCATTTCAGGGTAATGTCTGTAACTCTGTATGTCAAATCAAACTGTTGGCCAAATTTAGTAAATAAATCATGTATAATCCATATTATATCTGTGGAAAGCCTCACATACTCAATTTTAGCAAAAGATGATAACATATTGATAAGTTCATCACTTTCCAGAGGCCACATAGACATAGCAGTTGGGAGGAATTTACCCCCAAAGAATCAATTTGGCATACTCTGTGTTGTGATCACATGAGGGACTTATAGGGCCACATTATCATCCGTGCTACATAGCGAAGCTGATAATGCGCCCACTTTAAATAAATGGACTGACATACAACTAACTTATCTGAAGGCCACAGAGGCTTGAACTGACGAATAGGGTGCTATGATGGGCTGTTGAGACAGCCATGTCATAACCCATTGTCTTCAGTGCTGCTTGTGCACTGCATCTGGATTTTATCATAGTGTACCCATAGCCTTGCAATCAGCATGCATTTAAACTAAGATACTGCTATATGTGTGAGAGATGCCATCTTATCTGTACAGAAGATACAGAAATCAAAAACCTCAACTCACAGTGCCTATAAAGTCCAGTCTAAGAATTTATTATTAGCATATAGTAATAAAAGAAAATACCCAGGAATTTCAAGAGCTGAGCAGTCCCACTTTCTCAGGGCTTTGCACAGCATGGTATGGTATTGCTGGACAGACAATTCCAAAGGTTTCTTTTTGGATTTTTGGTTTGTTCTGTATAAATCTAAGCTTTTTGGGCTGATATTAGACTTTGATATTAAATAAAAAGAAATTGTATTCAGATCTTTTTTCAGCCATGTGCTGTAAACAAATTTACCAAATCTTATCTGTGGAACCTCAGTAAAATGATTTTTTTGCACCCCCAATCCTGGTCAGTGTTGATGTTAAAGATGTGACAAAAAGTGTACAAACCCTTCAACCAATGACAAGCTGTGACATAAGCACTGACGGTCTTTACTACCAGACCGTTTCGGTTTTTCCCTATGTAGCGTACAAGTTGCTAAAGTGAGTAAGGACTTGTTTACATGGTCAGTTTATAACCAGCCAAGCAAGCAATTGGAATAACCGACCGGTGAACATGTCATGAGGTATCCGTTGGTCTGTTTTCGGGCTTTCACCCGATAGACCTGCCACATGATAATTATGTAAATGACCCCCAACAGCCCACTAAATGGCAGTGTGAATGTAGCCTTAAGGTCCACTTTATGTATCTGGTGGCAGAACCCTTGACATGGCAAGATAAGGGGTCAGGAGCCCTTCCTATATGTTCTGTAGGGCTGGGTATACGTTCAATGGAGGTTACAGTTAGAGATGATAGAATTTTTCAAATTGCTGACTTTGTGAGCTAATTGCAAAGCCTGTGAAAATGATATAATCACTTAAATAACTGGAGACGTAGAGAAGGGCTGTGGGAACATTTGAAAAAAAAGTATGTCTCTAGCACATGTAGTTTTTGCATAAATTAGGTTAAAAAAAGTTAAAATTTACATTGTGATGATACCATGCTCAGAGGCTTTGCAATTAACTCAAAATAGTCGAATTTTTGAAAAACAATTCGACCATCTCTAGTTACAGTCACAGAGCCTTAACTTAAAAAGCTAATTCAAAAGTAGCTTTGGATTTTAGACAGTTTGAGTCAATGTTTTGAAGTTTAGGAGCGGATAATTTAAATTGCCTTTTTATTAATGGAAACTGCCATAGGCGAGGACAGGTTATATTTCAGAGGTCTAACATGCCCCAAACCTAAAGCTTTTAGCAAAGTGCATTCTTCCTACTGATTGGTTAGTTCTAGCTCTGATTTGACAGGGAGGATAATGGACCTCTACAGAGAGACCCTTGACCACAGAGACAGGGTCCTTTCTTCTGTGTGGTTACTTTGTAGAGAAAATAAACTTACAGCTTTCGTTTTGTGATACCAGACTCTGCTGATTAAAACTAAAACTTCTGTTGGACTTTAATTTTAAATTCTGACTTGAGTACACCTTTAGAACATAAGCAAGCAGCAGATGTGCTTTAATATGTTTAAACAGTTTAGAGTCACATATGAATCCTAGAAACCTGAAATATGTGAACTATGCCTTTAAAAGAGAAAAAAGGCCATTAATCACAGTTGTTATTTATTTATTTTCTAGAGAAATGATATACAATTCACATGATATTCTTTTTGAACATATGTCTCCTGTTGTAATTAAATATTGCAGTAATATGATTAAACAGTAAAGCACCCATACAGACAGTATTTCCAATAACACAGGAGGATTGGCTAAACATGATCTCCCATTACAAGGGGATAAAGTTAAAGTACTAAATGGGTTCGCATCCACTTTCTTTGAAGAATAAACTAAGTAACAAACATGATCCGAACGCTAGTAGGATCTTCCTGCTGTTTACAATATGGCAAACATTGTCTTCAATCTTTGTCAGATGTGTCGGTAATAAAAGCCTAGACGCACGGTACATGCTACAGCCAGAAAGACTAGGAAACTGTTGTTCACATTTGCTTAGAATGTTTGACTATCTAAGCATTCCATACCATGAAACAGATGTGGAGAGCTGGATGCTGAATTGGCCCATTCATTTTCAATGTAAATTATATACTGCCATATCTGCTCCATATTGAGGAGCTGCTGTAATGACTTCAGGAGGGAGAGCTGCAGCGGGAGCCAGTCCTTCTGCTTTTTTACCTAAGTCTGAAATATGCAATCACAAATGTTAGATGTAAAACACTTGAAAATTCCACTGATTGTTAGTTTTCATTTATACACACATTGAATTCTTTGTTAAAAGTAATCAAACATATTCTTCCCGGGGTCCTGGCATCTGCACTTAATTATCCGAGACCCTCAAACCTGCAAATGGAAAGAAAGAAAAATTTAATTGCTATTTAGTTTAAAGTGAACCTGTCGTGAATTTTACATATCTGAAACAAATAGTGTAACCTAAGGTAAGTCACTCTTCCTATCTGTACCAAAATCCTCTTTAGTGCTCCAACTTAGTGTGAATGTTAATTTTTGTAGTGAGGTCACTACTGCATGGATTGGTACCACCACCTAGGTGTAAGGACATGGGGCCTGCTCAGCACATTGCCCTCTAATGAGAGTGTCATGCTAGTCAGTAAAGATGATATACTTAGAAATTATTTCCTTCAGAGTGTTATACAGTACAAAACAGGCTGTTGGGCTCTCTTTAAAATAGTTTTCAAGTTATCTAGGTGACATAATAAGCTTGGATGGATCAGATTTGCACTATTCATCTCTTCACAACCGCTCATAATCAGAAAAAGTAGAACATAGTATTGAGAGCCCTGAACTATATTATTGAGCTGCCATTAGAGGGTAGAGGAGCATTGTACCCTTTCATCTTCTATAGATGACCATTGATCAAAATCAAGTGTAGGGTAGAGATTTTTTTCCAAATTCAACCATTTCAACAATTTTGATTAAATTTCAAAGCCAATGAACATGGTATCAGATGTAGAGAAGGGTTGGGGGAATTCTACAAAAAAGAACGTATCGCTGGAACACAAATAGTTTTTGCATTAATGAAGTTCAACGCAAGTAAAAATTTCAAAAGACGAAATTTCGACATTGACTTTCAACTTAATTTATGCCCAAAATGTTCTGCAGACTAGACTCAATATCCATAATATATCAGTGTAATTGCGGTTATATTACAGATTCCTACAAAACTTCTTATGGAATACATAACGTTGCATCTTTCCTGTTCATATTTATGTTTTATATGTAGAAGGGATACAGTATGTTGTGTGATACCTTGGTTGAAGTCAATGCTTGTGAAAAACGTGGTCCATTGGACTTCCTATTTCATATTGGTGATGATAAAAAGGCATCTGTTTCACAGAAATTTTATGCAGTGCTGTTAATTCTTCCAAGTTTTCTTCTCCTGAATTACAAAACACTCCCTCCACTTTTTGAGGGGTTCTCCATTGCAGGAAGTAAGAGCCTTTTGCAGTTCCAGATGGATGAATTTCTCATCACTCTCCTTGCTAATGACTTGGCTGACCTACCAATTTACCTGTAGTCACTAAAGCTAGGCATACACATGCCGATAAGCGGCTGATTTTTAATCTGTCAGGTTAAAAATCGGCCGCTAATCGGCATGTGCCCACATGGGGCGACAGATCCCTGTTGCCCCACAGCTCGGCCGGCCAGAGAACGGACATGTCCGATAATCTCTGGCCGGCGCGAGCCGATGGAAGCCGATGCCATAAGCTGCAATGAAGACGGCGTCTCCATCGCAGCTTATGGCCGGCACACAAAGGGTGCCCAGCCGATTGAAGGGGCCCCAGAATGCAACGGGATGCTAACGTGATGACGTCATCACGTTAGCATCTCGGAACACATTGGAGTAGGTCGGTCTGACCTACTCGGTGTGTGTATGCCCAGCATTAGATCACTAGCAGAGCGTATTATTAAAACTTGTCTTATCTCTAGTTGGATGATAATGGTGCTACTGTAAATCTAACAAAAGGGTTAGGGTATAATCAGGTCACTCACAGGACATAGAAACAGGTCTACTTTATTTCCCTGATACAGCTGATTATACTAACAGAAACATGTGGGGTAGAATAACGCAAATGCTACTCATTGTCGCTGTTAAAAATGCAAATATTTGAAAAGAACCCTGATACATTCATGATTTAAAAAAAATAAAAAGATAAGGCACCAACATGTTTTGAGGCAACACACAACCTCTTTGTAATGAAACAGCTACAGGGTAGAACATGGAATGTTAGTTTTTCTTCTCCCGGCAAACAGTACAGGTGTTCGACCCGCCACGAGAAGTAGATTATTATTCTTCCACCGGCCGGATTAGGAGCATTAAGATCCTGCCGGAGGAAGAATATTTTCATGAGAGACTGTGTAGAGAACCCGGTCTTCTAGTGAAAAAGATCAGCTTTAAACCGGAAGTGACGACAGGGACTTCACGTTCGGTAATCGAACGTGCCGGAAAAATGCCGGAAGTGACATTTTTTCCAATTCAAATTCCCCACGAACAGGCGGGGAATTTGAATTTATCCACAAACAGGTGGACATCGGACTTTTCTAAAAGACCGAGCCACTTGTTCACGAACGGACATGGCCGATGTTCAGCCATCACTACAGGGTTTTAGTTGTTTCCTGATAAAAAAGGTCCCAGGAACAAACATATAAAGACTTTGAGCAAAGAAAACTCTTCAGTCAGGCCCTTCTCTGTGTGTAAACGTAAACAGCTAAGTGGCACATATATACTGTTCACAATCCTGCAAACCTCTTCTCAGACCTGGTGCATATGGCTATGATCACACGGCTCAATTATGCGATTACACAGCTCAAAGAGAAAAGCGTCTTCCTCCAAAACCTTCATTGCCTGGTTTGGGGAAAGTTGCTCTTGTTTTTATAATTTACAAACCTTTGAACCTTAAACTAGTCAACCTCTGTTGGTCTAGGTTTACTGGTACTTGTACTGTAGCTTTCATTTTTGTCCCTGTTGTTACTGCTGTCCTTTGGGCAGTCTCACCCGGACGTAGGTCTAAAGCTAGCCATACACGTGTCGGATTCCATGTCCGATCGATTCATCATCCGATCGATTCCGGCGATTCTGCGGGGAATCGCAGGTGTGATCAATCGGCCAATTAAGAGTATCCATCGCTGCATACCACCTTGTCCCACGGATTACGGCAGGATTCCGTGTCCGATCGATCACACTCCTCTGTGCAGATCTGCTGGTGAACCATCTGATGTCCTCCACCAACGTGCCCGATTGGCCCTGATTCGGCCCTGAATCAATCTGATGGAACCAACATGTTGGTTCTCTGTACGATCGGATTCTGGGCCCCTGATCAATCGGACCTGGTCGATCAGACAAGGTGGGCTGCACGCGATTCCGGCACGATCGTTTCGCGTGCACGCGCCCGGAATCGATCAGGCCGGAATCCGGTGGGAAACTTACCCGTGTATGGGGGCCTTAATACTGATATAATAATTATTCCATTATGAGGGACTGGGGAAAAAGTCATACCTACTGCAGCTGTATTTATCTTAAGAGTAAAGAGCAGTGTATTGGCATAGATTAGGCTTTCAATGTTCTTATTGTTCTAGCTCTGAATTACTTGTATGCTGCTAAAATTCCCCTGACTGCTGATGAGGGAAAAGCAATTCAGGGTTCTGAGTTATGGCAGTGGGATCCAGAGACCAAGTCTGGTAAAGAAACAGGAGATCTTGGTTAACTTCAGCTTATCAATGCTTCACAGTACTTTGGAAAAGAACCAACATTTACAGAGAGGGTGGTCTCCAAAAAAATGAAGGATGGTAGCTAGGGAATGTCTCTGAAAAAGCTTAAATTATGGGCAATATGGTGTAAACTGCAATTCCCCTTTAGGTTACTAAGATTTCATTCTATTTTATCACCTGCCCGTACATAATTTTAATATAAAAAGATTACACAGAATTTACTGAATAAGCAAACATAACACTGTGTATCTCTTAAGTATTCCATAAAAAGAGTTTTTATTTTAAATCCCAATCAACACATAGAAGAGCCATCAATTTTCAAACAGCACCACATCTTGAAAGGCAAAATATTCATAATATTTACTTCATAACTGTTGAGTGCAGAATGCAGACCCACAGCTATCTGAAAGACCATATTAATCAAAACCCCATGAACAGATGGCTTCCCAGTTTGCTACTTTGAGTAACATAAAATGCAATGTGAATGTCATTTTGATTGCACTGAATATCCAATGTATTTTTATTCCATAAATTTGTTAGGAGGAAATCTGCAAAACATTATTGTCTTGTTCTAATATAACCTTATATTATTGTTCTCGTTTTATGCATCTCTGGTGACTTAATAGTCTCCATACAATACGCTTTAAATGATGTCTAAAAATTGCTTGATAATGTTAACTAATCCTTGCTAGGAATAAAAGATATGCGTGGTTTGATTTACTGTGGTCATAAGCTTACTCACAGGCCGTCAATCTTGAATGGTATAGCAGGGATGCCTTATATTGTTCTACTAAATGTAAATTGAAATTGGCAATAGAGCTATACAAATATGATGTAGGCACCTGTAGGTATATGTAATTATAGCCTTTTTCCAGGGAAGGCTGCCAATCCAACTCTGTGAGCCTTCCTATTAGTGATCGGCGAACTTAGGCCAGGTCCATCTGCAAACAGGCGCTTGCGGGAAGATTCTAATTCCCCGTCTATTCGCGGGCAATTTGAATCAAAAAATGTACGTGACATCACTGATTCTGAATATGTGAAGGGGGGGCAGCTAATTTTAACAGGTTATTCTTTTGAAAATGATAGTTAATGGGCAGAATGCCCAAGGTTAAATAACTGTTGTTAGGGTAGTGAATACAATGAGAAGAGCCAAGGACTTTGATGCTGCAGGACTGCGTTGGCATGCCTGGAGCAGATAAGCTACCAATAATGGTAATTAAATTCTAAGGTTAAAGGAAGGCTTGAAGGAAAACTACATTGGCAAGTAGCAACCAAAGCAACTTGGTTTCTAAATGTCTACTGAATGCACTACAAACAACACAGGACCCATGAGGCCACCTTACACATTACCTAGGAATTTTAGTAACTTATGGCAATTTTAATAATTGATTTAAGCTCCCCCCATACACCTTTAAATCACTTCATACAATTTCCATCAGATCTACCAACAACTATGTAGTGTCGGGTCCTCCCTAATAGAATACATAGAGATTGGAAGGTATAGCAAGGTCCTAGTATTACCGTATATGCCGGCGTATAAAATGACTTTTCAGTACCTTAAAATCCTCCCCAAAGTCGGGGGTCGTCTTATACGCCGGATGCC
>CM070033.1:160105265-160116144 GCA_036250615.1 Ptychadena robeensis
GAGAGGAGGGGTGTGTATTCCTTTAAATTGTGCACACTCGTGCGCGTGCCCGCGTAGTATTGCAAGCCCGCGCATGCGCACATGCGCTACTCGGTGGCTGCCATTGCTCGTGCAGAGCCTTCTCCATGCTGAGGGTACCCCATGGCAGGGGTATACCCACACCAACCCAGGTAGTCATCATCCTGGGGGAGAGGCTGCGCCGCCCGGGGACCCCATTAACCATACTGGGGACCCCGACGGCGCTGCACTCCCCCCAGGGCAATCAGGGGGCTGACAATGTCACAGAAGACAGGGGAACCACAAAGGGAGGGTTGCAAAACACCTTTCCACCATACCACTGGAATATGTTAGGTTTGGCTCAGGCTAAACAGATCACAATTGAAAGGAAAAAACCTGTACATGAACTAAGAGCATATAAATATTCTTGTAATTGTATTTTGCTTACAGTTCTCATACAATTGTTCCCCACGTGTACTTTTCTAACGCCAAATAAGATATCAATCTATATATTCCAATACAAAATGCAATAAAGTAAAAGAACACAAAGTACACAGACCTTTATTATACGATTATTGGTTAGTGTGGTTCTTGTCAATATTGGAATTCTCTTTAGGAGAACCAATAAAATGGAACTGGTATTAAATAAAAATCTGTTAACGTAATCTGCTGGTATATATGGAAATGTTTCTGCTGCTTATAAAACTGATGATATATGAAACAGCAGTTTGATTGTGAGGAGAGACATTTCCCAGACACGGCTGTATTCCTATTCATTAATATTAATCCTATTTTAGGGCTGGGGTGCAAGGGTGAGTTTCAGTACTGTTACTACCCAAATGAATATAACCTTTCAACAGACAGATAGTAGAGGGGGCAGGTCAAATGCATCACAGTCACTGCAATAATTTTTTTACTGATAAATAACAGACACATTTCTTAAAGAGAATTTTATGAAATTTGCGTCTATTATGTTCTCAGGGCAAATTCTGATAGAGCTCCCCTTAAAAAAGAGAGATACATTAATTATGACCACTTTCCATGGTGCTGAAACTTTGTTTTTTTATAGTTTTGGAAGTACAAAGGTTAATATAATATATATTTATATATTTTTTCTATCAATTGCAATGAAAAACATCATTATGTATTAATACAATAAACTGTCCTTTAGCATTGGAGGGGTCCATTGAAATGGTGTCCTAACAAAAGCACTATGACGCCATATTGCTCCATGCCAGGCTATTTCTCATTTCAGGTGTTTAGGAGGTATTATTAATAATGGGGCTCATGTGCCTCCTTACTGTCCCTTTAAGGCGGACTAGTATGTATATGCCCCTCTCTTTTGAACTGAATTTAGGGTCTCATGGAGTCCTATACAATCCACATATACATTTCCAGGTTCCAGCAAGCACAGACTTAAGCTCACCCTTTCTTCCTGATGAAAGTTATTTATTTTCTGAGTGTGTCTATTTAAATTTTCAATTTTTTTTGTGGAACTTAAAATCATGGCCTCGGGGAAGGAGAAATCACTATGAGTGACCAACTAATTTCCCCTCATTCATATTATTTGTAAAGCTGGCCATACACCTATAGATCCCTCTGTCAGATATCCTTTAGATCTACCAACAACTATGTAGTGCCGGGTCCTCTGCAATTGAACACAGGTAGACTTGATTGTTTAGAAAGTCCCTCATATTACATGGTTTAAAGGTGTATGGGGGGGGGGGGGGGCCTTAGACGTCTTTCTTGAATGGACATCAATTATGACTGCTGCCATGTACATGGTTATATGCACTGCCCTACATATAAATAAAGACTTAAAGCCCCCACCTTCAGATAACTCCATACAATTCCCTTTAGATCTACCAACAACTATGTAGCATAGTGGCCTCCCTGATAGAATACATAGTGATTGAAAGGTTTAGAAAGCTCCTCATTTTACATGGATTTATTAGAACAAACATTCTACCAATTCAAGTTCAGATCTATCAATATATTTTAGTTAATGAAGCTTTCAGAACTGGGCACAGTATTATAAATGAGAAATAACTTATTAACTACATATCAGGACTTCCCTCCTTCAGCTGGTGAACACCCTTAAAAATGAACCCCTAAATTGTTTATACCATACTCACTGACTGGCCGCACTGCTTGCCTACCTTGATACTGTACCATAAGTACTGTAGTTTTTTGAGATCATAATGTGTAATTGTATCTTATGCCTTACTGAAAACAAGATGCCCACAGCACCAATGGAACAGAAGTACAAGGCACACAACCTAGTATAACAAAGTTTAGTCTTGTTGCTGGTAAAAGAAAAAGATCAAACAATGCACATAAAAGAGGCTTACCCATAATTGTGCAGGCTTACCCAGCAATGGTAAGGACATTGACAAGGAAAGTGTCACATGCGAATGTCACATTCTGTGTTTATTAGCCAAAAAAACCTTATGTCAAACTTTGTCAAACGTAACCCTATGGTAACATGTGATCCTATTTTATAGCTGCAAAACTCTACCCTATGCATTCCCTAAAACACCCTTATTTTTCTGCTTGACCCCCCCCATACCTACCTGCTTTCCCTTCCCACTCAAACTCAGTCTAAATATTCTTTTAGCACAACCAAATCAGGTGGAAACAATGTTTAGCAAAAGGACTTACCCCAATCAAAAGTAATCTCAGTGTTCTAAAAACCCCTAATACTGAATTTCACACCATATTTTCATCCAGGCATTTAGTTCTTTAAACTCTCGCTGTCTATCCTTCATTGCGTATAGTACAGGTAATTCTCCAGAGATAATTTCGGACTTTTTCGGACTATATGACAGACTTTATTTAAAATCAAAATCAATGGGAAAGTGTTGCTGCAGCTTTTGGTTCAAATATGTAAAAAAATAAAATTCTTGTCCCAACCATCCTGGGACCAATAGCTATGCCTCCCCCATGAGGCAGAAATGTGTTGCATTCCCTCCAGCCAAGCCAAAAAGCCACTACCAAGAAGAGACCTAATCTGCATTAGCACTAGCAGTGCCCATTCTCTGAACACACTGAACAACTTATGGAGACAGACATTTTACAATTACATAGCATGAGTTGTGTATTTACATTCTGCATTGCAATAAAAACATGTTGTAACAAAGACGCATATCTCCTCCAACAAAGAAAATAGCCGCTTATGGGAAAGTTGTTCAATGACAGATTGTACATGTGTCCCTTCATGAGTTGGTCAGTGTGTTCAGACAATGGGTACTGCTAGTGTATAGACACATGATAAAGTTTCAGCCCTGACACTCTGCTGCAGTGACGACCTCCCTCCTGGCACTGGCCTTTTGGCTGGAGGAATACAGAGTGAATACTGCATGGTCCAGTCCTGCCTACGTTGCTGGAACATTCTGTGTATTTACTTGATATGTGAATGACTGTGTCCCTGTTTCTTTCCCCCCTAATTTTCTCTCCAAAACTTCAGGGGTGTGTCTTATGGACCAAAATGCTGTAACCCTGGATGTCCTTGGAAATCATAACAATTTTTCATGAACCCAAACCTCATGCCTGCATATAAATCATAAAATGCTATGCTGCTGAAACCTCAGAGTAAGGCTGTATACATACTGTATAGTTACTATTTGAAAGCAGCTAGGGCTTCCATACACCACTGATTATTTCTGATCTTGACCATTACAAGGATTTGATGCCAGGATTTATAATATTGTGCAACTTCTTTAGTGTCGGAAGTAAATGCTGACCTTGGATGATATTTAAACAAATAGGATTCCGTCCTTCTGAAGAGGAAAACAAATGAAGCGAGAGTTGGGAAAGTACTGTTATCTCTATGAGTTACTAAACAAACATTCCCTGAACCAGAAGACCTCTAATATGAGGTCCACATTAAAGACCTGCCCACCCACCTCTTGCAGGTTTACAGATTTGTTTCCCTATAACCGTGTAAGTTATTATTGCTATATTGAAACAAAAAGGAAGCAATGAAACTGGTGGCAGCAAAAAAACCTGCAGAAGGCAATTAGACTTCATTTATTTTCACGGGTGTATTTGATTTGGTTTAATAACGCTCTATAGCTGAGGTCATACGTCCTGCTGACGTGATGAGCGATAACATGTGTGGCCTGTGCTTATTCAGTTGTGGTGTATTAGCTTCCCGGCACACGTAAAGCCCTGAACAAATAAGACGGCTTAACTACTTTTAAATCACACATAACTGGTAATAAATTGAAGTCCTAGGATTAAAAATAAGCCAAAAGCTCTGAAACCTCTCTGTGATCTAAGTCCCACCACTGACCTCCACTTGGCTGTTTTAGTAAGCTTTAGCTAATTATTTCATTTGATAGGATGGCCTAATTTTCTGCAGCCTCTTCAGTCTTAATCTGTTCCCACTGAAACTAAAAAGAAAAGAAAAGGAGAGAGCAGTCAGCTATAAATGGAATACCATTGTATGATAACCACAAGCAACTTGCCAGATTTTGTACTATTTTGTTATGCTTTTACTGATTTTCATTGTAATAGGAGCTTTAACTACAATTTACAAATCAACACCCAGAGCCTAATGTTAGGGCTATATGGTCAATTTTTCATTTTTATTGGATAATCCAACAAGACAATAAGATGAGGTCTAGAACCTGATAATTTCTGACATCGTTCACTGCCATACCTTGGTGGAAAGTTTTGAAACAATGTAATCCTGAGATTCTGTGCTATTGCAGTAAATAAAAAATATTAACGTTTGATGGTGTTTCATACCTACAGGCCTTGAGGTGTTATTTTTATATAAGCTCTGATATGGTCCTACACATAGTTGGCGCCATAGTTGACACAAATATAGCTATAAGTGCAAACATTTTGCTATTAGAGAAGATGCTTGAAATCTAAGAAAACGTTAGTTTGGCTATTTTACCTGACTAGAATAATAATCATTTTGGCACCTAAATGTTTTTTGTATCATATTTCATGTAGACAGGATGATATTTTACTGTGGTAAGCATACTTAGAGGAGGCAATACAGGGTCAGCGCCAGAGAATATTGAATGGATGAGCACAGGGGGCAGGGGTTCAATGTCACTTCTGGTAAGCAGAAACTTACAGAAAGTGATATAGAGGAGTGACACTTCTGTACAAGTACAGTACAGGTAAGCAAAATTCCCTCCACACCTATCATTCAGACAAGTGGTGTAGGAAGTTAGGAGGGAGAATAATGCCCCCGCCTTAATGAGGACAGAGGGGGCATTACTCTGCCTACTAACTTCCCACCCCCTGGTTGCTTGCAGTTGAGCGGGCACATCAACATTATTGGGCAGGCCTGTTCCCCTGGGGCTCGCCCATAGTGCTGGGACAATAAAGCTTTTGGATAAGCTAAGTCATTAAAAAAGGGATTACAGATAACTTGGCAATCAATTGGAAAACAGACAAACTTCATAGGGGTAGGTTGGGGACAGTTAGACGGTCCCCGGTTAGAATATTGCTACACTGAAACAGTTTTGTTAAGAGGAGTGGTCCAAAATTACTCCAGATCGTAGCAGGTCTGATCTGCAACTACAGGAAATGTTTGGTTGAGGTTATTGATGCCAAAGGAGGGTCAACCAGTTATTAAGTCCAGAGGTTCACATACTTTTTCCACCCTGCACTGTGAATGTTTACATGTTATGTTCAATAAAAACATGAAAACATATAATGTTTGTGTAGTATTATATAAAGCAGACTGTGTTTTTTATTGGTGTAACTTAGATGAAGATCAGAGCACATTTTATGACCCATTCATGCAAAACTCCACGTAATCCCAAAGGGTTTACATACTTTTTCTTGCAAATGTACTTCATTTGATGATCGCAATATGGAATATAAATATTGCTGCTACCAAGACCATTAGGACCATTTCCAAGTATTGGAAGGATAATGATCAGTTGTTATTCTATTTCATCTTTTATATGATAGATTTCAAAACAGTATGTATTTATATTTGTATTTTGTTTATAATAAAATTTTAATTCATTTGGAAATGTGTTTTGTGTTGTGTTTTTCTTTGAATTGTGGCTTCTGTGCAGAAGCCAGTTCAGAGGATCGGAGCCAGCGTAGCAGCGCAGATCGGTGAGTTTGCACTGCTGAGGCTCTGATCCAGGCTGTCCAGTGCTATACTGACAGGTCAGCACTGGATGACCTGGTCTTGGCAGCAACACCAGGGGAGTTAAAAAGGTTTTAAAACAAAATATTTGATAATAACCCATTATGGTTTTATAGCCATTCTTGCAGTAAAGGATAATAAGAAAAAGCCAAACTTTTGACAGCAAGAGGTCCACTGCTTGCTGTTATTAACACATGACCATGTAATTGTAAATGGTGTCCTTATACATACTAGGGCATAAGGTCAAAGTAATAATCAAGTTTCATTAAATCCTTTACTATGCAATTTTCCCTTATTTTATGCAGGGACTGTAAGCAATCAAATACTAAAATAAACTCCCCAGGGCTGAAACAGTGGCTCTCAACATTAGATCACTTTGGTGTCTGGAATACCAGAACCTGCATTGGGAGATATTTTATAGCTTTGATAAAAAAGACCCCTGATAGCAATATATTCCTATGCTATTTGAACTTTACACCTAGAGTGTCATTTAATTTCTCAGTTCTTTTCAGCACCAGGAAATCTATAACCGCCAGTACAAAAGCATTAAGCCATTTCAGAGACTATTATTATAACCTTTGCCTGCCATTGTAGTGTTTTGTATACATTGCATAGCTCGGTGCTTTATACTATATGTCAAGTGGGGGGAAGTGATAGAGTTAGAGGATATTTGTAAACTTTACATTTCTCATAGGCTGTATTTACACAGTCGCTTTCAGGGCTCTTTCACAATTGTGTCTCAGTACCGCAATGCAGCACGGCTAGCATTACTACAATGTACACAGGTTCCCATACGGTATGCTAATGCCGTATGTCAGTGCAAATTCCCCAGAAGTCTGTATTTTTGTAGACACAGTGCAGCACCAGTGCCAGTAAGGACATCAGACGTGAAAACCGTAGGCTCATCGCCCTTAGTGTGAAGGGGTCAATGGTAAAGTCAAAGACTGACAACCGCACATAGTGGGCAACAGAAACAAGCTATTAAGTGCTCTGGTGTTAAAAATTAGTTCACCTTTATGTATAGTGATGGCCGAACATCGGCCACATCCGTTTGCGAACAGGTGGATTGGACGTTTAGAAAACTCTGAAAAGTCCACCTATTTGAGGGGAAATTGAATTGGAAAAACCGGTACGCAAAGTTTCTTATTCCGATTACAGGACCTGACTTCATTGACGTAACTTCCAGTTTCTAAAGCCGATTTCTCACTAGAGACTGGGGTCCAGACATGTCCTTCCCGTTTTGGCCAGGAAAGTCAGAACAAAAGCGAACATTCTATGTTCACGGCCAAAATGTCTGCCTTGCAGACAGTTCACCCATTACTATTTATGTACTGCATTGTCGGATCCAGGAGTCTCATTGCCTTTCTTATTTGGCCACCAACTGCTTATTGTATGAATGAGAGTCTGCCAGTATGCCAAGACCAAGAGTGGAAGTAAAAGCAAGCATAGTAATAATAGTAAGAAGTTAGGCTTTGTTAACCAGTTATGCAAAGAATTGATGGGGATCTCACACTACACAGCTGCAAGCAATTTCTGGCCAGTAGAGAGTGTCGAATTTGTTTAAAAATTCGACATTTCGCCATTTCGAGTTAATTTGCAAGAGCCCCTGAACTTGGTATATCACAAAACTTGCCTGGAGATGTAGAGAAGGGGGGGGTTATACTCCAAAAAAGAAGTAGTCTCTAACACAAATAGTTTTTGCACAAATTAAGTGCAAGTCAAGTAAAAATTTCGAAAATGTAATTTCGACTGAACTGTGAACCTGATACCATGTTCAGGGATTTTGCATATCGCTCAACACGTGTAGCAGTCGAAAAATTGACCATTCTCTAATGGCCCGTAACCGTTTCTGGCTGCAGCATGTGTTGTTGAAGGGCGCATCAAGTTTGCCCATGGTGTTCACGGGTGGGTTCATTGATTCTTCACAGATTGAAAGATCATGAAAAATAAAATAAAATTCGCCTACTACATGAAATGGTTATTGTGAATTAAATGTAAAGGAAACCAAAATAGTAACAAGAATCAATTCATAGTTCACCAGTTTCTAGAGATGCGTATAGCTGTATTACACACACACACATTTATATTGTTTTTTTTTGTTTAGGTATAAGGTCAAGGTATACTGGGTACAATTTTTTGTATTAGTATTTTATTTATAAAACAGTTAAAGGTATGCTCAACAGCGCTTAGCTTACAGTACTTGAAGAATAAGTGCATTCAAATGACTCTACTAGTGAGGGTAAACTGTTTTAAAAATGTTATGGAAAGTGATGATTTCTATTGATTCTTGACATGATAAAAAGACACATCTGTACATGTTTGTTTGTTTGTTACTAGTGAGTGGGAACATACAGCAATTACAATGTCAGTGAGTCTTTGAGAACGTAATCTGGAAACCCTTACTGTCCAGGTCCTGTTATCTACAGAATGAAAGCAATTACTTGAAGAGTGTTAAACTGCATGTCCTATTTACAAACGGATGGATGGGATGACACCTCCTCCAACGCTCCTACTTCTGGATACTAAAGCCAACAGAAAATTATCTTGTAATCATATCCACTTTCACATTATGCAGGAATAAATTCTATTATTAGACTAAAATAATAATATTATTAATCTAAGATGGTACCGACTGACGCACAGCATATACTATGATCGGCATTTGGCAACTGCAGAGTTTCCAATGCTTGGGGTGTTGACATGTGTTCAGGCGCCTGAGGTAAGGGGGATGGGGACTAGGGCTGAAATGACTCAGTGCCAAGGAACAAAGGGTTACATAATCTGTCCAGCTTCTGGCCACGGTCTTGGACTTCTTCCTGTTTTTCCCAATGTGGGTAATGACACGATTGTGACAATCATAGAGAGAGGGGGGGGGGTTAATTCAAACTAATAACAAGTTCTGTGTATTTGTGGTATAGGCTAGGCGGGGGTGCCAGACTGTCAAGAGGGCAAGGAACGGCATAGGCAGGTGATCGGGGGGGTAGGCACTCCTAATATTACACATACTTAAGTGTGTGTTGTGGCCTCAAATCAATACGGCACCCATGGGTGGGCTTGGCCCCTCATGGCCTGCCCATAGTGCCGGCACTGGGTACAGGTCATGCTTCTCTACCTTGATGGCTAAGATCAAGTGTGCTATCTGTTTCTTATCCATTCCCTATGGGTACAGAATGTCACTCACGGTAAGAGGAGGGCTAGTAGGTCCCATATGGCAAACCCTTATTACCTGGTATGTCTTGAGGTAAGGGGTACGATAAATATCTCTCTAGCATTCTAGATCCCCTTCGGGGAGTAATTGGTAGGTGACAGGAAATGTCTCCTCATCCCAGGTCTCAGATTTTTCCCATTGTGGGCATTTTTCTAGTAGCAGGCCAGGTTATTACCTATAATCATTCCTCCTGATTGAAAGCAGCTCTTCTACCTCCCTGTGATTGACTGGGGGTTTAAGAGGAGGCCCTTGGTGTACTGTAAATTCACAGGTGACACTGTAGTACTTCCTTTTGGGGTGGCAACTACATAAGGAATTTCTACAGTCCCATGCTTTTTGAGCACAGGGCACTTATTTATTTATTTTTTCTGTTCCCCATACCCTTTGCATGTTTGTTCATTCACTTGTACAGGTGTTTTCATAGTGGGGAGGGACTGCACATAGCTTTGACCCAGCAGTCCCTACAAGATGGAGGACCCTCTTGGGAGGGGACCTATTCGAGATAGTCCTTTTCAGAGGTCCCTAGTACTTGGGAGACTGGACTCTGGTCGTGGTGATCCAGGGAATGGGATGTCGAGGGTCCTGTAGCTTTGACTACTTGACCCACTGGTCACCAATACCAGGTTACCTTTAGGAGTTGAATAATCAAGAGCATATATTACTTTTTGGCACTGAGTGCAAGTTTCAGGGTTTGTGTGTGCTTTACACACGAGGGCTTAAAAAAACAAAACAAAAAAAAAAAACTGTCACCTCCCTGTAGTGCCACGGAGACTAATGCTGTATCTACATGATGGAAAACTGCACAGTTTTCCAGTGCGTAGACCGCGGGGAAGCCGTGCAATCCCTTATGGGGAATGACATGCCAGTCTATACTGGGGACACATGCCGCGTCCATTGGTAAACAATGGACGCAGTGTGTGACGCACGCAAACCTCGCCCCTTGGCCACAGTTTGCCAATAATATGCATAGGATGCGGTATTGCCGGCATGGCAATACCACGTCCTAAACAGTGCCCACTATGGGCATGCACACGCCGCCGTGGCCCATAATGCCCACCCGTGGTTGCTGGGGCGCTGTAGTGTAGCCTAAGGCAGGGGTGTCCATAAATTTTGCAAAGAGGATCAGGTTTGCTGAGGTGAAAATCTGTGGTGGCCGAACATTCAGTCTGGCATCGTTAACATTAACATTAAATTCAAATGAACTATACCTTGGTTCATTAGCCATTGACTGCCATAACTTGATGAATTCTACCTCTAGGCATGCAGGGTTTTGTAGTCCTTCCAGCTGTCCAGGAATATTTTACCTAACCCCAGAAGTCCTAACCATTCTCCTAGCTAAGGAATATGGAGACACATGGCATGGCTGCAAGCAGAGCTGTGTAAACTTAGGATTTTACTATTCACAGGAGAGGGGACAAGACAAAGTCTATGCTGCCGCTTTCACACTGAAATGGTATATGTGTTTCTTATGGAAGATGAGAGTGGTCTTGCTGCACTTGAAGCAAGTCCTTAAGCCATGTATAAAAGAAAAAAAAAAGGTGCTGGTT
>CM070033.1:160133153-160155560 GCA_036250615.1 Ptychadena robeensis
TGTTTTTTAAAGTTCGTCTGCCCATTGAAGTCTATGGCGGTTCGCGAACTTTTGCGAATGCTCACGTCCGCCGTTCGCGAACATCAAATTCCGGGTTCGCGCCATCACTACTTATCACCAAGCTTCTTTGAGAGTATTTGTAGATACTGCTTCGAGATACGTGTTTTTTGAGGGGGGCACTCATAATCGTTGGCATTGGACTCCCATCACCTTAAACTAATTTTAAGAAAATCTTTATTTCTCATTTCCCCACAAACACAAAACCCACCCATACCTCAACAGCTATTACTTAACCCCTGTATCTAAATCTTACAATGGGGAACGCCCAATGTCACGGTTCAGTTGACCATGTAAATTTGCCCTAACTTAATCTCTAAAACTAGCCCATAACACTATCCTTAAAGTACACCTAAGCTCACCTTATGAACTTGCTGTCAAGCCCTTCATTATATGGACATTCTGTCCAAGAAAAAAAACAAAACCCTACCTGTAAGGAGAACAGATATGGCCAAGGCATTTTGACAGCTTCTAGACTGTCTCGGGTAGGACAAGTTAGTAATATTTGTACGTCAGCAACGTCACTTCCTGTTTTTCCAATTCAAAATCACAGCGAACAGGCGGGGAATTGGAAGTTCCCCGCGAACAGGCGCCTGTTCGGAAATGTTCGGCCATCACTATCTCCAAACATACAGAGAAACAAAGATCTTCTCGATGCAGTTCATTAACTCCTGAAAGGCTGGTAGCTAATAGCATATTGGGGAAACAGCAGGTAAATTTATTTTTTAGGATTGCGGAGTGTTTCTCTACCATTAAAACGGCTCAGGGGTAAGTAAATATATATATATTTTTTTATTTTAGTCTTTAATAAAACATTGAAAGATTTGCATATAGTGGAATGTTATAACCTCTGTCAGGTCTTATCACTAAGGATATTTATCCTCTCTCTCTGTCCGTGTAGCCAGGTATTGATAAATACATTCTATGTTCTATTTAAGTTTAAGAGATATCCCTTTGGGCATTAGCGTTAACTGTAATGTGAATTCATGTTTTTTAAATAAATCGTCAATTCCAACTATTTTAACTAGGTAATATAAAAAGGAAGACAAATGCATGAGAACCCCATCCTCTATTTTCTAAGATTCTATTCATAAGATTCAGAACACAATGAGGCCTCCTATTTCTGAAGTAACTCACCCATTGAAAACTTTTTGTTTGATAGAAAGTGAGCATAAAAGCAAAAGTTTGGAAAATTCGTTTGTAGATGACTTTTAAAGCTAAATTTCAAGCAAGAAGCTAAATTGGAATACACAAATGTCTATATACAAAAACATGGCAAAGCACTGATTCATATACCTCTGCCAGACATTACAGCCAAGATAGTGACACCACATACTTTCTGTTACAGTGAAGGAATACAGTGGTCACAATATGCTAGAAGCACACTGATACATATTTTGTAATTTTCTTTTTGTGATAGAACTCGAGTGGCTGATACTTGACCCTGATCCCAACATCCATACTTGACCTCATTAACACTCCCATAGCTTTATTTCTGTAAGCATAAGCGAAAGAGGTGTGGTCAGGTTGGAAAATTTAAAAATGTATGTAATTTTTTTTCAGTTTATTGATCAATTTGTATCCAGTTGGATTTTGGAGTATACACCTTTACCTTTATCGCTGGAAAGGAATTGAATTTAACTACACTTTGGGGTAGTAGGATTAATTGAAATAAGGTTGACATTCAATATTTAAACTGCACAAGTCAATCAAATAGAAAATCAATCAACTCAAATGTAATGTATGTAGTCTAGCTCAAATCTAGATATGTTGTGTATTACAGGAAGATAATAATATTTCAGATTAGGCTCTATTTCAGAATAGTTTATTTTATGAAAGTATAGGTAGAATTAAATGGAAATACACATTTTTTGTCTACCTTTGGATATTGAAAGGTATTTGCTTGGCCTGGTGATCCCGCATTGGTGACCCCAGGCATTGCGCACAGCGCATACATCATAGTGGAAGCAGGTCACCTTGTTCTGATGTAGGGATCCATTCTGTCCAGACTGCTTTTCGGCCAAACGACACCCCAAGATCTCTACACATTGCAGGCATGTTCCACTGACCCCTAGTGGTGGGTGCAGTTCTGGCTAACTCAGCAGCCTTGGGGATGTGTTTGATACAGAAAAGCCCAGGTGGCCGTGTTCAAGATTGAATTCCTACAGCTTCAACCAGCTGCGGAATATTCGCCATCGCCAGCAGTGTGCTTGGGTGCACCTCTGTGTTTACTGCTGCATTGCTAACCTGCTGGTCTGCATGTATCCTTTTTTTCCCACAGTGACACAACCTGATGGGCTGGACTCTCCTTGCCCTGACCCTGAATCATTATTGACCTTGTCTCTTGCCTTGTCCTTTTGTACCACGCTTCCTCTGACTCTGATTCTGGTGTATGGCCTTTGCCTTGCTTTGGACTACCCCTATAAAAACTGTCAAATGGATTTCTGGTGTTGGTTGTGATTGTTAGCCCAGGCGCATTACAGTTATTGTGTAGAAGAGTCAGAATATCAAGTTCTTTACTAGGGGATATTTCCTTTTATGGTAAAACTTTATTGAAGTTTGTTTTGTGCATTAATTAGATAGCTAGCCCTAAGTGAAGAGGACATCTAACCCTAGTACTTACATTTGAAATGAATGAGAACAGCTCTATCTCTAGCTAACCACACTGAAGAGTAAAGGCAGGATTCTGAAAATACAGAAGCAGAAACACACACACATACACACACAAATATATAAATATATATATATATATTTCCTGGTCAGTTGACATCCCCAAATTTTGTCCTTAAACATTGAATAAGTTAAGAATAAATTAAAACTTGCCTTCTGACACATATGAAATATAGATCTCACAGCAAGTAAAATGGCTGTATTATGTTAATTTCCTTGCTTTTCCCCTGTGTAAATGCATTGATTGAATGTTGTATTTACTGAAAAGGTTAAGGGATTTGCACATAAAATAATAAGATCTCTGTGATAATGCATGGTTCAAGCATAGTTCAGCACGGTGATTAAGTTCCTTGACACAGACAGTAAAACAGAACAAATAAATGTTAATTACTTTGGGATTGTTATTTTGTATGAGTCAACTTTTTCGAGCTGGCACTGTGGTTGACGGCTTAATTGGACAACAAAGAAAGAATTTAGAGTCCCTGTCAGGTTCATAGTTGACAACTACTGCCCAAGGGTCCCTAAAATTATAATATATTTCCTGTTTGGATGCTTTGTTCGACCATTTCTACAGATGTACGATTGTTTTCAGCATACGCTTACCTTCTTTAACCCGGATATGTCTCTCTGAAGGATGATAGCAGAAATTAATCTTTTGTTGTCAAAGAAATTATTAGAAAACGTTGTACAATTACACTTCTGTTATAACAATCCAAAGAATTATTTATACTGAAGACAAAAAGATTGTAGAGTAAAGTATATATGTCCATATAAGTACTATACAGGGTTTCGTTGTTTCATAGTGATTCTGACTCACCGAACAACTCATGCTGAGAAAGTCTCATTGCTAAAGTGTATCCAGACCCGAAAACAATAAAAGTAATATATTGCAGCTTACACATTTTTTAGGTTTGGTGGCTTCATTAGTTTTCCCATTGACCTGTTGAGAAATCATATGACTTTGGAAATTGGGAACTTGACTTAATATCCAACAATATTATCATCTTGATAGCACTGATATTAACTATGAACTACAAAATAGCTAAAAAGAGGAGAAGAGGTATGTGTAGTATTATTTCGATAATTTCTTTTTTCTTTGTGTAAGAAATAGAGCCTAGCATGAAAATGCTACTCCTTGTACAGTAAAGCTGGCCATACAGACATGGATCGTACGATTGATCGGGCGTGCTTAAGTCAAAATTGACAAACGATCCTTAAGTGAAGTCATGCACACCACTTTGGGTGCTTGATCCCTGGCGGATACTTCAGACAGAGATTGAGGGTCACCATCCACAGTTATTGGCAAACGAACAAGGATTTACCAACATGCTGGATCCCAGTTTTATCGACATTTTGTGGGATTGAATGCTCAACGTGGGCAGCATTAGATTCCCGAACGATTGATCACTGCTAGAGCGCACAGCAATCTAATGTTTGGGAATCGCACAGCAATCTAATGTTTGGGAATCGCACACTTAAATCGGCCCATGTATGTGCATTGATATCTCAGGACAGGAAATATATTATAGGATCACCAGGTAGAAAATAGCTTGTAATGGGTTACATTTTATTTTTTTGGAGCACAAAGAAACCAAAGCAGTTTATCTCCAGACCAGGGGTTAAAGCTAGTCGGTACATAATACTTGTTCTTCCTCCTCCAAACATAGCTGTCTCCAAAGAATAAGAAGAGTCAACTGCAGTATGCCAAAAGTCATGTGGACAAACCACAAACGTTTTGGGATAGTGTTCTGTGGACTGATGAAACAAAATTAGAACTGTTTGGGCCCATGGATCAACGCTATGTTTGGAGGAGGAAGAACAAGGCCTATGAAGAAAAGAACACCTTGCCTACTGTGAAGCATGGTGGGGGAAAACAGGGAAGCTTCAGCGTGTGCAAGGTACCATACATTCCCTTAAGTACCAGGAGATATTGAAAGAAAATGTGATGCAGTCTGTCACAAACCTGAGGCTTGGGAGACGTTGGACCTTTCAACAGGACAATGATCCCAAGCATACCTCCAAGTCCACTAGAGCATGGTTGCAGATTAAAGGCTGGAACATTTTGGAGTGGCCCTTGCAGTTACCAGACTTAAATCCGATTGAGAACCTCTGGTGGGACTTGAAGAAAGCAGTTGCAGCGCGCAAGCCTAAGAATGTGACTGAACTGGAGGCTTTTGCCCATTAAGAATGGGCAAAGATAAGTCGTAGATCGCTGCAAGACACTTGTGACAAGCTATGCTTCACGTGTAAAAGCTGTTATAACTGGAAAAATATGTTGTACTAAGTACTAAGAATGAATGTCACTTGGGGGTTGAATAAAACTGATAATGATGTGAGCAAAGAAAAGACATTTGTGGTTATTTCATTATTAATGTTATGTTATATTTGTCTGACTTACAAGCGCCTCTTTCACTTCATTGTAAACAAGATGACGGAAATTGTCAAAATCAATGTTAAAATAGCCAAAACACTCAATTTCAGTGGGGCTTGAATAATTTTGAACACAACTGTACATGCTGCAGGGTTTTTTGGCATTGCTGGCCACTTCATTGAGGTGTTTGAGTCCTAATTGGCAACATTGGTGTAAGGTATACATGGTTTAAAGGAGAGGAGCAATGAAAAATGAAAATATTTTTGTAGGCTGGTAATTGGGGCAATAATTAAGATACAGCAATAGGTTATATTTTATCATACTCGTACGATGACCCAATAGGGCTTGGATCATAGCATGATGGCACATGTCAGAAATCCAACCTTATTGTAGGTCTTAGCTACTAGTCTTGGTACAACTGCTGACTTAGAATTGAGCAGAAAAAGTGACTACTGCATCTCACTTCCCGCAGAGAATTCAAATGTGTTAAAAAAAAATAGGAAAATACTTGCTTAACTAAGGATACCACATAAAACTTCACACAAATTCATCCACAAATTCCTAATGTAGGCAAAAATTATTTTATTTAAAATCGAGACAGAAAGTCTCCTCATGGAGCAGATCTCTTAAAAAAGAATAAAAAGAAAACACACAATGCATTTGATTGTTGCATAGTGTTGTTTTAAGCAGAAATGTAAGCAGTCCAATCAGTGGCACATATCTAGCTTAGCGTATCAGACTAGTGTTTTCTGGGCCACATGTGACCTTTTCACTCGCTATTTGTGATCCCCTGTGGTTTAAAATGTTTGAGGTGAACAATGTTTAAGCTGTTCTTCAGTGAAAAAAAGATACTTATAGTTCTCTAACTTTACATTGCACTTGAATTGATATAAGGTTTAAATGCAGTAGCTTGACCATGGAAACCCATTAAGCTTTCAATGCATAGTTTGTGTTCTGAATTCAATGATAATGGGATATGTACCAATATATTGCTCAATATCATATATATATATATATATATATATATATATATATATATATATATATATATATATCTTTAATAGATATGGCCTGACATATTGACTAGCTGATTTGTGAGTCAAATGCAAAGCATGGTTCATCACCAAAATTATTGGAAACATAGAGATGGGTTGTGGATACTTTTTTTTTAATTGTTGCTTTAGCATGGGGTGGACAACCTTTAATTCCTGGACCACAATGGTTTGGTTCATTTGACAAGGGAAACAGTTTAAAAGACTATATTGGCCATTTGACATTGGTGTTCTAAGACCTGCTATCTCTGAGTCATCAAGGGACATGTGGTGAGTGCTAGAACGGATGGAAAAATTTAAATAGCTTACATTGTATGTTTTTTAAATTTCATGTATGGCTTTCAGCGAGCATTGTACCCATACTTCTTTTGGATCCCTCTAGCCACTATTATCACTGATTGCAGGGAATGAGTGGAGCCAGTCATCCACAAGGTGACAATAAGCTGGATCATCAGTTTGGCCAGTTTGCCCCTGTCTGCTATAGGCTATTATAGTTTTGCATACATTATCATTTGTGGGAAATCAGCTCAAACGGTGCTCTCACAGCATCAATCCACACGTTTTTATCCTTTTAAGGGCTTCTGCCCATGTTTATTTGAGCACACAGTCCAAATAAAGGGTTACCCTCGCAGGGGTTAATAGACATCCAAATAAACAAAAGTGACTCGAAAATGCCAAGCCTCCTGGCTTGGCACCGATCAACAACAGTTCCTTCCTTTAGGAATCCTTAATGGCCTTTCTCCTAGCAGCCATCGGCATGGGGCCACACACTCCCTGTGTGCCCTGTGTGTGCTGCACCCAGCAGCACTGTCTCCAACCTCATCTGGGAGCCCTTTTGTGGAGACACACCCGGCCATATCATTAGGGTCCAGCAGGTGTATGTTGGTGGATACACACCAGCAGACCCCTTCACTGCCGCACATGGACCATCCACACCATGGCAGACCACCAGTCTGTCACACATTCTACAAACTGCTCCCAGCAGCACTGTCTCCAACCTCATCTGGGAGCCCTGACTGGCTGGTCCCAGCTCCTTTTGTGGAGACACACCCAGCCATCTCATTAGGGTCCAGCAGGTGTATCTTGGTGGATACACACCAGCAGACCCCTTCACTGCCGCACATGGACCATCCACACCATGGTAGACCACCGGTCTGTCACACATTCTACAAACTACATGTGGTACAGCAATATTAAAAACTGTTCCTTCAACCCTTTTCTGCAATAATTTTGGTGAGGATACCATGTTCATTGGCTTTGCAGTTAAAACAACAAGTCAGCCAGCCAAAACCTTGCAAACATTTTGCCACCATCTCCATTCTTCTTCTATTCTTCAGTCAACAGATTTAAATGTTATAATATAAATGAAAGAGACTTGCCTAATTCAAAAACATTTGCCAGTAAGAAATAACTTACAGATAGAAAATTTAAGCCTAAGTGTTATCATGTTTATAGTTTGGGAATAAATGCAAAAAAATCTAAATGTGGTCCTAATTTTCTGAGCAACTTCTATGTATTTATTTTACAGATTGTTTCTAAATGATGATTCTTTTGGTGGTTTTACTTGATATTTCCTTTTACGGTAAAATTTGCTAGTTGCATGGACACCTTCAAAAACGTCTGTAGAGCCAAAATCTGTTTCAGGAATTCCAGGAACTATTTCCTAAGAGACATTTTTAGCCAATTGGACTTCTTTTTTCATTTGAATATAATAGACTTCTTTATAACAAACTCCTTCTCACAGATGATGTACGGTGGATGGGAAAGAACATTGAAAGACATATTCACCATAAATCTTCACCTACTTCAATATCCCAGGAACTGTCAAATTTTTTTCCATTTCACTTTGCCCACATTCAATCACAAGGAATTTACTTTGGAAGACTTGCTTGTAACCACAGCCCATTGGCTTCTGGTTAGGTGCAATATTTTTTGTTTTTCATCTAAGCATACAAAACTTCACCACCCAATTATTTTGAGCGTATTCCAGAGACATGATGTGCAGTACGTAAACACAATTCCTGCCACCCAGCCAGAATAATCTTTCTCTTTTTTTTTGAAATTCTTAAAACATTATACTTTTACAGTTGGATCATCGCTAGTTAATAAAAGCATATATCTATCAACTGAGCTATAAAACCACATCAGTTACAAAATGGCAGAAAGCCTAAACCATTAGAGAAGCAATAATATACCATGCTATAGGAAGCTACAAAATTGCGGTCAGGCTGAAACAAAGACGCTGGATCAGACAGATGCATTTATTGTAGAAGTTAAACTACAGGCTGACATACTCTTTAGGTCTAAATCACGTCACACCAAATTCAGAGTATATTTATAGAAACATTTTTTATTATTTTTTAAAATTCTAGTCAAGATAGTCCGGTAGTTCATCACCAAAAATCTTGTATACATCAGCAGCAAAATCTCTCTACAAAACTTTGTCCCTCTGTTCTTACATTACTGCCCTTCTTATAATGTTCTCGGACCTTCTTTTGCAATTTCAAAAATCAAAACAAAATTTACCAAGATAGTGGGACCATCTCAAAACCACCATAGCAGGTATGCATTCCACAGAACTTAAAGCAGAACTCAGAATGTAAACGCAAAATAAAAACTGTTCTGTATGATGCAGTCTAGCTCTACTTTTAACATAATTTACATAGTTTTGGTTTTTCTGAATCCCCCTGTAACAAGGATTTATTACTATAATAATATTTATATATTTAAAGCTTTTCTCTCAAAAGGAACAACATATCAATTTTAACTAACTAATGTTTAACTGAAGTTAGGCTTTGTAAGTAACTTAACCAAATCCTAAATTCATTAACCTCATTACAATGTATCCTGCTGTTTTTTTGCCATCTTTACACATCCCTGGCATCATGGTTGACACTGAGGATGTAAAGGAGCAGAGCTGCTTCCATTACATGGAGGTCAATGATGCCGCCCCCTCGCCTCTCCAGCATCATAAATTATGTCATTGAGGCCACCACTACAAAGGACCGCTGCAGGCTTTCATAGGACACATGAGTATTGCCGATGTTAGCCCTGGTTGAGTTTTGTTAGTAAACAAACTCATCCCATGTTAACTCAGGATAAAAACATCATTGGTGCATCATTGTTACTTGTCTATAAATTCCAATGGGTGGCCCCACCATGCTGTTTTTGTAATGAACTACACCCCCTTTAAACTAATGGTGTTTACAATGCACATGATTTTCAATTGACGCTTCATGCATCATTTCTGTGGAATCGACATGTAGGCAGGCATTTCATAGCCCATTAAATGCAACATGCCTATTATTCCACGTTTCAAGCTGGGGGGAAAATTTTTAAGGCTGCCATACATGGCCTATGAGATAGACGAGACTTTGAGCTCAGCGCTTCATCACACAGCCCGATATGAAAGGAGCTGGAGGCACAACACTGCTGCGCCATTCAGCTCAGCTGATGCTAGCTAGCAATGGACATCAACCATGAGTTACGGTCATGTCCGATAACCCTGCCTTCTAGCGGAATTGATTGATACTGCTCGAAGACAGGGATGGCCGTATTAGATATGTACCAGATAGATGACCATAAGCGGCCATCAATCGAACACCCATACTACTCGCCGGCTTGAAGAAGTGCGATCCATGTTCGCGGCTGAACTGTCCGCCTTGAGGACAGTTCGGACATCACTAGTGTCAAGTGGTGGCTACATTTATTGTCCTTGGAATTTTTTAGAGAAAGGACAACATTAAAACAGGCTGCCATATATAATATGTTATATATTTAACAATTTTGGAGGTTTCACCCTTTAAGCTCCTCCCAGTTGTCTGCAACAGATATGATAAATGTATGAAATATCCAGCACCAATATACCTGCATAGTCTAGACACAATGAAGGCAATCAGTTGAAGGATTATTATTATTATTATTATTAACATTTATTTATATAGCGCCAGCATATTACACAGCGCTGTACAATACATTAGAGTGGAGATACAACACAATAAAACACATTGATACAGGTAATGACACAGGAAGAACATGTCTAGGTACTGCAAATCCTGGTTCATGGTTCATCCAATGATAGTGACCTACATGGTAGAATTTCCATCAGGAAGTTATATTTGATTTATAGTAGAAGGCAATTCTAATTCAGCCCATAAATGGAAAATATGTCCTTTAATATTTAGGCACTGCCTAACTGGCTCTCTTTTACAAATGTTAATTCTTTGCAGTTATTTCTGCAAGTCGGACGATATTGCAGTAGCAGAAAAGTAAATGTTACAGAGGCAGCTCATTCTTCTGAAAAAATAACTATTAAACTGAATATCAGTAAGCCTCACATTGCCAAATTTCTGACACCAGCAAATGACTTCTAAATTGGGTCGAGTAATTCACCTACTTCGTTGGAGCAGCTCAGCTTTCTGTGAAATAACTCTATTCCTCTAAAAGTTTTAATAATGCAAGGCAAACATTTTCCATAAAGCCCGGTGATAATTTTTTAAATCAGGGACATATGTGCAATTTTGCCAAACATGAATTCATTGTCCTGCTAATCAAGGGAATTCTCCTTCTAACAAAGAATCTGTGTGCGCATTTTATTGCACTTACGTGACATATTACACTTTTTATAATGCCCTTTAAATTAAGAATATGACAGAATTAGGTAAGCAGTGAAAATACAGAAGACGACAGAGGATTTATGAAGAGGGTGACCACTGCCGCTAGTTCAGCCTTTCTCTATATCATTTTATTAAGAAAAAAAAATAGGGAGAGACTTCCGGTATTCTGGTCCACTTAATGGAGCACTCTTTTGCCAAGATTTTCCCCCTCAAGTATATATTAAAATTCTGTATAATTATGTCATTAAAATCCTAATGTTACATTCTGTCCAATAAATTGTCTACACCTCTTGATTTTTAGATTAACAACCAGTTGGAAATGGTATATATTTAGCATGGCAGTGTATTAAAAACAGATTATGGGAATCGGCTGAATCCATTTTGAAATTAAAATGAGAAAGTTGGCCATTCCTGTGTGTACTAGCTCATGTATTTGTAGAACTTAGAAAATATCTTCAATTATATTGAAAAGAAATAGTCGCTCTATGACTGTGGCCTTAGAAGTGATTATTAAAGGAGTAGCTATTATCATCTCTACTAGAACACATATGTTCTTCTTTCACTTTGTTCTCAGCAAGATGTTTTTGTGGCTTTCTTTTGCTAATCTATTAAAAATATAACATTGTCAGATTCTTATTTCAGAGATTAGGACTGCAATTATTTAAATAACAATTTGTAAAGAAGGCCAGGTTTGGTGATGTTGATGTTGACATTAAATGCAAATGAACAATACCGTGGTGCAGATCTCTTAATTAAGACATACTCTTCATTATTATTGTTATAAATCATTAGCCATTCACTGATATAACACTAATAAAAGCTTCCCCAAGCATGCAAGCATTGTAGTCCTTCCAGCTGTTCAGCCACATTTAACTTAACCCCAGAGGTCTGACCATTCCCCTAGCTATAGCATATAAAAAAATCAGTGAGAAGATTCCCCAGAACTGCTCGTCTTGTGTACACTGTTGCTTTTCCCCCGTTGCAGATGCGCAGATACGTAGAGTGGACAATATCCAGTGTGCGTTTTCTGATTTGCAGCTGCAGGTGGGTGCTTCTTCAAAGCAGCACCACGCAGTGCCACTGGAGATACCTCCATTGAAGATCAGAGCTTCGGGCGCTTCCTCAGGATATTCCATATCAGAGAATGGTTTCTAATCAAAATGCAAGATAGGTCTTCAGGACTTTCAGGACTGTATGGTCAGTGCCAGATCTTTGTATGAAGGTCTGTGTGTCTCTAGGCTTGTAAGAAATTATTTTTATATATGGAGGACTTTGTTGAACAAGTTGGTAAGGCAGGTATATTCAGATGGTTTGCATTTTCTTCAGATTTGTTCCATAGGGTTTATCCCAGGAAAGTGCGATCTCCTGCATGTGAGGCCATGAACAAAAACCAGAGTGTTTACCCCTTCTGCCAATGTTTCCCTCTGTGCTGCGTGTGTGTGAGGAAGCTGCCAGCGTAAGTACAGCTTTCCCACACACCTCTCTGCATTGCTTATATCAGTGGGTCTCTGGTTGACAGGTATGGTCAGTGTTTAATTATTCTGAATCATTCCCAGCAACTAGATAATGAATGAGCAGCACCTGCTATGCTTACCCCATGAAACAATGGGTGTCTGTAAATGAAAGATTTCATTACAAAATCTGTCCCAGGAAAAATTTATGTCACCCTATACATTTTAGCAACTTTATCCAGATATCCTAAAGATATATAGAATGTAATAGCAGAAATCATAAAAAATGGGTATCTTGTATCAAAACTAAAGCTAAAGTTTAAACGTTTGTGCAATGATGTAAAATTTTGTGATTGGTGTGAACGGGACCTAAGGTTAGACATGGTTAGATTGCCGGGAATTTACCAGCATGTCGAATCACTGTGCGTTCCAACATGCGGGAGGTTCCTGGTCGATCCCACCAGGTGGGCCCACCCGATTTTCAGCCGCGCAAACGCCGGGCAATTGCGGTAGCATGCATGGCGGTTTATTGGCTGAAGAATCAGGAGAAAATCGGCTAATGTATGGCTACCTTAAGATTGATCGAGCAAAAGTCGATGTGTGTATGGTCACCTTAAGTTTCCCCTTCAGATAAACACATTATGAAATAAGATCTATATTTATATTTTCACCTTCTCATTAACAGCCATGAATTGTGTGTAACTATTTACAGAATGTAAATGTAAATGTATCAGTCGCCAGTCTTCAGGTTTCCTGTGAAGATATTGACCTTAGCTTATTACTTACCTCTAAGAAACTGCTGAGACCTTAAATCTTTGTCTTTTGTATTCTGTATATTTATCTGAACACCATCCTTTATGGTTGGTGTGGTACTTTTCTTTGCCTACCTGCCAGTTAGCTATCACAAGTGAGTTCTTGAGTTGGGACACTCTAATATCGTACCACCTAGGGGCATAGCTAACAATCACTGGGCCCCATAGCAATGCCCCACCCCCGACCTGCTTATCCCTGCCATTCAGAGGAAGACCCTTAATTCTTCAAGAGGAGGGGGGAGAGAGGAAGAATTAAGGGTCTTTCTCTGAATGGCAGGGATTGGCAGGTCAGGGGGAGGGGGGGGGTTGATTGTTATGGGGCCCAGTGATTTATAGCTACGCCCCTTTGTAAAAAGTTATTATTTTTTAAATACATTTTCGGGAGAAGCAGGTGAAAAAGTAGTCCCAGTTCACCTTCTCGCCTCTGACTTCAGCCCTGACAGCCGACAGGGGGTGGGGGGGGGGGGGGGGGGGGGGTTCAACTAGTGGATGGAGGGGAATCCGGACAGTAAGGGAAAAAAAAGGGAGCGGCAGGCTCCATTGTGACCACAGGCCCCATAGCACTGCTATGGCAGCTATGGTGGTTTCTATGCCACTGGTACTATCTCATAGAGGTTGTTTCAAAACCCTCTGTACATTGTTGGAGACACCTACATTACAACAAGGCCAAATATAAAAACATACACACTACTTGGGGGTCCTGGTACTCTAGGACTGTCTCACCAAAGTGGGGATAGATGGGAGGTATACCATGGTAGTGTTTATTGGACATAAGAAACTAAACAGCTGCTCTTCACATTTATAAAAAGAAATCTACAGAATGTTATAACAGGAGATAGATTAGTAATACTGCATTCAACCAATCCCAATAAAGTTTTCTTTCCTTATCCATTTCTGTCCTGAAAGGATATTAATCTTGAGGAAAATAAAGCATAAATCCTGCCATTTAAATGCTAAGCTTTGTCATGCTAGAAGACAGACAGTGACCAGCTCGGTAACCACAGGAGTACATTTTTATGTTAAATCATGTCTGCTGCTATGTCGTTTATACGCTGGCAATTTCTGTTTAAGAATTTAATAGGCATTTAAAATGTCTCCATATAAGAAACACAAGGATGTGTTTTATGACAGATCTATGTGTTTTATATGAGTGGGGCTATTCTTCAGCAGAAATGTGTCAGCAACAATCACTTCCCATGATGCAAAATAAATCTGGTGTCGGTCATCAAATAGCACTACCTCGCAATTAGTTGTTGTCTGGTGTATCTGTAAAATGTAATAAAACAAAGCCAAATGGTATCTGTTAGTTTCTTGATTTTCTCAAAGTATTTATTTATATTAAGTAGCAGAAACTTTACCAGATGGAGACGGACGAGAAAGAGTTGGCTAAATTTAGACATCATTTTTTCTGTTACGAATTTTGGAGCACATCCTTATGGACATCATTGCTGAGCTGAAACGTTGAAGACACGGTGTGAAAGCAAGCAGACCATCAGGGTTTCCTGGCATGGTAGCGGCTTAGTGTGTACCAAACACAAAGTGTAGCCTTGATTTATGTTGAGACATGAATAAGGTTAGGTGGTAAGGTCCAAGGAGTGGGAAAAGAAACAATGAAAGAAAATTGCTTGAGGAAGGCATGTAAGGTCATGTGACATGCAGCAGCTTCATACTTTGTGCTCCTATGAGAAAGAGATTTTATAAAATTTTTGGTAATAGCCAGGCCTATTTCTAGGCCTATGCAAAGTTATAGCACTGTCCCCCTATTGGGCGAGTTGTTGAACAGGGGTTTGCTATCGTTCTGCTGGCCATGTTGTTGTGTTGGGGGGATTGCTATTATTCAGCTGGCCAAGTTGTAAACAGATTACATTGCACCTTTCAAATACGAAAAAATCACACTGCCAGGAAAGTAATGTTCTTGTTTGAGTTAAAAATGATGGCATCTGTTAAGGTGGTCATTGATGGTTAGATTTGCAGTCGATTTCGTGCATGCTTACAATCTGCCACAAAATCAGCAGCAAATCTAATGCTTAAAGCTGGCCATACACCTTCAGATTTCTCTGTCAGATTTCCTTCAGATCAGATTTTGTTTTACCAAAACCATGTAATATGAGGACCTTTCTACACCTTCCAATCACTATGTATTCTATCAGGGAGGACACTATACTACATGGTTGTTGGTAGATCTGATCTGATCTGAAGGAAATCTGACAGAGAAATCTGAAGGTGTATGGCCAGCTTTAAACCTATTTAAACCTATATAAATTCTAGATTGATTGCATAACTGCCGGCATGCAAAGGGTGCACAGCCGATTCTCTGCATGTCCATTGATCTGCAGGAGAATCAAATAAAATTTTTTACGTAATAGCCACTCCCAGTCCAAAGGAGATAAGAGAACTTGGTGGTTGGTGGGAAATAATAGGACAAGAGGAAGAGTAGAAGTCATGTATGTCTCGGCTTGGTCAAACTAGTTACGGTATAAAAACTGCAAGCACAGCGCGGTTAATGTGAAAGGACCCTTAAGTGACAAGCATAGGGAAGGTGGTGTTCCCTCTTTCAGTGCTGGCCAAATACGGAAACACTGTTGAGTACCCATCCCATTTCATCGAGGAACCAGCTAAAAAATCCCAACAAAAGGGGGGTTAAATTATATATTGTGATGATTATCAATTAAGGGGATTGGAGCATATACTTTCTAGCCATTATTTATAAGTAGAGTGATAACGACTATAAATTGAAGCTGGAGTTGCTTTGGAAGGGAGAAATTGGAAAGGGCAAATAAAGAGTTTTTTTTTATCTCACTTGTAGTTCCCCCATAAAACAGCATGTCATATATGTTCCTCGCCCTCTAGATATTTTAATGCAAATATTCATCCTTCATAAAAGGTTATTTAGGACTACACATGGTATTATTAATCTTCTATTTCCTTTAGATGACAAAGACCATTTTAAATGTGTTTTGTTGAAAATTTGTGAGTGGTTCCTTTTAAATGGAGGAGAATTTCCTGTCAAACCAAAGCACCAAACATCTGTACTCTACTGTACACAGTTACCTACGACTATCATTTTCAACAGTTATATGTTTTTTAACAGTCACCTCTGCTGGTGATATATTTTTTTTCATCGTCATATTGTTATAAGAGACAATGTTGTAGTCTGCGCAACAATAAGCCATGTGACAGGAGACTGCAGTTTATTGGTTCTTGAAACTTAACTCCCCTGCTATTCCTGGCAGCACCATCTCGTCATGCTCTGTCCTGTCAGTATGATGAGATGGATGAGATGGAGCCGTCCAGTGAAGATCAGAGCCCTGGCTGTGCAGATTTACCATGGTGCGCTGCTACGGCGAATCCGATCTGAATAACAAGCTGCTGGATGAGAGCGGATCCCTCCCCCCCCCCCCACCCCGAGTGACATCACATTGGGCCGGCGGTGGGAGATTCAAAAATAAGTCGCACAAAAACAGTTTTCTATGGAGAAAACTGTTTTCTGTGTGATTCCCCAGATGTGCGCATTTGCAGTTAACCCTAAGGGAATTGTACTGGATACAGTGATAACTGTATCCAATATAATTCAAAGCAAAAAACCTCAACACAAAACACATTTCCAATTGAATAGAAATTTTATTATAAACAAGACATGCAAATACATACTTTTATAAAATAATTCATACAAACTAAGTGTTCTAGAGATTTTATCATTCAAATATACCTTTTTTTATTTCTTTTTTTATGTCATTTTTTTTACATAATTGTGTGTTTCAAACATTATTATATTCAGGATGTCTACTACATATTGGACATATTTTAGGAAGTTACAGGCCTACAACATAAAAAAATATATAAATAAGTCTATGGTGTGCATTTGGTACAATGTGATAGATTAAAAACCGATCTATTCTATCTGTTAGCACAGTGCATATGCTCCACCATCGGACACAAATCCATCAAAATACTTGTTAGATACTTGAGCGATCACCTGAAATTTACCAATATGTCTGATTACAGCTTATGTTTACATTTCAATCAAGTTTCAGTTGAAAAATCAATATTAAAACGATAGACTTAATTCTCACTTCCTGTTGCCCATCCTGGAAAACTCACATTTGCAGGCACATTATTTAACCCTTTCATGTGCTATCAAAAAATACAGGTACAAGATTTAATGGTGGATGAAAAATTGCAATCTATGTATTGATTTAAACAAGCTGTTATATCATCAGCTGAATCCAATATCTGCTACTAACCTTTAAAAGACATGTGAATTAAAAATGAAAAATGACAATGAATGACTGAAAGCAGGACTAATTGAGATTTTGTAAACAAATGTAGACAAGTTCCAATGAATTAAACTGAATGATTTCTGAACTTTCTTCCTGTAAATTGACTGTTAGTGCAAAGAGCAATAAAATGGACAAATGCCGACACCTTGGGAGGCTTGCAGAGCAATATGTTGATTTGTTATAACAGGTCAGAGCAATAATTTTAATTAAAAGTTCCTTACAAAAGTGCACTTAGGCACGCCTGATGGGGTTCAGAAGCTGGACAGGAAATAAGAATGCTCTTAAGAAAACATAAACGGATAATGGGCTGTCATGCATCATACTGCGGCCTGAATTCACACTTGAAAAATGTCGAAGAAGAAAAAACATTATTTTATCATGTATACATTAGGCAAGTAATTATTACAAGGGCCAGTAAAAGAAATATATGAGTAGTACATGAGGAACATAAAATACATATTTCAGTTTCAAACTGACAGACAGACAGATAAATGAATAGAATATATATATGTCAATCCTCTTAATAGTATTATTGATGGTGCGTCTTAACATGAGGTTTATAGAAGAGCAAAAGCAACTAAAAGAAATCGGAAAAGAATCATGTGACTCAACACTCAGATGAACAAATGTATGATAAATAGTTGGAAGGCTTTTCAGAATAGAGAATTCACTCCAAGATATAATCCTATGAAAGTTATTGATACAATTTTTATATGGGAGGCTGAACTGTCAACGAACTTTTTAAAGCGTTTCTTGTATATACTGTAATAACCTTACTACAACTCAACTGACCAACCTAATCTACCTCTAGTCATATTGTTTTTAAACTGACAATACAAACATCAGATATGGCTTCCTTCTAAGCATTGAAATAATATGGGGGTTCTGTATCCAGAACGCACTATGTGTACATGACTAGGGTATAAAGGAGAGCTGTCCCTTTTGTCTGAATTGTTCAACAACAATAATTGAGACAGATTGGGTTTTAAATGACTCGGCAGCCTTTTATTACAAACATAACTTACAAAATATAATATATAACATAATATATATAATATATAATATAATAACAAATATATAATATATATATAATAACAAATATAATATATAACAATAATTAAACAGACCCTTCGAGATTACAATGAAGGCACCCTGAGGGCAGTAATCCAGCACCCTGTATCTGCATTACCCAATACATAGGACTCCAGATGCTCTACACACACTCAGAGACAAAAAACATATAATGCAGATACCACCTTACAGAACTAGTTCCCTGGTCCCTTGCAATGGTCCCTTGCAATTACCTTTTCGATGACTAGACCACCTTCAAGGTGGCCTTACAACCGCGCATCTGGCGTGACAAGTTTTCAAACCTGAAAAAAAAAGGAATTAATCAAAGTATTATAAACCAAGGAAAAATTGAGGGAGGGAGTATGGGAAATTCATCTGACGCACACTATCCTCCAACTGAAGTGTGGTGAATTCCTCCCACACTAAACTACAGGAGGACCCCTCTTAGCAACTGACCCAACCAATATGGTAGAGCTGGAACAGGATAACATAATAACATAGCAAGATACCATAATAATATAACTAAGCATGTTTATAAGATTACCTAACCCTTAGTATGCCAGCTCCTTCTTAGTAGTCTCTCCTCCTAGGTATCTGTCCTTAGGCTCGGGCCTGTCTTAACTTCCCTAGAGGATAATATTTACTATCTAAAATTTATATAATATATTATGCAGCACTTTCACTAGTCATATCATGAATTGTCTCTCAGGGGAATTCACAATCTAATGTCCATACCATAGTCATGGATATGTAACTTTCACAGTCCTATGTCACAGTACCTAAGTCATATGTAACTAACATTGGAGAATCTTTTTAGGGGGTAGTCAGCTAACATATCAGCATTGAGCATTAGGAGTATGTAGGGAAACCATGCCGACACAGGAAGAACATGCAAACTCCAAACTAGTACACAAGCGCTGCATAGCCGGATTGTTAACCCCCTGAGCCTCCGTGCTGCCCTCTGCCAGGGATACCAGGTATGTTGCTTTAGAGGTACTTTATAAAAAAAATTTTGCTACAAAAGCTGTTTTATTATTTTTTTTAATGGGCAGTGAAAGTAGTGAAAAACGAATGAAAATCAAAGAACAATATTAACTGTTGAAAACAAAAATATAGACACTTTATATCTGCAGGATATGAAGGATAATGGCAATGTAAGAGTACAATAAAAACTACATATTCAGTGGAAGGAGAGTAGCATAATTGATAAGTCCTATAAACTTTAAGCGGATAATATTGTTTTAACATGTATTTATTGCAATAAAAATCTTCAATGGTGACTAAGTGGCTGTGACCATTTGAGGGTAAAATAATCATCCGTCTATGTTGGGTATAATCATCTTGGATCAAAAATGCAGCAAGACCCCACCCAAGCCTACAATTACTGCCACCAACTTCGGAGACTGGATATATATTTGTAATAAATATCTGGGGTATCTTCTTCTTCTACAGATATTATCATTATTTACTGATAGCAGTACATTTATATATGTAGTAATAATAAAATCTGCCATCTTTTTACAGACTTTAGACATCTGTTGACATCACAACTGACTTTTTACTGCCATCATCATTTGTCATTATAATTTTCAGAATATCAGAGGAGGTTTAATGACCTCAGGGTCTGGCAGAGTCTTTCTAGCGGAAATTAGAGGCCATCAATAAACATCACACTTAGGCAGCCCCATTCCTTTCTCCCCCCTTATGGCCTACATGATGATACATGTTCAGATGATTGGGTCCCCCCTTAGCTGGAGCATGCCAGATTGTTGTAGATGCCACAGTGGCATAGACATAGGATGGCAACATCCCATTACCCATTACATCTTTCACTGCGGAATAATATATATATGACCCTGGAATTTGCCCCTGTTCCTCTGACAAATGACTCTCACTCTTCATAGCCCATGTGTCTGAATGCCTAATATGCTTGATGTGTGTGTGACTGCACAATTTGTCTGTGTCATGTATATTAAGCTGTCAGGGAGCATCTAAATCACTTCCCTTTCTTGTCAGTCCATCCTCGTGATATGTAAATTCAACAATTCATCATGGGCTCTGTAGTACAGGTCTAATTCTTCTATTTATAGATCAATCTGCTGAAACATTACCCTGATATATGTCAGGAAAAGCAGTAACAAAGATGTCCATATCAGGACATTGTGAGCTGGTGGCAGGGCCAAGGGACCAATGAAACTGACCAGAACAATAGCTGTAGTTTAAACAAGCTGCAGAGACCTACTAAGACTCAGACAAAGGCTTCGGGCTGAAAAAAACAGTCTGCTGAGGAATTCCTGGGTCCTATTATGCTTCCGAAACAATCCTCACTTACAGAATGGATTTGCATTTGTAATAGAGTTCAGGCTCTGTTTGTGAAAGGCTTTGGCTAGGCCTGACCTCTTCTCTCAAGATCACATTGATACTCAGAGCTTTGCCTCTACCCCGTCTTGAACCGCCGAGCGCGGTATCATGGGAAAATGCACCAACTTAAAAGGGAGCAAAGCAAGACAAGAGGACGGCCGAAAAAAAGAAATAAAGGCTGACGGCAATTTTAGTAGGAACTAACAATGAATATTACTTTAACAAACAATAGAACCTACTGCTAGTAATTACAGCTAACAAGCTTCTCCCAACCCAAATGTGACACTTCGAATGGTGTGAGAAAAAGAGTAATATAAGCCAAGCTTTTCTAGCACCTTTAAAGGCATGTCATGAAGGATAGAATTCCGTCTTTTGTCAGTTTGCATGAGCTAAAAGCCTAGTTGTGCACTTTTAAGCTTTTTAAAAGCCATTTTTATCAATTTTTTTGAGGTAAATGTGATAATTGCTAAAATGCTCACCTTATAATTTTTATATCTGTGGCAACGTGATAATCGACTATACATGTTGGTCTGGAGAAAAGACTTTTCTATGTTTATAATTTGTACAAGGGAGACAACGGTTACATGTTTATCTGAAGACCACCCTTCTGGGGAAAGTTGGCATTTTAGCAAAACTAAACAATATAGTAAGGGTCTTAGAGATCTGTTGTTCAGAATGGACATCAAGCCATTGAGCTCTGATAAATGCTGGTGATGCCACTCAGAAGTAGGGACCATGCTGCATATCTGGTGGAACTGCCCCAAACTCCTGGGAGGGTGTATTCGCTTTTTACAACACTGCCACTAGATCCTCCATTCCGGAAATGCCGGAAATCGCCCTGCTATCGCTATACTCTGACTTCGTCCCCAAACAAAATCTCCTCAAACACTTCCAAGTGGCGGCATGGGCTGTTCTCCCCACCTCTGGAAGTCCACCTCACCAACTTCCATAAAGGCCTGGCTTGAGGAATTAACTCGCATTTACAGGATGGAGTCTCTAGTGTCACAACTGCTAACTCCTGCTTTGTAAAGCTATGGACGCTGTGGTGTGTGTTCCAAGATTCCTTGGAGTTTAAAGAACTGCTGATCCGCTATGATGCTTAACTTTCAGACCCGATCTACTTACCTGCGCCAACCAACCCTTGGCTATAACTGTGAGATATTGGATCCACTCCTCCCCCCCCCCCGCAACGTTCTCTCTCGTCTCTTATCCCTCTTTCCTTTTCACCTACCTCTTCTCCTCCATTGATCGCCTCTTTTTTCTCCTTCCCCTTTGCTTTCTTCCTCTTTTTACACTCCCCTTTGCTCACAGGGTACCTGTCTCCATGATCTTTAACCCCTACTGTCAACACTGATTTGTTGATTCTAGTGTCATTATCGTTATGTTCTCATCTGTTACTTATGTTTGACAATGTACTGCTCTACGTACTCCCGTGCTATCTTCCCTGTAATGGCTTGAGAGCTGATACTTCCTGGAAACGTCTGCGACTATAGACTCTCTCGCCTACTTTGACATTAGTGTTATGTGAATGACATTATACCTGCGTGTGGCTACTAGTGATGTCGCGAACCCAAATTTTCGGGTTCGCGAACGGCGAACGCGAACCTCCGTAAAAGTTCGCGAACACGCGAACCCGCCATTGACTTCAATGGGAGGCGAATTTTAA
>CM070033.1:160155660-160169743 GCA_036250615.1 Ptychadena robeensis
GCGAACATGCGATATTCGCCGCGAACAGTTCGGCGGCGAACAGTTTGGGACATCTCTAGTGGCTACTCTCTATACTGTTTTCTACTTTACTCTGTACATTTTTTTTTCATAATAAACATATATTATTTTAAAAAAAAGCCATAGAGCTCTTAAAATAATTCATCCTTCCAGCCAAGGAACAAAATGAGGCAGGAACTCCGGTGTCAATACTCACACTAACATTGTGCTCCCCTCTCTAGTACTTCTTTTTTAATGTTGATCGAATATTATTGCGAATATTGGCACTTCGAGAATTCGCATAGATCTCAAATTTAGTGCTACATCTTTTTGATCGTGAATATTTGAAATTTAGCCTATTTTACATCAAGTGCTGATTAAGGTAAAAATGCCTGGAGATCACAAATTCTCAAACTTACAAATTTATTGTGAATATTAGGCAAAAAAAATTTTTTGCAAATGCGAGTATTGCCTATGCTGCTCATCAGTATTCTTCTTCACTATGAATTGCAGCTGTCACAGTTTTTTTCACGGACTGCATGGAATCATAAAATATTTGTTCTCTTACTGTCAGGGGTTGGTGCTCATTGGAAAAGATCTGAAGAGAAAGATTTTGTCACTTGACATCACGAAAATGTAGATATAGAAAGAAGTATATCATAGTTGACAAGCGAGCACCCAGTAGGTGAACGGATGTGGGAAACTTGTGTGGGGACAACAGAGCCTGGATTTAGACATTAAAGTGGACCTGGACTTAATAGAAAGCAATTTTAATCATCTTGATTTATACGGTCAAGCAGGTAGATCAAAGTACTCAACATTTCTTAAGAAGTTGTGACTTCATCTGATATTTTTGAGGCAAGAGATTGGGGCTCAGTTAGGTTGACTCTTTCTTTACAAGGTATTCGATTCAATTCAATCAATTGTTACTTTGCTCTTTGGATAGAAGTTGGCATATTGTTTTTTGTTAGTGCTTTCACCTACTGCAGAAAAACATCTAAAGGTAACCAGTACTTAAAATGGTGCTTGCTAAATGATTTCTAATTTTGAGCCCTACTCTTTTTTTTCTAAAATGCTACAGAATGTGAGCCATCCTGGGTCAAAGTGTTTTCTGGCACTTTGCATGTCAAGTACCTCTTAAGGTAGCCATACACGGGTCGATTTCCCACACGATTCCTGGCCGATCGATCACCGGGCGCATGCACGCCGATCTATCGACGAGGAATCGAGTACAGCCCACCTTGACCGATCGACCCCGCCCGATCGACTTGGCCCCCAAATCGGATCGGCCAGAGAACCAACCTGTTGGTGTTTTCTGACCGATTGAGCACACATCAAGGGGAGTTGACATTTGTGAAGCGATCGATCGGGAACAGAATCGTCCAGGAATCGGTGGCCTAAGGTGGCAGGCACAGACTTGATTGGGCGATCGATCGATGCCTGTGGCTTCACCGGAATCGATCGGATGGGCGAATGATCGCCCACGAGTCGACACATGTATGGCTAGCTTTACCATCTAAACCCACTTTTTGTATATGTAGTACAGCAGATTTGTAAATTTGAAGTACTGAAAGACTTTCTTTCAGTACAACCTGACACGGAGTGCATGGCCATCTTTAATCAAATTAGAGATCTTCTCAACCTTGAAATAACTGTGCTCTGATGCATTGCAACAGATGCTACTTATGCAAACATAGTTTAATTTCACTGCATCTCCGGCATGCACTAAAAAAAGTTTTGGGTTCACCTGGAATGTGGTCATCATCTAAAGAATGGACATTTGTTGGGTCAGATCCGAACCTTGTTACGTGAGCACCACCCCTCAGTGAGATGAGTGTTCAAACATGTACCAGGTGAACCTAGGGTCTGGCCACTCCATGCAGATGGTTGCATGCATCAGCTGATCATTCCGCTAGGCCTTCAATTACAGCCGAAGTGTCCCTGATAATCAGAAAGATCGCTAGGTATGGTTACTCACCTGTGTCGCCTCATGGCCAGACCTTCAATCCTCCATTACAGCTGTACCCCCTTCCACTTGTGGGGTGAAATAGGAAATGCCTCTGCCCACTAGCACCTTCATTGTCCTTTGGGACGGGCCCCATCACAGGATCTTGTACACTATAAAGTCAAAATGCTCACTGCCAAGTTGGTGTAAGAACTGGTATTTATTGATGTTCCTTGGGTTCAGTTCTGTGCCAGCCATGTGGAAGATGCTGCTGCCTCTCTGCCTCTCTAGTCTCTGGCCTAGTCACTCCTCCTGGTGACAACTCCACTAAACAGGGACAGGGGGGATTTCTAGATGACTAGATGGGGGTCTCGGGTCCTGCAACACTTCCCACAGTAACCAAGAGAGAACCTAACTTTGCACTCTCCTCCAAATTAGGACTCAGATCCACCCATGACTGGAACTTTTAATGACTATTACGACTAGGCACTCCCACCTGTCTTGGTCACAGTTACATTATCACTTTACTAAAGGCATATTCAATAATATTCACATTAACTCTTTAGACACATGTTAATTGCATACATGACATGGCCACTCTCCTTGAACCCAAGTTGAGAGCTATGATGGGGACTAACAATTGATAATGATACACACAGCTAGTGACATTAGCTGCCAGTGGTCACACTTTGTACAAATTAGGAAGCACTCACTTTTCAAATGTAGGGAATGTGTAATGGATAACATGTGACCTGACTGTCTATGAAAGAGTCGGGCCTAACACCCACATTTTAAATCAATGGCTGTTTTATGACCAGGGGAGTGACAACACTATAAATAAAAGTGGCTTATACAGGTCATTCTGGAATAGGAGCTAGAAGGGTACTTTTTCTATCTGTCTCTCAAGGGGAGATTTATTTCCACTGTCCTACCTGTAGATACAACATGACATGGCCCTCTTCAAAGTAATCAAAATCCCTTCTTAGACAATTTCAACTAGAATTTTACATTGGAAGTAATGTTCCAATCCAAGCAACTTCTTGAGTGGAACTTCTTGAATGAAACATCTTAAGGCCCCCATACACGGGTCGGATTCCGGGCCAATCGATTCCGGGCGCGTGCACGCGAAACGATCGTGCCGGAATCGTGTGCAGCCCACCTTGTCCGATCGATCACGTCCGATCGTTCAGGGGCCCAGAATCGGATCCGACAGAGAACCAACATGTTGGTCTTTTTGATCCGATTCTGCACACATCAGGGGGAGTTGCCATTTGTGAGGTGGACAATCGGACACGGAATCGTCCCGGAATCCGTTAGACAAGGTGGTATGCAGCGATCGGATTCTCTTAATTGGCCGATCGATCACACCTGCGATTCCTGCCAGAATCGCCAGAATCGATCGGATAGGTGATCGAGCGGCCATGGAATCCGACTGTGTATGGCTAGCTTTAATCTTTACTAAACATGATATGGATGTACTACTAACTTTATAATGACAGTAGTGGTTACTATCTATTAGACATCTTAATAAAATGCCCTGTTTTCTCTGGTGGTTATTGGTGGTTGGCCTTTTACATTGGTTGTTATGGCCTGTTTAGTAACCACTGTGCCAATGGTGATCAGAAACATTGTAAATAATGCAGGTAAGTGCAGAAGGTAAATTAAAGTGACTTCTCTAGATAGGCTCAACTCAGCTCAGGTCAACAGACAAATGGGAAATGTTTTCATTAAACTTTTCTCTTTGAAAAGATATTTAACCTGTCTAAATAATATTTCACCAACCACCTAGTTGACACCAATGAACTTTGGTGCCATGATGATGGAACCCTTTATAATGCATGGATATTCCCAGTACAAACTGATAGAAAAGCTTCTGTTCTGCAGTTTAAAAGATAATGAATGGTCTGAGTCTAAAGGCCCCCATACACGGGGCCGATTCGCATCGGATTCTGGGACGATCGATTCCGGGCGCGTGCACGCCAAACGATCGTGCCGGAATCGCGTGCAACCCACCTTGTCCGATCGATCACGTCCGATTGATCAGGGGCCCAGAATCGGATTGGACAGAGAACCAACATGTTGGTCTTTCTGATCCGATTCAGCACACATCAGGGGGAGTTGCCATTTGTGGAGTAAGCGATCGGACACGGAATCGTCCAGGAATCCGTGGGACAAGGTGGTATGTAGCGATCGGACAGACTTTATTGGCCGTTCGATCGGACCTCCGATTCCCGCTGAGATCGCCGGAATCGATCGGATAGGTGATCGATCGGCCATGGAATCCGACTGTGTATGGCTAGCTTAAGACTTATCTTGTACGTCTGGCATCCATTTTTTCTTTGATGAAGACAATGATGATAGTTTTTGAAATGAAGCCACAAGTCTGTCTATAACACTCCAGATACAAGTTATTTAGAAAGCCTTGTGAAACTTTAATTTGGGGTCATTAACAGTGCTGAGTTTATTCCTAGCTTTACAACCCATTCCTTCCTCTCATCTTCTGCCAGCGATGACTGAGGTAGCGATGTTTTCCGTCATTTTGCCGCAGACTGCCGTGCTAGACATGATATGGTACATATGGAGGACAATAAACTGTTCTTTGTATCTTGTAGTGAGAACAGTTGTGTTTGCTGCAGCACTCTGTGATTACACAAACTTCCCTGTCCTAAGGGCTTGCATGAAGACCACAGAAATTTAGACTAAGACGGACAGAATAATTAGACATCATAAAAAAAAAGCAGGGAACTTCCCATCTGTTATGAGATATAATTCTGAGGGTATGATTTACTGAAGGTGTGCCAAATCAGAAGATACTGGCCTGTTTGAAATATCACATCATATTTACAGAAAAAACATTTCTCATTGGGTTTTTTTAGTTTCCACGTCCACGTCAGTTTATAAATAGAGATGGGCGAACACCGGCCCGGAGAGTCCGCGAACAGGGCGGGTCGAACTTTAAACAAGTCCGCCGTCCGCCCTGTTCGCGGACACATTCAAATTCCCCGCCTCTAGGCGGGGAATTTGAATCGGAAAAACCGGATGTGACGTCAGTGACGTCACATCCGGTCCTTGGACCGCAACCTGGAACGCATAGTTCCTGGTTACGGGCGCAGGATGTGACGTCACTGACGTCACTTCCTGCTGCAAACCGTTTTTTTCACTACAAGACCGGCTGCACGCCCGGTCTTGTAATGAAAAGATTCATCCTCCGGCACGATCACACAGGTTCTGATCCTGCCGGAGGAAGAATTTGGATCTTCTTCTGGCCGGCGAACAGTACGGGTCGAACACCCGTACTGTCCGCCGGCTGGAGGATCGGCGAACATGCCGTGTTCGCGGCCGAACTGTTCTCCGGCGAACAGTTCGGCCCATCTCTATTTATAAATAAGTCTTAGGTGGACCACCCCTCAACTGCTGAACTAAGTGTACTGTTTTCATTATCCCCAATTTCCTATCTCTGGGTAGCAAGAATTTTACACAAATAGTAAACAGTTTTTTAGACAGTGTCCAAAAATATTGCATAAGCAAAAACATCTGGATTGTAAGGGGAATTAAAAATGTGCAAATGTGACCTTAAAATGTGGTAATTAAAGCTACAGACATAATCTTTCTCTTGTACAGAGACCATATCATTACTATACAGATCAGTATAGAAGGGTAAGTAGATTGCCTATCCAGCACAAGTGTGAACAGGGTCAATCTCTACTATTGATGAGCACCATAGGCAATACTGATATTCACTCCTCTCTCTCCCAGAACTACACAACACAGCAGAACATGGCTTGTGGGGAGTTTCCTATATAGTAAGGGGTTGGCTACTATCCTATTGGTTATAAGGGCTGTTGCTAAACTCAGACATAGATATTGAAGCCTTCTCATTGGCCCACAAGCGTGAAGGAGTGAAGGATTGTGGGTACTAAAGGTACTAAAAATCTAGAATGTTCGCAATTATAAAGATATAGCACTTCTGGAGATCTATGTCTGAGAATGTAAACAAATAATGAGAGTGTGGCCTTTCAGATGTTGGTGATTTGGAATGTTAGGTTAGGTCAGTGGTTCCCAAACTTTCACTGCAGGGCCCCCCTTTTCTAGACAGGAACATTATGGAGCCCCCCTTTCTTTAAAATGTGGCCCTAAACTTTCTCTAAAAACTTCTTATTTATTTGTTTTTCACACCAGTGTTACAGAGACATGTATCATATATACACACCAATCATACAGAAACATTTCTCAATCACATAGAAACACACATACTACATTCATGCATTGAGATATGAATCATTCCCATAGAGATAAACACACACAGACATACACAGAGGAACACACATTACATGCACTCTACTCACTGTTTGTAGCTAGTTCCACCATGGTTGAATTCCTGCGTGTCCCTCCCTCAGCCCCCTAGCTGTGCCCCCCCCCAAATACCCCCACAGTCCCCTGGGGGGCTTGGCCAAAGTTTGGGAACCACTGCGTTATGTCAAGAGACAAGGTGGTGAGGGGGGTGTGAGCTGGGTGTTTAAAATTTTGTATATTTTGTTCAGACATCATTTGTCACCTGAAATGAATATGATTTAAATTGAACGTTCACATGGGCTCTAAGTGTAGATGCATTTTGCCGTAAAATGTATATTTAAAACATACATAATAAAAAAGAGCTTTAATGTCTGTTGTGTATGTTTAACCTCGGTCACAAAGACCTGGACTTTTACTTTAAGCGACCAATTTAGCTAATTTTACTAGAAATTCTATAAAATCATTCAATAAGCCACTGCTCCTTCGGTTTAATGAAAGTTTACATAATTCCAGAGTCTTGGTAGAACTACAGGATTTGAAAGCTTAGAAACTGCAAACTCTACCATTGTTTAATGGAAAATTAACTGTATGTCACTCTCTGAAAGAAAGCATACACGGGTGTCAAACCTTGGTTTACTTCTTGCACTTAGGAATTGAATCATTTACGAATGTGTTTCTCTTTGGTCTTTTAAATGTTTGTGAGGTGTGTCAAATTTGTGCTAGAATTCCCAGGACCGCGTTAGTAATTATAAAGCATTTCTATTGGAGAAGGCCAATTATTCTGATAGGCCCATCTGCACAGAGCTTCGAGTTTCGATAAAAGGCTACTCACGTCTTGTCTGCGTGTTATACAAAACATAATGGAGAGATGTCTCCAATATTCCTAATCTCCTTTAGGCCCAAAAAAATAGATTTTATATCAATTAGGTTGAGCCGGACATTTGTCTCAGCGGTTGAAAGTGTCAGCTTTGATACCCTATTAAATTCTAAATTTTTACTTTGCACCTGTCTTGCAGTTAAGTCTTTTAATTAAATATTCTAGACATTAACTCAGCCTGGTTAAAAGATGATGAATGGCATTCAATTTATCTTAATGCTATTATCAAAGCTCTTAACCTGACAAGTCCTACATTTACTGCAGAAGTGGCATATAAAAGAACGAGAAAGGGAAAAGACGTGCTTTATGTTCGTGTGTTTTTATCTTTTGTTATTTACTTTTTCACTTATCCCTCGTCTTCGTATTCATTGCCACGTTACAGGATCCATTTAATAGTTACTGAAGTAGAAAGTGAGCTAAAATAATGTTTAATTGTATCTTACAGTGGAATCTTTTAAAGATAACATTCAGCAACTGACATGTAAACGGAAAACCTCTTGTGTTCTTTATGGTTTGGAAAAGCTTGAAAAGAAAGGGAACTTTTAACAAAGTTTGGGTCCTGTAGAAGCTTTGTAAACATTCTTCTAAAGGCCACCACACGCACAACAAGCGGCGGATTTTGCCGCCGACCGATGTAAAATCGACTGCCGATCGGGGGTGCCCACAAGCTTGGTTGGCAAGAGAATGAACATGTCCATAAATCTCTGGCCAATGCCATTTGTTTCAATAGGAACAGCGTCCCCATTGAAACTAATGGTCGGCACACAAAGGGTGCCCACCGATGCTGTCAGTGATGGAGAGCAGCGTGATGACATCATCACGCTGCACTCCATCACTGACCTGACGGCCTTTAGAGTGTTACTAAAATTCTTTTTTTTAAATTGCAATTTTTGTCTTTACGTAGAGCACAATTTCAATTAAAAAAATCCATTCAATTTCAATTAAAAAAATCCCTGTGTCCCTTACAGGCTAAACCAGTGGTTCCCAAACTGGGGGGCGCAAAGGTATTCCAAGGGGGCGCAGGCCCTCATTCTTAACCTGTTTTTGAATAGAGAGGAGGGGTGCTACTGTTCCTAAATAGAAAAGGGGATTCCTGCAAGCAAAGTTTGGGAACCACTGGGCTAAACCTATGTAATAGGCATATAAAAAAAAAGTGCCATGGCATGGCAGAACCTGACACCTCAGAGCAGTGACAGCCAACAAAATATGTAATCACGCTCTGTATATAACAATAAACAAAGAGGTTTTTCCCATTGAAAAGCATTATATAGCACCTCCTGTGGCCAATCCTCTACCTGCAGTCCAAATACACTGACTAGAACAGCATACAACTTAAACATTTAAATTTATAAGCTCCAGCTCACAGCTATTTATAAGAAATGTTTCCATATTGCCTAGATGGGCTTTTTGTTAGTTCTTATGGTGCAATAGGCCTTCAATTGATTCAGTGTTTTAGAAGCTCATCAACTATCATGAACCAGTTCTTGTTTAAAAAATGGTTCCTAATGACAGTGAGAACATGGGAAAGCACAAATACAAAGAATACCAAAGCATCTAATCACTATTAATTTTCACATTAAATATGTGCTGCATATAACTCCAGAGGAATTTCCTATCATTCATATACTGTAGTTGTGTGAACGGTATGCATTGCCACAAGCCACAGCAAATAGCGGCCACAGTCTCAGTAATCCCGAATGTCACCCGAATACAAACCAACACATGTGCATTGCAGTGTAATGCTCTTAACAAGTCCAGTGCTTGGTGCATTGGTAGACTATTTGGGATAAGATTGCTTTGTCCCATGCACCACAGGGAATGTAGCCTAAAATATTTGACATGAAGGTTCATACTGAAATTTACCATTTCTGGATGGTGAATGTAATAAAAAAATACCGTACAACATACAAATAGACTATTTATTAATAGTTCAGACTTCTGCTGATACTATAAGCCCCTGTTGTGTCATATCTTGCGTGATAATAATCAGCAGGACGGCATTGAACAGAAGAGAATGCAGTTTTTAAGAAGAGTTGATCTCTTTCTTCTTAACGCACTAATACCTCCTAGAATGGATGATGCACAGCTGACATTAATAAACATCATCCATACATTATACAATGATATCCACATGTTCATTCCTGCTATACAACTGAGCATGAAGAATACACAACACAGAGCATGACTAACCTTATCTACTGCAGGCATTAATACAAGTATGAGCACTCAATTTGTAACATGTACGGAACAGGTTCTGGCAGGAATGTCTAAGGAAAGAGAGATATGTTGAGGTAAGACAGATATGAATGTATGACCCTGTTTTGTTAGCTTGTTTTACAGAACTATGGATTTTAATAACACTCGAAGGATCAGGATGTCTTACTGGAGTTCCTAAGTGATTTAGACATAACTGTCTTCTTGTTAGCTGTTCCGGTACTTCTCTGGGCTAGGCCAAAACTGAGGCAACAAGACATGGTCAGCTCTGTGAAGTTTCAATTGCACTGAGAGGTGAAGTGATGACTAGACATTAGAAATTGCTTGAACATAAACATTTTCTGGAGTTCACTGGCAAATTGTGTCCAAATTAATTTTGAGGATTGTAGTTCTGAATTCTAACACCACATTGTCTTTGCCTATAATCAGAAGTCACAAATTAGGTGTTATAGCTTTATGACCTACCCTTTTAACTATAAAGTACTTTGTAGCCCTTGCTGATATCTTGCATACCATCTCCATTAGATCCCCTACCCAAATTTGTATTCACAGTTGCTGAATCAACATCTTCCCCAGTTTATGAGCCAAACTCTTGGTGTTGTAGCTTTGTCTCCACCATATTTTAGAACAGACAATGTGCTTCAACTTAAAGGAAATCCCAATTTGTTTGACAAGTCAAACTCTATGGCCAGACTTCCTTAGATAATTAAATTGTAATGAGATCTTTGTTCTTTCTGATAAAGTCTAATATTTGAAATAGGAACTGTAGAAAACATCTAAAGTCAGAAAAGAAATCCCACAGCACAGCTCAGTCAGCAGTGTCTCCTCTTTAGCCAAACCCTGTAATGAGGTAGTACATTTGATAGGAATGGGTTAGCCTGTAAGGATAGTTGTATTGAACCTTTAAAATAAAAAGTATAGAAGTTTTATAATACATTCACATGGTTATGTATTGCTGTAATTTTGCTGTACAGTGAAGTGTTAACTGTATGTAAGGTGGCCTAGCCTAAAGCGAGGTGTAGTTTGCCATCCTGAATTTGTAAATAGAATAATGGGGGAATTCCCTGGCTTTCTTGTCGGTAGAGTTGTCGAAAAGCATATGTTCTGTCCTATGAAAGCAGACAGGCTTGTCTGCAGGACTGGAGGAACCAGCAGCAGTATGTGAGTGAGAGAGATTCCCATGTGAGGCCTATATAGGGGAGTGTGGGCAAGTAACACAGCAACTTGGAATGGGAATAGACTTACTGGACCGTCTTTTCCTTGAACCCATCCTTGAAGTGCCTAACTTAAGGCAAGTGCTGTTGTGGACATTGAACTTTTTTGTGATTTTGGGACTGTGGACATTTGGACCTGCAACTCTGTAAGGCCGAGCAGGGAGGAACAGACAAAGATAGAGTTTTATTGGGGATGCTGCACTAGAGCTGAACTATCCTAAAGAGAGCTGTCACAGAGGGTTTCAATAGCCTGTTAACCAGAGGGGTGAGGAGTAGTGATTTCGCAACCTGTTCGTCGGAGAACTATCCGCGGCGAACATCGCATGTTCGCGTTCTCGCATTTTCGTGAACATAAGGCGAGTTCGATCCGCCCCCTATCTTTTAACATTGCAGAAACTTTGACCCCTGTGAGTCACAGTCAGCAGACATAATCCAGCCAATGAGCACCCCCCACCTCACAGACCCTCACACCCCCTATTACATAGCAAGTACAGGACGCCATTACACATTCTGCTGAAGAAGGAGAGAGTTAAGAGAGAGAGCTGCTGCTGCTGCTATCGGGAAACCATTAGCTAGGGCAGTGTTCTGTGTGATCTACACTCTTCACTGAATATCCCATCAATGGGGAATATCCATCTCCCCCAGTGTCCTCCACACTGACCATCACCACCAGTGTCCTCCATACTGACCATCTTCCCCAGTGTCCTCCACACTGTCCATCTCCACCAGTGTCCTCCATACTGACCATCTCCACCAGTGTCTCCAGTAATACATGTAATCTGCACAACTTCATTGACAACACAAATCTTTTAACAATTGAAAGAATAAAATGAAAATTGGGGCGAATTGACCCGTACAAAGTATTTATTTCACATCTTCAAAGTTTAGGATCGCACGGGAGCGGGAGAACAACGTGAATTATGATCGCCATTCATTCCCTATGGGAAAATAGCCCGACTTTGCGATCATCTCACGCCCGGACCAAGGCACCAAAACACACCAAAATTCATCCACATGTAGCTACATATCAAATTTGGGGACTCTAGCTCAAACTTAATTTCAACCGTTAGCAGGGTGACTATCTATTGACTATCATTGTAGAAATCCGTCGTGCAGATTTATTGCGTGAAAAAAAAAAAAAATTCTTGGGAGTTTTGCCATGGATCCCCCTCTGTCATGTTATTGTCTAGGTGTTAGTCCCCTTGAAATAACTTTCCCAACACTATTGTGGCCAAAAAAGGGTCCCTTTGTTTTTTAATGTTCGCCTGCCCATTGAAGTCTATGGGGTTCGCCGGGTTCGCCAGGTTTGCGGACATTTGCGTTGGTTCGCGTTCGCGAACAGCAAATTCCGTGTTCGCGACATCACTTGTGAGGAGTTCATGTAGAATATGTTGAACTCAGAGAGGAAAGTTCCAGAGAGGTGACCTTGTGTCAAAAGGGAACAAGGAAAATACCCACTTGTTACAACGCTGCTGGTTTGAAATGCAGCATTGAGTGGATCATTTGCTTTCTTCCCTAATTAACTGTCTCTCCCCTCCTCTCAGCATGTTTATTTTAGCACATTTGCATGCATGTACTATATCTCATGCTGCTTTACTGAAGAGTTCAAAGTCAAAGTACTAATACTGATGTAATACTTTTGATAAGTTATTGATGAACACACAGTAGCATTCATTTTTGTCTTTTATATATTTCTTGAGCTCAGCTTTAATATTTAATGAAATTAAGTTCTTAAATTTTACTGGTCCATTACAAGATATGGGGAAGCCACTGTAGTCCGGGGCAGTGGATGGAATGAGCCCATGGAGGAGTCTGAGGAATGTTTAGTTAGTTGGATAAAAAGGTCCAAAACCAGTAGAAGGAGACTACTTTGCTGACTTGTTGACTGAACTAATAGAATTAAAAAAGCTCAGAACACATCTGCATTTAAACGCTTTTGGGTGTGTTGGATCATTTGTCAGCGGTTTGGTGCTGTTTTTCTTCCTGCAGAAACCCATGTTGCTATTGTGGGCTATATCTTCTGTGTAGGTTTTCATGCATACAGGCTATACTATATACCAGTGGTTCCCAACCTGGTTTCTGTGCCCGCCCCCCCCCCCCCCCCCCCCCCATGGCAGTGTGCTGAGATTGCAAGAAGTGTGCACCATCAATGGCATTGGAGGGGGAGGTGACACTCTGTATTCTGCAGCCTCTGAGAGAAAGGGGCTGCAAGCTCAGCTCCAAGTTCCTCCCGCTCTCTCTCTGTAACCTGAGTCAAGCTCAGGCTGATAACATTTGCTGAACATGGTAATTGCGAGCTGGACTCAGACTGGTGAAGTGTTAACAAGCGGCAGCATCATCTTGGATGGGTTTAATCATTTTTATAAGAGATGATGCATTCGCTATCTGACTGTGAGAGTCAATTAGAAAGCCCATGAACATGGTATCACCCCCTAAATTGCTGGAGATATAAAGAAGAGTTGCATGCATGTAAGTTAGAAGGGAGTGGACACTACCCCAGGACAGGAGCGTTGTGACATCACTTCCACAAAAATAATTTTAATGCTTGTAGGCTGTTAGTAGTTGGGATTGAGGAGCCTTGCTTGTCTTGTACACAGGCAAGGGGGCCTTAAGGAAAAAAGATTGGGAACCACTGGTATTTGCTATACTATACTATAGTAAGTCAAAGCAACTGATTTTGCTTATGTATTCTTAAAGACGTTTAACTATAAATCAGCCTGACTTGTCCAGTCTAATGAATGGTGAAACATCATAGCCAAGTTGCTTTGACTGACAGCAAGTCCGCGCTTCAACTTGAACGCTTCAACTTGAGCGCTTCAACTTACCACCTTCAAAAAAGATGCATTTAAACTCTTTTTTTTAAAGAGAACTTGTTTTTTTTAGGGTAGCAATAGGATCACTGACTAATAAATAGATGGAGTTGTACACATCTGGCTTTAATAAGGTTTACTGAGTTCAAAGGAAATGGACGCTCCAGCTATTAGACCCTAAAACTTAAACAGAAGTAGAAACTGTTCATTTAGCATAGTAAATGGTAATTTAGCTTAGTAAATAAAATGAACATGTTTTTCCTTCACTCACAGGATAACATTCATGCAAGGACAATCTTATTCACTAAAGCTAGGCATACACGGTTGGATTTTAGCATTGCATAAACCTAAAACGATCAAAGTTTACATCGATTAGACTTTAATCGTATACTGCACACATGGTTCAATCAGCGAAAATTGTTTGATACCGATCAAAACATCGATGGTAATGTGATTGGACATGTTGGAAAATTTTCATTGATTGTACAAGGATCGAACCTAAATCGTAGCATTGTGTTTGTTGGTCGGGTTGATTGTATTAGATGAACACATTTACAGTGGCTTGCAAAAGTATTTGGCCCTCTTAAACTTTTCCACATTTTGTCACATTCAGCCACAAACATGAATCAATTTTATTGGAATTCCACGCGAAAGACCAATACAAAGTGGTGTACATGTGAGAAGTGGAAGGAAAATCATACATGATTCTAAACATTTTTTACAAATAAATAAC
>CM070033.1:160169843-160182823 GCA_036250615.1 Ptychadena robeensis
ACGGGACTTCTTATGCTTTTCTGTTAACAATGGCTTTCTTCTTGCCACTCTTCCAAAAAGTCCAACTGTGTGCAGTGCACGACTAATAGCTGTCCTATGGACAGATTCCCCCACCTGAGCTGTAGATCTCTGCAGCTCACCCAGAGTCACCATGGGCCTCTTGACTGCATTTCTGATCAGTGCTCTCCTTGTTTGGCCTGTGAGTTTAGGTGGACGGCCTTGTCTTGGTAGGTTTACAGTTGTGCCATACTCCTTCCATTTCTGAATGATCGCTTGAACAGTGCTCCATGGGATGTTCAAGGCTTTGGAAATATTTTTGTAGCATAAGCCTGCTTTATATTTCTCTATAACTTCATCCCTGACCTGTCTGGTGTGTTCTTTGGAGTTTATGGTGTTGTTGCTCCCAATATTCTCTTAGACAACCTCTGAAGCTGGCCATACACATGCCGATAAGCGGCCGATTTTTAACCTGGCCGACGGGCGTGCTTATGCCGCTTATCGGCATGTGCCCACATGGGGTGACAGATCCCTGTCGCCCCACTTCTCGGCCAGCCAGAGATCCGACATGTCGGAAAATCTCTGGCCGGCGCGAGCCGATGGGAGCCGATGCCATAAGCTACAATGAAGCGGCCGCTTCATTGTAGCTTATGGCCGGCACACAAAGGGTGCCCAGTCGACTGAAGCGCCCCAGAATGCAATGGGATTGTAAACGTGATGATGTCATCACGTTTACAATCCCGGAAGAAATCGGCGGCAGATGTCGGCGATGGTCGCCGTGTGTATGCCCAGCTTGAGGCCATCACAGAGCAGCTGTATTTGTACTGATATTAGATAACACACAGGTTACTATTTAGTAATTAGCACTCATCAGGCAATGTCTATGGCCAACTGAATGCACTCAGAACAAAGGGGGCTGAATAATTACACACACCCCACTTTGCAGCTATTTATTTGCAAAATATGTTTAGAATCATGTATTTTTGTTCCACTTCTCACGTGTAAACCCCTTTGTATTGGTCTTTCACGTGGAATTCCAATAAAATTGATTTATGGCTGTAATGTGACAAAATATAAAAAAGTTCAAGAGGTCCAAATACTTTTGCAAGCCATTGTTTATATGACTCTTCCATGTGTTTGTTGATCGAAACTAAAAAGTTCCATGTGGTACTACTTCGGATTTGATTGCGATCGGTGTTCAATTAAAAGAACAAGATCTTAAATCAAATCGAAAATCAATTGTGCAAAAATTGAACCGTATATGCCTAGCTTTAGCTAAATGAACATTCGCTATGCAAAGTGAACAGCCTTCAATCAATCCAAATACATTTTTTGTGCTTAGCCATTATACAGTCTCCAGTAATATAACACCCACTATTTTTTATTAAGACAATCTTTGTCTAAACATTGCTTCTTAAGGAAAAATAATTACTATGTACTGAACCAAGAAAACATTAATTTCATCACCTATAAAACCTCTACAAAGTTATAATTTTGTGAACACATCTTCCTCTCTGCTCTGGGGGAACACAATAGATAGTAAACACCAAGTCGGTTCCTTGTGAATAATTAACTGCCAGAACTGGGATTCTGGAATCCACAGGAAACTAGTTTATTATTAGATTTTTTTTTCAAAAGTTTTTCTCTTGTTTATCCCTTATTTCTTTTATTGTTTTGTCTGTTTTATTGCTAAAGTTTTATAGTGTTCTGCCTTCTGTTTCTCAAAACCATGGCTAGTAAAATTATAGCACTGTCTAAGCCAAAAACAATCCTTTGGGCCTCTTTTTAATTTTTTTTCATTACTTTAAAAAACAAATCATTTGCTTCTTAGAGCCCATAGCAGTGCTCTGGTTTTTTTTTCAAAGGATACCTACACCAGATGTGTTCCACTGACATATTGAAGGAAAACTAGCTAGGTAGAAACCGTGCTGTAAATATGGATACTTCTAACATGAGCAGAAAATATAAACGCACAAATGTTATGGGCTTTGTCACAAGCTATGTACATTCAAATATTTTCAAAGAAGGAAATTCGAATGTGACATTTCCTGTTTATATGGATTGTTATGATGTATTTTAAGTTCAATGAAGGACACTGGTACACAGACTCCTTCAAGCATAAATTAGTCCAAGGCATTGAAGCAACTAGAAGAACAATATAGAAAATTTACCAAATGTTTCCAGACCAGTAAAACAAGAAAGGGTCATTAAAAAAATCAAAATTTGCTTTCTTGATACTTTCTAGACTCAACCCTTGAGGGGAAAAAAACCCGCAAATACTCTCTGATCATGGATGTTTATAGGGTTATAATATGCTTATCTCGCATGGAAAATCTCCCTATTTAGGCTGTAAATGTTTTCCACCATTCTGCGACTTTCCAACATTTATAATATTGTCTAGGTAAAAGTGTTCTAAATTCATTATCAAGGAAAACATATTTTACAACCTTTTTTTTACATTTGTTATGTTATTATGAGGACCTTAGACATGTAGCAGTGGACCGACCTGACAAAATGCTATGTTGTTACTGTGGGACATATGGAACTGCTTAAAAATATTAAATTGTCTATACACTATGCCATAAAAATAGCATCTGTTGTACCTTCTGTTGAAAATAGGATTTTTTTTAAAAATATGAATAATATTTGGATAAACAATGGGGGCTCACTATGTTGGTATGCTAAAGCTGTCCACACACGGTTCAATATTTCTTTTAGATCAACTTAAAACATCAATATGGAAATCGATTCCTACACACCAGGTACGATCAACCAAAAGTGATTAAAAAAGAACATAAATTAATCAAAAAGTGATTGGACTTGTTGGTAAATTTCAGTCCATTAAAATTGCAAACCCCTATTGCTGCTGGGTACCTTACAGAGCCTGGCCACCTCCAGTGGGTTTTAGACAGTCCAAGGGCGAAGAGTTAACCATAGGATCTGGGGGACAGAGAATGATTAGCCATGCAGCGGCTTCCACCAGCTGGATTTGACACGCACGGACCCTCACCAAATGCTGCGGGAGCCTGGACCGGGGACAGGGCAGCTGAGCAGGGGTACAGAAGCCTGGGTAGCCAGAGATATAAAAGCCTAGAATGATGTTGATCACTAGAATATATAAACTTGGATAAGGAGTGGCTGACTCCTATCATCAGCAGTAGTAATGGGCGAATTTTGGCCAGGTCTGTCTGGGAACGGGCGTATCATGACATCACATTCGGGACCTGGAACGCATAGTTCCTAATTCTGATTGCTGGATGTGCTGTCACTGGCGTCACTTCCGGTTTTTGAAGCTGGCTTTTCACTAGAAGACCGGCTTCTCTACCTGGTCTTCTAGTGAAAAGATTCTTCCTCTGGCGGGATCTTACTACTCCTGATCCTGCCGGAGGAAGAATAGTGTGCTCCTTCTTGCCCGCTAGAAGGAGTGTGAACAGTTCGGCCATCACTACTCAGCAGCCTTAATATACAGCATTAAAGGGACAGAACCCAAACTATACAGCAAAATACAACATTTATAATAATACACAGTATTATGCAGTTTGTGCCCATGACAGGACAGTACAATCAATCAATGTTAGACTGGTAATCAATATTTAAATTGCACAAGTCAATCTAATTTAAGGTCGAACCTAGTATGGCTAGTTTAAGCTTAGGGAGACCAATTTACTTCAGGTTAAGGAACAATCCTTGCTGTTCTGTTGATGGAACTGAACAATATTACTAGGGCAGATCGGAGGTTAAAAGTAAAAAAAAATATACTTAATAATACTCATCAAAGTGTTGAAATTCAGCCAGGCTCCACCCCCCAGCAAGGTCTTGCTGCGCCCAGAAAGGGGTTCTTTGGAGTGTAGACGTCAGCAGTCTACTCTCCCATGTCCCTTGCCAGCCTCATCTGAATCCAGTGACACTGGAGGGGCAGAGCGTCACAGGATATAGATCCAGATTGGTGGATGGAGCGAGATCGGAAAAGTCTTGCGGCTACATCTTGTAGCCTGCAGGACCGGACACTACAGGCATGTCAGCACGGGAGCGAGCAGGTAGGAATGGTAAGTATTTTTGTTCTTTAGGGGTTGCTTCTCCAGACACAAAATGCAATGGGCTAAGTGGGGCAAAAAAGTATTTAGTGAGCAACCAATTGTGCAAGTTCTCCCATTTAAAAAGATGAGATGGGCTTGTAAATGAGAAAAAGAATCCAGAAAATCACATTGTCTGTTTTTAAATATTTTTTTGCAAATTGTCGTGGAAAATAAGTATTTGGTCAATATCAAAAGTCATTGACCAAAAAAAATAATCTCAATACTTTATTATATACACTTTGTTGGCAATGACAGGAGTCAAGCATTTTCTGTAAGTCTTCACAAGGCTTCACAACACACTGTTGCTGGTATTTTGGCCCCTTTCCTCCATCATGCAGATTTCTTCTAGAGCAGTGATGTTCTGGGGCTGTCGCTGGACAACATGGACTTTTAACTCCCTCCAAAGGTTTTCAATGGGATCTGGAGACTGGCTAGAAACTTGAAATGCTTCCTAATGCCGGCCATACACATGCCGATAAACGGCCGGATTTTAATCTGGCCGACGGGCGTGCGCGCTCTCGCCGTCGGTCAGGTTAAAATCCGGCCGTTTATCGGCATGTCCCCACATGGGGCGACAGATCCCTGTCGCCCCACTTCTCGGCCGGCCAGAGATCCGACATGTTGGAAAATCTCTGGCCGGCCGAAGCCGATGGAAGCCGATGGCCATAAGCAGCAATGAAGACGAGCGTCTCCATCGCTGCTTATGGCCGGCACACAAAGGGTGCCTGGCCGATTGTGGGGCCCCAGAATGCAATGCGAGGCTAACGTGATGACGTCATCACGTTAGCCTCCCGGAGCGATATCGGAGGATGATATCGCTCCGGCTCTGGCTGTGTATGGCTAGCATAAGAAGCCATTCCTTCATGCCCGGGTGGTGTGTTTGGGATAATTTTCATGCTGAAAGACCTAACCATGTTTCATCTTCAATGTCCTTGCTGATGGATGGTTTTCACTCAAAATCTCATGATACATGGCCTTATTCATTCTTTCCTTTACACAGATTATTTGTCCTTGTCTCTTTGCAGAAAAACAGCCCAAAGCATGGTGTTTCCATACGGTGAGTTGAGTTATTTTTTTTTAAAAGTTCAACTTTGGTTTCATCTGACCATATGACATTCTGCTAATCCTCTTCTGTATCATCCAAATGCTCTCTAAACAACTTCAGACAGGTCTGAACATGGCTTACTGGCTAAAGCAGGTGGACACATCTGGCACTGCAGGATTTGCGTCCCTGGCGGCATAGTGTGTTACTGATGGTAGCCTTTGTTACTTTGGTCCCCCGTGTGGTTCTGGGGTATTTGCTCACCGTTCTTGTGATCATTTTGACACCACAGGGTGATATCTTGCGTGGAGCATCAAATTGAGGGAGATCATCAGTGGTCTTGTATGTCTTCCATTTTCTAATTATTTCTCACAGAGTTGATTTATTCACATCAAGTTGCCTGTCTATTGCAGATTTAGTCTTCCTGTCCTGGTGCAGGTCTACAATTTTGTTTCTGGTGTCCTTGGTCTTGACCATAGTGGAGTTTGGAGTGTGACTGTTTTAAGGTTGTGGACAGTTTCTTTTATATGGATAACAAGTTCAAACAGGGGGATTAATACAGGTAAAGAGGAGCCTCTTAAAGAGGAAGTTACAGGTCTGTGAAAACCAGAACTCTTGCTTGTTTGTAGGAGACCAAATACTTAATTTACCAAGGAATTTACCAATTAATTCATTAGAAATCCTACAGTGTGATTTCCTAGATTCTTTACCCCCATTCTGTCTCTCATAAGCCCCCCATTCACCTTACAATCTTTCCATACAATTTCTGTACAATCACATTTTGTTATACCAAAACCATGTAATATGAGGAGCTTTCTAACCCTCCAATCACGTGTATTCTATCAGGAGGCCACTATACTACACAGTTGTTGGTAGATCTAATGGAGATTGTATGGATCGATCTTAAGGTGTATGGGGGGCTATAGTTGAGGTGTACCCATGATGAAAATGATAGGCCTCTCTCATCTTTCTAAGTGGGAGAACCTGCACAATTGGTAATTAGTGGCTGCCTAAATACCTTTTTCCCCCACTGTAAGACTTTCTTCCCCACCTAATACTCCATTGTGTATAGCAGACTGTGTGCAATGAAAGAAAGTAATTTCAGTATGGAATAGGAGACTGTACAACTGTACAAGATGTGAAGACTGGAGTTCAGATTTAACAGTTAGATGAGCGCAGCATTAACATACCCGGTATTTTCTTTCATACAATATTCCTACTTTTTAGAAAGGGATTAAGAGGCCTACATCAACATGCCCTTACTTTAAAATATTGGCATTTATATTACAATCTGTGCTGCGCATGACCTGCAAAATGTATTAACTGAAGAACACTGGGGAGTGTGATTAATAAGGGGAAGGAAGGGGCGAGCAGACAATAAACTAGAAATAAAGCTTTCAACGTTAGTTCACAATTTATCTGTTTAGGATTTCTTTTTCAAATTAGTTTTTAACCTTTTCTTGGTCAATCTGCCCCAAAGGCATAGAGGAGCAGACGAATATGAGAGCTGTTCTACCTCAATAACTGGTAACTGCTGGAAAATTCTTACAACTACAGGGTATAGACAATACTTATTATATACGTATTTACTTTATTTTTACCTATATTGACGATCAATTTTTAAGCAACACATAAATGAAAAAATACAAATAATAGGCCTGTTCATTAAAAAGGGATTGGAACAGATCCATGAGGTAACAGGAGAAGAGATTATAAAGTGGCTTTATCAGATTGTTCCGGATGATAACCATGGATCAGAGAATATGTTAGACTGCATCACAGCTTTTTGATGATGTGACTTGTGGAGGTGAAGGCAAGAGACAAGTGAATCACATCTGATAACCTTAGATCCAACCTCGATCAACCTGAGCCATGAACATTTGGTGGCTGTAAATATCAGCTCATCTGCAACCCAATCTGCACTATCCTGTTTTGTATGACAAGTGCAATAGGAACCAGTGATAAAAGTTTAATATCTTTTTAGTGACAACTTCCTAAAAAAATAATTATGCTGTTTATTTTAATTTGATATTTATTCATATATATGTTTTTTTTACCTTTTTTTTGCTACCATAAAACTGGAATGGTTTTAGAACTTTAAGTGACTTCCCCTACAATCTTATACAGTACAAAGGTAACAGACTAAAGGCCCCAATATACCGTATGGGTGCCTGCTGATACTCTGAGCGACAGGATGCAGCGTGATGACGTCATCACGCTGCACTCCTTCGCTCATCCCTCTGCCCCTGCTCGGTAGGTGTGTGGGGGCCTTAATTGGATATCTGGCAGAATTGGTATTCATTCCTATATTTGTGGTAATATGTTTCTGTTTACTGATTCTACGCAGTGAAACACAAGATAAGTGTAAAGAAAAATAACACTTCTTTTCAGATGCCATATTTTTCCACACTTTAAGATGCACTGGACCATTAGACACAACCATCGTTTTTGAAAAGAAAATTAGAAAATTAAAGAGTCAGAGGCACAGCCATTCATATATAAAGCAAATAGCATGTTCCAGCAAAGTAAATCGGGCTGGATCATGCAGTATTCACTCTATATTCCTCCAACCAAGCCAAAAGGCCAGTGCCAGTGTCTAAGCTCCAGCTGAATGGGCAGAGCTAGTGTTATAACATATGTCTATATACCTGCAGTACATATTCTCTGAACCCACTGACCAACTTAATATCTGGCACTAAGAATTTACCCATGAGCAGTTATTTACATATGGAAGGAGAGATTAATTTGTGTATCATATCATTTGTTAATAGAATGGTAATGCTAGTGCTAATACAGCTAGGATCTCTCTCTTGGCAGCGCCCTTTCGCTGGAAACAAATTCAGGCCACCTGGGGAGCAGAGCTATTGCTCCCAGGATGTTTGGGATTAAATAACATGTTACATATTTGGACTATAAGATGCAAAAACATCTTCCAATTGATTTTAAGTGCGTCTTAATTATGGTCCAAAAATACGGTAGTTGTCAATCAGAATAGTTGTGGCCATCAGACTTAAATATTTTAGATTTTTTTATCACTTTCCATAATCACACAGACAGCCTTGAAAATCAATGGTCAGCAAGCTGGAAGTCAAATTTTTAAATATTTATGGCTGTTTTAACATTTATAAATAAAGAATGCACTAAATAAATAGGGGAAATGGTATTTGAAAGTCACAGCAAGCAACAATTTAAAGTAAGAAATGGAATTTCATAAAATATAATAGAAATGCTGTAGAAATAATAATAATACAAGATAGATACACCATACATTCTCTTTGATTTGGTCAGTGATTGATCAAAACCAGATTAATAACGTAACTTCTGTATGTCTAGGTTGAGGTTGCTTAATAAAAGTAAAAGGAAACCAGTAAGTTAAAATTGTAAGTACAACGTATTCTTTTTCACCAACTTTTGTGAAAATCGAGGGCTGTAAGAAAACTTTACTGCCTCCCTTTTAATATTTAGTTTTATATCCTATGTCTGTCTTGACATGTATCTGGCTCAAAATAAATGTGCCGTCTGCCTCTCTACCGTCTTTGGCCCGAAGTGTCTCAATCTTATTGCATTCCACAGTGCTTAATATGACTTTACAAAAATTTGTTCTGACTCTAAAAATTAAAAGAATATAAATTCATCTGGCAATGATTTTGTTGGAGGCTTGAGGAATTCAACAGGTGTAGACTGGAGACAAATATACCGCAATGCAAATTACACATGCTCAATATTTCATCCTGACACATCCATTTATAATCCATCTCACAAGCAAAAGAAAGAGATCTGTGTCTAATCCGATCACAAAATGTAGTCTTAAGGGCATTTCTGTACAAAAAAAGGCTTGCCTTTCATGTTCAGCTCATACAACTGTATGGGCTGACACAAAGGGTCTGATTTACCAAAAGGAAATGTACAAGAGCATTGCAAAATCTTCATGAAGATTATTGATATACACCTAGCGATAGTAGTAAACTATATCTCTTAAAATGTATCTGTAGACATTTAAATTAAAGAGATTTCCACTGCCACCCACCTGCTTCTAGTCAACTTTTTTCATTCAAAAAACTAAACTAAAGACCCCAAGTAGTTATTTGAAATTATAGTCAATGGGTCTTATTCCTTCTTGCCACTGTCCATTTGGGTATGTGTTATCACCTGGCCTTAAAGCAGTGGATCCCAAACTTTCCTCTTTTCTTGTCTTGAAAAGAGCGCTGAAAAATTTCTGCTCAATCACAAAGATGTTATCTGGTGTCGCCTTGAGGTGTTGTCTACACTATTGTTTTCAATGGGCTCTTTTTGGGATATGTTCTATAGGGCAAAACACAAGCAATTGGAAGCTACTCCCTGGGTTGAACATCCTGTAAGTGTAAAGCTGTTGAGTCAATGACACCGCAATGAAAACATAGTGCATGCATCAACTTTTTGTTAAAATTTTTAAACGGTGGAACTGCCACACCGTGTAATCATTGCAAAACCAATAACTCACATTTTATTCCTTTCCAGTTATTCCTTTCCAGTATACTAATGAACAATGGCTTCTGGTATACTTATTAAAACAATTATTACCACCCATTATTACCACCCAACTGGTTAACCTCCCTAGCGTTCTGCCTGTACAAATAAACTGCTTAAAATTCCTCCCCCATCATCATTGAAGACGGCAACATGGTCTGGGAGACCGGCGCCCCTTCATTATCATGGATCAATGACGCCGGTGACGTGGGCTGGGAGACCCTTCTGTGTCACCGTGACGTGATCCGGGGGTGCTGCAAATACAGAAATGCTGCAGCGATTTAGAGAATCTCTGCAGCTTTCCGAGGATATATCAGATTTACCCAATCAGTGGCCACCTAGTGTTTTGGATGAACCCAAACATGTTGATGCTTACATGAGAGAACTTGGCCAGGGCTGAGCAAGTGCTTGTCAGTAGTACAGGTCTTAGCCCTGGTTGAGACCTGTAGTACTTCAGCACCAGACATTTCATGGGACATTAACCCTTAGTATAAATTGGACAGATTGGATGGGACATTTACCCTTATAAAAGATTGGACATTGTTACAATTGTGCAGGTAGGTATAAGGAAAGCCAAAAGTGTTTTTATAAAAAGTTCTCTTTGGTTTTTGATAGGACTATTATTTAACCCTTTATGAACAGGAAAGACATTTAGTAGGCCTCTATTTAATTGTTTTAGGTAACTATTGGTTCTGTTATTACAAGTTCCAAATTTTTTGGTGAAATTTAGATAGGGAGGTTGAATTTTTTAGGTCAAAATGAATTTCGACCAGGGGGTTAAATTTTGACAATTTCGATCATGTCTAGTGTGTATGTTCCAAAATAGAATCAGATGCAAATCAATCACAAAGATAAAAAACTCGTCAGATGCTTGTACAATCCACTGACATTTTCCAACCTGCTGTTTTGAAGAAATTAAAATGGAACAACTTGATCAGCTCCCACAGAAACATAGTGGTGGCCAAGAAAAAATCAGTATGAATTCAGTTTGGTCCAACTTATTTTTTTTCAAGCAAATATTTGTTGGAACAGATACCAGGGATTATTTTAAATAGCAAGATCAACGTTTAAATTTAACATCGACAAGGCAAATGTCATACAATAAAAGATTGATTAAAGATAACATGAGGTCATCATACAATGGAAAAGAAATAAAACATAATCAGATTGGCAGATTATAGGTGCTCTCCTTGTGTGTACTAACCTTTTGTCTTTAGTATACATCTATGTTTTTTCCCAAGCATGTTTGAATTTACTGGTTACTGGTAATTTCACAAGAAGTCACTGGAGTCACTGAGCACTGGAAAGCAGTAATAACTAGATGATTGAACCTTTCCCACTTTTACCAAACCAGAAAACAAAAAACTATAAAAAGTTGTATTCAATTCAGCTAGTGTTGAGCACATATTTGTCAAATATCCGGTATTCGAGAATTTACAATATTTCGCAAATGTGCACTCGGATAGTCGTCATATTATGCTTCAACATTGTCTACCGGCATACATTGTGCATTGTGAATGGATACACGCAATACGCACAGTGCTCGTACTGGCTAAGATTGAAGAAGAGAAGTTGTAAAGCAGGTTTGCGAATCTTTGCCAATAATTGCGAACAGCTACACGCGATGTAATGCAAAAGAAAACAGTTGAATCGGATTTTATGAATTTCAAATGTCCCTTATTATATTCACAAAATTACACAAACTTGAATATACCATATGCCGCTCAACACTATTCGAGAACACTATATTACGAGAACATTTGGTAGAACAATGGAGAGCAGCAGACAATCACTGTTCTTCAAATCTGGGGCATACACAATTATTAATTCAAGTATATATTTTGGGGGATAAGAAGCATTTAGTATTCAGATTAGCTAGGTACACGAGGGCCTTCAATATTTTTTTGTCTATTTTTCTTGAGGTTGGGCTTTAACTTACATTTTGAGAATGGACATATGACATTTGAAAGGCATCCCCCCCTGGAGTTTTCCTGTGCAATATAAATGACTAGAGGGGGGGGGGGGCATGCAGTTATTGCTGGGAAAGGAAACATGGAGCAATGGGCATGCTAAATGTGATCTTATAAAATTCTGGGGACTTTTTGTTTATTTATCTGCTAATGGCTGAGAAGTTTAATCTCTGTTTTGTGATCCTTGACAGGGACAAATGCGATTGCACACTATGGTATAAATGGCATACACTAAATGGAAAACCCAAGTCATACAGATGTCCTTGCCATAGTCAAAAAATTTGCATATGTGATACCCCCCAAATCATTTCCTATGTCCTTTTTTTTTTAAAAACTTCACCCTCAGAAATATTATTGCACACTTCATTCTGCCTTGTTCCTGGTCATTATTGAGGTTATTTTTAATTAATTTTTTTCACTCTGCAGCCCAATAAAATGGAGTGAGAGGATGCTTGATAAATTAAAAGTAAAAATCCCCAGTAAATCTTCTGGTTTTATAGAAGGTCAAAAGTTCTAGAAGAAACAAAACTAATTGCAGGTCATTTTTTGTTGCTAGACCCTTGAGCTTGTCATATGATATATGTTGTAGTCTTATTGAGGTTCCTGCAGCTGTTCCAAAGACCCATGAAAATGATGTTGACATTCCCAGGAATCGGACTTTCAAATGAAGATATTATTCCAGAGAAATGTCTTTGGTGCTGCAGGTCACACAAAGAGAATCTCGGAACAAGAAAGATATCTATATTGTTGTGTAGACTTTAACTGGACCAACACAAAATGGGGTTTAGTGCTTACAAAGAACTCTTCAATGTGATCTTCATAGTAACACAATCAACCAGGGTGAAAAAAAACATTTGTCAGTCAGATTTGATGATTCGAAAAAGGCAAAACAATCTCTAGATGCAAATATGGTCAATTTCGTCTCAGTAGGAAAAAATAATAATGAGCAATAATTCCTTGTTGGATGAACACTCTGGATATAGATTTTTAATATAGTAATTCACTGCTTTATCCATAATAAAAGCTAAATAATATTAAAATTTAGCTACACAATTACAGTACACTAATACACTATGAAGGTACTTATATGCTTTACTGGACAAACTATTTGCATGTCTGCTCACCCAGTCCCTTGAATTGCAAAGTCTGAACAAACAGCACAGTTAGCCTGCTGACCTCATGATCTCTACTTTAGCTACTAGGTCACCTCCCTGTCTTCAAACTGTGACATGATACACGTTGCAATAGAGAAAGGCTGGGTTCACATCAATAAGGAATGGCACTGGACATGCACTTCGCTGGGATGGAATTCTCCATGGGATGAGACACAATCTACCTATCCACCCCGGCCTTCACTCCATCTGTCCTGGACAACATCTCTCACTGCCT
>CM070033.1:160182923-160201597 GCA_036250615.1 Ptychadena robeensis
GCTGCGTAATATGTTGGCGCTATATAAATAAATGATAATAATAATAATAATAATATATTGCTCTTGACCTATTTGCTCCATTTTGTTAATCCCCTGAACCTACAGTACATCTACACTGTGTGTTGTGGTGGGGACAACACACATCCATAGACAAAGTATTTGGGTGGCTTAGGATCAGAATAAATGTCCCTGCTGTGTATCTGCAGATGACACTGTGCTTCTATACAGTTTGATATCACATGCAATTGAACATGCATTACCACATCACGTATAGAAATGGTCAGCCTCTGAACGTGGTATCATCACCAAAAATGTAGAGAAGGGTTGTAGGAACATTGGAAGAAAAAATGATTTGCTCTAGCACATGTAGTTATTGCATAAATTAAGTTCAAAGTCGAAATTTCGACTTTCGAAATTTTTACTTGACTTTAGACATGATTTAAGCAAAAACTATTTGTGCTAGAGCCATCCTTTTTCTTGTAGTGCACCGCCAACCCTTTTCTACATCTCCAGCAAGCAAGTTGTTAGTACGCATATGAGTTTTGTAACAATAACGCAGGTATGCACAACCAGTACCACTTATGTGCACCCCTGATTATATTACCTTATTTCGGCTTTTCAGAGCAAATCAGAAAACATACTCAGCAAAGTTTAAAGTATTAGAACACACACACTACCCGCTGGCTGCGAGTGCTACATTTGAGATATTTTTATAACATATTTCAAATGAAATATACACTAAACACTATTATTTGCATTTAAAGTTTATTTTCATATATAGCGATGGTATTCATTTACTTCTAGGACATGCTGGATATGACAATAGTTTATGAACAATGATTAATAGCTTCCGAGTGGTGTTTCCATCTCATATATGTATTTTTTTTTCTGCAGAAAATTCTTTAAAAAGAAATATGATGGTAAGAAATGTCACACTACAAACTTACGCTCTATGTCTTTTCCTCATACCTACATGGAAAGCAGAAGAAAGAATGCATTGTGGGTGTCACAGGGCATGGACACCCAGAATTTAATTACTGTAAGGAAATCGGCTTATCACAGCAGGGAATAATCCTGGGATTCTGGAAATGTTATGTACACACAATTGTGCAAGACCTTGAGCCTTAAAAGAAGCCATTTGCACTTCATTTGATACAAAAGTAGCTCAAAGCATAATTCAAGGCCTCGATAACTTAGTGGTTGTTTGACAACTGAGGCTAATGTCCACTATTCATAGACTTCTTCAGTATTCTTAGCATCCTTTCATATACTGTATTTAATGCAGGCTTTAATTCTACATCAAAGACCCTTCACTAAGCCATTTTTACAGAAGCACATTAGCCCCTCCATATGTGATTCACACGTACGTAGTGCCTTGTAAGTAAAGTGACTAGTCAAAGGTCATAGGGAGTTAAAACAGGATCAATGGAAAGTGTTGTTGTAGATTGTGTCAATACCACCCATTTAAGGGGTTAACGTCTTATACAGGCAGCTCTCAGATTTATCTTTACTGCAGTTTGCTATAATACAATAATGGGCCTTGTGAAAGTCTTTGCAGTCCATTCACAAAAGGAATTCTGGCTGTTCACTAAATGAAAATAGAAGAGAATCTCTGTAAATAAGATGAGCCTATGTTCACTTTAAGCACCCGATCACATAAAAGAAGTTACAGAACATTATATATGTTTCTTATGGAAAGCGGGTCATTATAGCATTATAGCAAGAGTGGGTCAGTTCAATTTTACCTCCAATGGTTTTGGAATGGGATATCCAATGAGTTTCAAAAGGTGTATATAATCATTTGCCTATGTAGTGTGTAATGGCACCCAAAAGTAAAACCATTCAAGGATAACTGCAAAAACATAGTGCAATTATCCATCCCTACCCTTCTAATCTAACCCAACCAATCATCCCATTTCACAGATTCATACTTTTAGATAAGGTCAAAATTCTGCTGTTTGATGATTTTACAAGTGAATTCAATGGCAAAAAAGGGGCGCAATATAGCTTAAGTTGCGAAATCGGTAGCAAATCTAACCGTCTATGCCCAGCTTTAACTACAGTGGGGCAAAAAAAGTATTTAATCAGCCATCAATTGTGTAAGTTCTCCCACAAAGATGAGAGTGGCGTGTAACTTTCATCATAGGTCACCTCAACTATGAGAGACAGAATGGGGGAAAGAATCCAGGAAATCACATTGTCTGATTTTTAAAGAAAGTAGTTGCAAATTATGGTGGAAAATAAGTATTTGGTTAATATCAAAAGTTCATCTTGATACTTTGTTATATAACTCTTTGTTGGCAATGACAGAGGTCAAACGTTTTCTGAAAGTCTTCACAAGGTTTTCACGCACTGTTGCTGTGAAGAAATTAACTGTGGGAGCAATAATTAGTAAACGGAATACATATATGACCACTGACAATCTCCCTCAATCTGGGGCTCCACGCAAGATCTCACTGGCGCCCCAAAACACCACTGCTCTCGAGGAGATCTCCATGGAGGAATGGGCTAAAATACCAGCAACAGTGTGTAAAAACCTTAGGTAAATCTATGATGAAAATTACACGCTTCTCTCATAGAGGTTTTTTTATTTTTTTTATTTTATTTTATTCTTTATTTTTTTTTTATGTACCCATTACAACGAATTCGAGATAATTGCTAAGCCCCTGAACATGGTATCATCACCAAACTTGCAGGGGATGTAGAGAAGGGTTGGTGGTACACAACAAAATAAAAGTATGTCTCTAACACAAACAGTTTTTGCACAAATTAAGTTCAAAGTCAAGTAAAACTTTTGAAAATCAGAATTTCGACTTTGATTTGAACTTAATTTATGCAAAAACTACATGTGCTAGAGCAAAACTTTTTTTTCAAATGTTCTCACAACCCTTCTCTACATATCCAGCAGTTTTGGTGATGATGCCATTTTCAGAGGCTCGCAAAGTCAGCTAGTCCAAAAATTCGACCATCTATACTCTCTTTTCTAAGTGGGAGAACTTGCACAATAAGTGGCTGACTATGCGTTCCCGGTACCGGATACGACTGCATTGACGTCACTTTCGGTTTTCCCGATTCAAATTTAAATCTGCCCGCGCACAGGTGGACGTCGGACTTCTTTAAAAGTCTGAACCGCCAGTTCGTGGCCAGACCTGGCCGAAGTTTGGCCATCACTACTAATAACCTATCTTCTACACTTTATTTTTTCTATCCCTGTGGCTTTAATTGTTTCAACGTGTGATAAACTGATACACATTCATCACATTTTAATATTGTAATAGTCTTGTTTGATGAGAAGATAAAATATTAAACACATCTGAAAAACAGAGCAAACAATAAACGCAAAAATACACCTGGTATTTACCTTTTCCCACATTGGGAACTACTAGAAGTTATTACATATATATTGTTAATGACAATATTATACAATTCACATGTATTCTTATGCCTTTTTTCTTTCCACAAAATCATTAAACTTGTTGATCTCCTGAAGAAGCGACTATCAGTCGTGAAACGCGTTGAGTATAGTTGACAAGAGATACTATATAATTCGTTCTTACTTTTATGTGCCAAACTTAATACTTAGAATGTTTTCTTTGAAATATCTGTGGATATGACTCTTTTTGATTAAATATACACACAATTGAAATGTATATTTCTGTGCATTGTTTACTTACCTATTCTACTACCGATGTCAATTATCCCAGTTGTGGTTATCCGGGTGTCGCTCAGGTTACCCTTGATAGTGGGGTGCCACTCTCTTGTGATATTTACAATAAACGCAAAGTTATAAAAAATACAGACGTGAAGAGAGCCTAGCAGGTTGAATTCAACCTGCAGACACCCCTAAATCAGATCTTACCTATGCACAAATTCCTTTTGGATATCCCAAAATCAATTAGCCTTTGATAAAAGTCAAAGTCAACACATTTCAGCCAACTATAGGCTTCCTCAGCACATACACTGATTATGCTTTAAGGATTACTGTTGGTACAAAAATACATTTAATAGAGTTGTTGACATATGTTTAAAAATACTTTATTTTCTCAGTAGCCAATAGGTATTATATTGGAGCTTGGGCTTTAAAGTTAAAATTAAATAGAGTGTTCTGATATATAAGAGAAGGGTACCTACATGCTAATTCCCATGTACTGAAAATCAGCCAAAGTAATATAAAGTGTATAATAAGTTATCTTTAGAGAAATACTGAAAGGTAGTAGAACTGTACAACTCTAAATGTTTATTTTATTAAGTTTGTCATATACCAGTAGGAGCTATTTAACTTTTAACTAAAGCCTGACAGCCTATCAATGCGGGTGGAGCTGTCTTTATTGAAACATATTAAGAAGATTTCCTCAGCCCAGTCTTTGGTTTTATGTTCGTGTTCCCTACATTCCACACTCTGTTCTCAACATTTGGCAAAATACACAGGCTCATTCTTAAAGAACACCTCATTAAATAATGGTGGACTTATTTCTTTTCACTATTGCCAGTGAACTTTATGTTGTCATAATTCACAGCAGAGAAATGCTAATGAGTAATTATTGAAGTTCCTGGGGGTTTCGCTAATTTCTTCGTCAGATTTATTCAGCTCTGCAGGGTGTTATAGAGGCTCACACTCTCCGCTTTTGGATTTTTTTCCAGCACAAGCCTTGTCATTGTTCCTAGTACAAAGGGACTAAAATCCTCTTGATGCACAAGATTTTACTATACAGCTCTATTTTTTTATTTTTAAGTTGAGCAAATTCCTTTTGGTGTCTTAGGTTTAATTTGTGTTGCGGAAGGACTAACCAGTTTTACTGAGGCCTGTATGATACATAAGTGAACCATATACACACGTATTTATTCAAGACAGATCATTCATTCCACCTTTCTTTAGATTTCAGGTATAATACATATTTAACATTATTATATCAGGATTGTTTTTCATAAAGTGAATTTAAGTGTAACTAAGAGAGGGTGAGCTGGGCCCTTGCCATTATGTGCACAGTAGACTTATAGTACACATACAGAATATAATATCCTTCTACAACAATGACAGGTCCAGCTACAATTACTGCCATCTTAGCCATTTTCTTTCAGGACCCGTAACTCTCCTCTTCAGCCATTGGGTGGCCATTGATAATTTAACTCATCTGCATCAGAGCAGCAAGATCTCTGCTGTGGCTCCTTGGTCTTGAACAATCCAACAAGACCCTCACCCTCCCGATTGTTGGCTCTTTAGCTGTAAAAGTTTGTCAACCGTTGACATAGACTGTATATTATATGACTTTGATTATTTATTTTGCATTCTGGTGTAAAGACATTTATTCTGTATTTACCAAAAAGAGTAGATAAAATCCAATAAAGAATATGAGTGTGAGTACCTTTACTATCCCAGGTACCACCTGCTGGTGGCACTGTGCATCCACTTACCCCTGGTGGTTTCCCTGGTCACCAGCAGATGGCTTCCTGCAAGTGTGGGCAGTGTTGGGTACACCTGTCTCATAAGCACCAGGCCTAAACAGGTAAGCCTCACCCTCCCACACAAGTCCTAAGCATTGGTCCCATATCTGAATTTACACTGTGATCTTGATTCTGAACTCTGATACTGTGTCTGAGTCTGAACTATGGTCCTTTTTGTATTCCTGATTTAGTTCCTGTAACTGGATCTCCAGTCTTTGTCTAAGCCTTGTTTGCACCTCATCCTTGTCTGTTTTCAGTGTATGCTGCCTAACTTGCCCCCCCCCCATGCTTAACCCTGAAAATAAGCCAGTTTATTTCAGTGGCTCAACAACACTCTTCAACAAGATCTTGATAGCAATGGAAAACCATTTATTAATGTATTACTCTTAACGTAGCCATACACTCTTGTCCGATTTTTTGGCCAATTGCCAACTGCGCATGTTCGAGATCGACCAGGAATCTCTTGCATGTCAGATCGCACAGTGATCCATCATGTTGGTAGATTACCGGGCCAATCCCATTACTCATCCCCATCTAAAGTAATGTCCGGCACACAAAGGGAGGCGCCCAATCCTCTAAATCTGTCCCTCATCTATCGAGGGACAATCTCTACATGTATGGCTACCTTGAGATATTCTTACTGCTGGGGTCTGTGACCAATTTACCATGTATACTTTCTGTTTACAAGAAGCAATAGTAGATTGTTGTACTGTATTAGCCGTCAAATAATTCATAAACTTTGGAGTTCAAGTGATTCCTTTATTGGCTAACTAAAGTAATTAAAGAAGCAACATTTTGTGACGTCTCTGATCCCTTCTCAAGGCTTGAAATAATTCTGCTTTTGGTACTCACATGTGAGTCTCAAAAAGCAGAGTTGTATTGAGGGATCTGAGACGTCCTTAAATGTAAGTCTCACATTTCTTCCCGCATATGTATAGCATCCACTAAAATATAGAAAGTACAGAAAAGAACCAAAAAGTATAGAAAGGAAGGTAGAATAACTAATGATCATGTTTGGGTACTAGAGAAGTGTTGAGAGCTGTAATTATTTTTATTCTTTTTTATTATAGATAGGGAATATCTTATCTATTATCTTATCTATTATTCAAGGGGATCTATTGTTTACCAAAGTTTTCTCAATAACAGGCGTGGATATATTGTTGCTGAATATTGGGCTATGTCAGAACCTGTATATTGGTGAAAAGTACTCTTAATACACAGAACCCCTAGGCTCCAGGAACATATATCTTTAGCTGACTGCTGACTGAAGTTAAGCTTTAAGGATGCTAGCATGTCTCTATCATAATAAATGGGTGCTGAAGAAGAATAGGAGTCATGACATTGGCCTCCAGAAAGTGTCCTCACCTGTAAGGGAAGAAGGGAAGTTAATTCATCAGCTTTCAAACACAAGAGGTTTTACCATCCTACAGCTGCTCAAGAGGTCTAGTCACAGGTGCAGACTCTTTATTCTGCTGTTAACACGCTATCATAATCATAAAAAATGAGGAGATTGTAGATTTAAGTCACCAAACAGAGCGTACCATTCATTTATATGGTTTTTGCACATTTTGATCTACACCTCTAAAGTTCAATTTTAAAATAAGTGCTTTATTTTTATTATTATTATTATTATTATTATTTTCATAAGATCCGAGTTTAGATTTAATCCCACTTTAAAATGATTTCATTACACACAATGTAACACTCTGCTTTTTAATTTTGCCTTTAATGTTCCCCTTTCACATCAAATATTGAGTAAGGCTTGTTTGACTAGACCACACCAAATTAAGCTGGTCATATGTTTACCCAGTTGTTATAAACTGCTCTCTCTAGACATGTTAATGGATTCATTAAATGACACATTTTTCATATGGATATACTGTATTTGGACTCCTGGAATTCTCTATAAAACACAACAAAGTTCAGTTATTATGAAATGAGTGGATACAATTCTTGTAAAATACAACATTTAATTAAAAGTTGTATCCACCATAACATACTCCACTGAAATAATACTACCGTGGTATTCAGACTTTACTTAAACTTTGAAAGTCAACCCATTACATTTTTATGTGTCCATTAAATTTAACTCTAACACATCTAAGCTCAAATAAAATATCTATTTTAAGGACAACTCCACTTGGTGATTGTGTAGCAGAAGTAAAAAATAGTTGCCCCTGTCTGCAAGCTCTTGTACACTCGTGCAGGCACTTGGGGGGTGTTTAGATAATGACTGTATGACAGCCTCATATCTACGCTTATCAGGCGTATACTGGGCGGTAAACAACCACCCATATAATTAAGCCTTAAATGTAATAAAGTTTCGACCACCTCTTGAGCATGATATTTGGCTTACAAAAAATGTAAATATCAAAGCTTGTATGCAATTATTAAATAAATTATTACATATAAAAAGAGAATGAGAATAGAGGTCTCCTAGACCTCTTTCGTATTCATAAATAGTAAAACATCACTTAAAACTTTCCATTTTTTGTTATTTGTTTTTGTGCAGATGCTGAATTGCATTACATATTATTTGTATAGAGTAGTCTACAAGAACATACAGTTCTATCAATCAAGCAAAGCTTTTTCAAAACCTAATGATTCCTTCATGTCCTTTTGATAGATTCTCAGTAAAGAATTTTTTTCAGGGGTGGTCAAAAACCTGCAACGAATTGCGACTGGTGGGTCAAAGTTTTCAGCAAAACTAATTTTGTAGGATTCAACCATCTCTTGTGCACACCTTAAATTCAAAATTTCATTAAGGAAGAGCCTGACTTATCTATAAAAGGGATCACAGGCAAGCCAGCATGAGTGACATTATATTAATAAAGAAACCCAAAGCACAACATGCAAAACAAGATGTTTTAAGTTCCCCTGCCCCATCACTTGACACATCCTTCCAATCTGTGGTTCACTGCAAAGACTTCTTTATATCTATAAACTTGTCAGGAGGATCTAACTTCAACGTGAACAGGTGGAAAAACAACATAAATTGGTACACTGACTTCCTATTTAGGATTTGTTAATGGAAATATTCTCTTGAACTTGAGTGAATTTTGAATTAGTAGGAAAATCTTGTGTGCTGTGGTCACTGTCATAACTAATTGTGGGGACCATATGTAAAAGGAAGTGTGTAGTCATTTTCCATATTTTGTTTCTTGAAATTTTATTCAAATTACCTTAAAAATTACAAACTGCATTCTGTGTTATGCTCTGGCATACCTGTCAAGCTACTTTTGTGACTTTCCTGGCCAAATCCTGTTAAAAAAAAATCTCAACCCCGGTTGTGCAAATGATGTTCGGGGGGGGGGGGGGGGGGGGGGGGGGGGGGGGGGGGGAGAGTTAGGAGGCAAAGTAACAAACCTCCCAATACCGTAAGTGACATCCACCATAGCACCCCAATAGAACCAGTCACCTTCATTATGTTGTGTAGTTTAGTTTTAAAAAGAAAAAAATATATTAAATATAAAAACTAAAACTAAAATAAATTACACCCATAAAAAATGTGGGCACATGAGCATGCTATAAATGGGAGAATAACAATGTATCCCCTCAAGTGTACGCTGGAGTAAGACAAGAAAAATGTTTGACACCACAGATTAACAGGTGCACACAAAAGTGAGGCTTAACATATTTGGTATTGTGACACAACCTTATATACATTTTATTTTTTGTTGATATATCATGTGATATAAAAACTGCTACATACTTCATATATATAGTATATAGTAAAGTATGCGTTACATATACATATTTATATATATATATATATATATATATATATATATATATATATATACACACACATACTAGAGTATAAATATATAGTATTGCGTTTATACTTTACTGCCACCAGTTTATTTCACATGGTATTTATATATTTAATTTTATAATAGAGTTTTTAAAGGTTTTGGCATACATGCCTGTGAAAGAGAAATGGCTTGGCAATGAACATGTTAAAGTAATATTATTCATATTTGATGTTAATAATATCTTTTCTAAAGTTCAAACTATATATTTTATATCATTCTTTTATTTTTATAGAAAACATAATTTAATATTATATTATGCTAAACATTAATATTATTGTTTTGGATAACTCAATATGATTAATAAATCTAATGATAATATGTAATGTATGAAATCCTATTTTGTTCCCCTAACTTTATTCATATATCTCCCTATTATGTAGGTTACGTGTTCTACAAGCGGGATATTTTTTATTTTTTTGTCAAAAGTATTTTTTATACTGACAATTTTTTATTACATATATATAAAACTATTATTATTTCATATTTATTTTTTATATATAATATTAGGGTGATTCATTTTCTGTTACAAATGTGAAAGTGTGTCTATTCCTCCTCTGAGTCATAAAACTGTGGGCTGCAGTCAATATACATAAATGCTTTGTATATACTATTATTATAATTATTAATGTTTATTGTAAAGTGCTGAAATATTAAACAGCAGTGTACATTAAATATGGGCTGAAAGCTAACACAAGCACAAACAAACATGTACAGACTAGAACATAGGAGGTGAAGAAGACTCTGCCCAATTGAGTTTAGAATCTAACAGTAGAGATGGTTGAATTGTTTGTCAAAAATTTGACCATTTCAATTATTTCAAGTTAGTTGCAGAGCCCCTGAGGACGGTATCATTACCAAATTTGATGGAGACGTAGAGAAGGGTTGAAGGTATACTTCAGAAAAAGTATGACACAAATAGTCAAAATATTTAAAAGTCATAAATGTTTTATGTTCCCACAGCCCTTCTCTACATCTCTAGCAATTTTGGTGATGATACCATGTTCAGGGGCTTTGCAATCAGCTCAAAAAGTCATCAAGTCGAAGAATTCGACCATCTCTATCTAAGAGTATGTAATATTCACTTTCTAAAATGGATAATACTGTATATACTAATTCAAAATACTTACCATTTATTTATAACTTTTTTATATTTTTTATATATATGTTTTTATATTTTAGTGATAAATGTCAAACCAATTACAAATAATTAACTTTTTTAAGGCTATCAAGGCAAAACACAGAGTATCCTTTTAAAAGGCCATCATTGTAAATAATGTTGTGCAGTAATATATGGATCAATTTCTCATCTGCTTTCCCTAAATTAATTCTATGTCAGTTCAATATTAATTGCAGTAAGTCATTGTTTGTTGTATGAATGAAATATAGTCCCGGAGAATAAATTATTGATATGCAATGAAGACGCATTTTTCAATTATTGTAACATTTTAAAGATTAAATAATAGAACACGATCATAGGAACTTTTAAATTAGTTTTCTTTTAAATGAAACTCATTACAATAATGTACTCGTGAAAAGATAATGATCTAATAGTTTTATAAACTATACATTAATAAATGTCTAATCTAAGAGCTAAGAGCTCCTTACATGTAAAAAGAAAATCTTAACAAAAACATTTAATATTTGACTGTTTGTGTAGCTGTAGATAAGAAACTCTGGCAGATTGCAAGGTTTACATTTAAGATGAAACCAATCTGAACTCTGGCAGCCCACACAATACACACACAAAAGTTTTTAGTATAAAAACCTAGTAAAATAGCTTTTAAGAGATTTGGGTTCTTTTTCTATGACAAACAATCCTTAATCTATCTAATTGATCTAATGCTTACAACTGTAAGCATTCTGTATTTAGTTTTCTATGACATTTGCAGTTTCTTTGTTCGCTTTCTTTCATGATTAATTCTATGTTGTCATTTTTACAAGTTATTGTATAATCATAATAATATATATATAATCAAACTTTGGTTTTCACATATTCACACTATCATGATAGGTACATAGGTATCAGTACATAGTTAGTAGTGATGAGCAGCATAGGCAACATACTTATTCGCATTAAATATTGCAAATTTTTCGCCTAATATTCACAAGAAATTAGTAAAGTCAAAGATTCGTGATCTACAGTCATTAGTAACTTCATTGCGAAATAGATTTTGTGCAACAAAAAGTGCTGATGTTCGCATATTTTCACAACTGTCTTAAAAATCTCAAATATTCGTGATTACGAAGATATCGCACTATATTCGAGAATTCTTGAAGTGCCGATATTCAAAATGAAAATTTGTGATTCAAATATATGTGATCAACACTAATTAGTGAGTAGAAATAGAGAATTTATTAAATGTGAAGTTGAAAACACTTTATAAAATGTTGATATTCAAGAGCAATTAAGTGTTAAATTATAGATATCATTAAAAATAGAAATACAAAATAAATGTACTTAAAGTTGTGTTGTAGTTACCCAAAAAATATTTTAAAGATAAAAAAAATTATAAACAACTGGCATACAAAAAAAGTATAATTGAGGTATCAAAACCTATACAATGAAGCAAATTTACAATAGCCCATCTGAAAATAGAGATGATCAAATTTTTCGACTAGTAGATTTTGTGAGCTGATTGCAAAGCCTCTGAAAATGATATCATGAACAAAATTGCTGGAGATGGAGAAAAGGGCTGTAGGAACATTTGAAAAGAGAATTTTGCTCTTGTATATGTTGCTTTTTGCATAATTTCCATTTCCAAAATTTTGACTTGACTTTGAATTTAATTTATGCAAAAACTATTTTGCAAAAAACTATTTGTGTTAGAGCAATACTTTTTTTGTAGTATACCCCAACCCTTCTCCAACAAGTTTGGTGATGCAATAAAAAAAAAAAATTACCATCTCTCTCTGACAATAGTGCAATACAATGAGTATATTAAAGAGGAACAATTATCAAACATTGAGATTAATCTAGAATTTGGGCACAAGCCTCTTTTCATGGATGAATGGATCCTTAACCTTTCCTAAAGTCACTTTCCACAAATTCCCTTTGTATTTTTTTAAATGGAAAAAATGGAATGGAATCTGTAGACCGCAGTAAATAGTTGTGGTTGATAAATACATTAACTTCTATATCTAGCATGTCCTATAGTATTTTATTCTGCTATACGCAGGATGTCGCTCTTTCACACCCTGTATAGCATGAATGGCCATTATCAATGACACCGATAGCAAGTGACTACTTCTTATAGCTTGTCACTGGCTATCAACATGGATGAGTGGCAAATATTCTCATCCTCCAATGGCCGGATCAATAACTCATTTTGACACTTAATGTCTAAACTTTGTTTTGTTTACTAAGGGCTGGCTTAGTGAAGAAATGAAAGATAACTCATCTATGTATCTATGATAACTCTCTCTACATTTCATGATGTTGTCTCCCTTGTTGATAATATAAAATTCTGTGTAAAATGAATAACTTTCTATAATACATGACAGCACCAAACTGCAGCAGAAGTTATATTCCGCCAAGGACATTGCACTGTTGATGTCTTGGCAACAAGAAGGCCATATGCTAAGATTATTTGACATTGAAACAATTTATGGGAGTCCGGGGTAATAATCACACATGTTGCCCATATTCAGTTACACAAAAGTCTCTTAAAGGGGTTAATCGTCTTGTGTGGATCGTGTTAATATCTATATAAAATAAAATCACTTTTTTCCACACAGAACTACCAAAATTCCCACAAGAAATGATTTTTTTTTCCAGATGGACAATTGAATTAAAATGTGTTTCGGATTATAGGTCTCAAAAACAATACATCATACTCACATTTTTCCAGAACTTTGTACTCTACCGTCAGATTAAGCTTCAACATAAATTAAGAAATTCCGCCGTAGTTTGATGTTACTTCACACGAAAAACATGAAGATCAACTTCGGAGAACTGGAAATTATTACCATTAAGATGTGTGTTTAGATAAGATAAAATATTAGATTGAGATGTGTGTGAAAATTAAACATTACAGAAACATTGATTTTTTTTTTTTACCCTTTACATGAGTATCCCAAATATGCAGGTTAGTAATAAGATTTAAATGTGATATAAGTTATGGCAATAAATACTGGATGAAAACAAAAGAAAAATTCTTATTGTTTACAGCTCCAAAAATGAACATCCAGTCTTGAGAGGTAGCTAAATTGTCCTTCTAGTTATAACTATCATGCTTTGATTGGTGTAATGTGTTTTAAAAATCCCCTGAAACATTATATTGGAAATGGGCTATATTTCTATACTTTTCCTCTTTTGATGTGTTTAGATATGGATGTGTGTGTGTATAGTGTGAATTATAGTCTGCACTAGATGGACTATAGCATGTAACATTATATACATACCTAAAACATAAGGTTATTGAAGGTCACAGTCTCATAGCGTTGTTAAAGTCATTTAGAGGCATGAATGACTGTCACAGGTGATACTTGATATGCTTTTTACTTTACAATGAGACATACACATTTTACCCAGTAATGATCGAATTTCAGCCTCTGAACCACAAAGGTGTTTGTATGAGACAAGAACCTCATTCCCACATGTTTTATAGCTATTCATTCTGTCCTAGAACACAAGTGATATTTATGTGTATTAAATGCTGACATTATCACTCCATGATCAAGGAATATATCAGTGGTATGATAGCTATACCTAGGAATTAAGTGAGGGTGAGAGACTACAGGGGTACAAAGCTGGTACTACAGCATTTGTAGTGTAAAGGTCCCCATACATGCTGATTTGCAGATCGCGGGTGCCCACATGGATCAGCTGACCGAATTCTTGTTGGTAAATTCCCAGCCGACCGCATTACTTTTGATAGAAAACTAACGTCTCCATTCAAAGTAATGGCTAGCACACAAAGGGTGCCCAGCCAATTCCCAGCACTCCCGGCCGTACATCATCACGCACCGCTGGAAGCTGTCGATCTGCCAAGCAGAGCTAAATGTTTGTGGGCACCTTAACATGCCCAATTGCAGACAAGGTACTAATATAACAAGAAATAGAAAAGTTTTTAGGTCTGTGGTTTCACAACCTGCAAGGAGGCATCATGATGGGCACATGTGGATATATACCACAACCCTGTCAAATTTCTGCCAAATACAATGGAAGTCAAGTCATGTTAGTAATAATATTAAAATGTGGGCTTCAAGTGGGCAATTGAGACAGTTATGGGCAACGATCAGGGAAATTTGGCAAAATGTAGGTCAACATATGCATTCTTGTGTCATGTAAGTATTTATGTCAATGTAGGTAATGTATAGTGATATGTAGGAAATAAATACTGGTCATTCTGACAATATGTGGACAGAAAATGGGCAATAGTGGAATTATCTGAGTAAAGAAAGGGTTTAACAAAAAGCAAACAAATAGGTAGTTATGCTGCTCACCTTGCGATCTGACATGCGGGAAGATCCTGATGGATCTGTCCAGGTGGGCGCACCCAATTTGTGGCCAAGCGACCACCAGGCTGATTGGCAGACAAATTTTCTCATTTCATCTGCAATCGATCATTGTTCACGCATGCAGCAATAGATCGTTTGCGATTCCAACGCTGCCTACATGGAGCAATCGATCCTGCTTCAAGAAAATGTCAGTCGAACAGAGAACCAACATGTTAAATCCCTGTTCAATCACCAATATTTTAGATGGGGGCCCTTGATTCCCATCCAAAGTATCGCCCAGGGATCAAACGACCAAAGTGGTGCGCATTTTTTTGCAGAGCATTTGCGGAATGATTGTTTGATTTTTCATTTCATTGCAAGCGATCGTTCCTCAATCACATGCGAATCAATGCTTGTATGGCCAGCTATAGATTACTTTTTTTTTGCTGGAGTTCCACTATATGTGTCACCAATGCTCTACATTGTGCCAGAAACTTTACAGATCATCATAGTCTACTTCTGGACAGGAACTAATATTTTTAACTACAAACCACCTACAGTAATGGTAGAGCTTCGGTATACCAGGTGTGGGTGATATAGATCTTTCATGAGCAAAAAATCCGTAAGACCTATTTTTCTTTCATTATGAACTGCTAGTAAAGCTGCTGCAGCTGGGCCGGCATATATCTGTGCTCACTATCACATCATCAACCATTTTACCTCAGCCACACAGGATGCTTTATTGTACAAGGTTGTACAGCTCACTATACTATAGTCTGACATTTGTCAAAGCAATTTCCAGAGATCACCGTCAGAAAAAAAATCCAAAACCAGCAAAAACATACTTGGGCATTAAGCAGCGCACAAATGGTTAAAGTAAATCTGTCTAGATTAGGTGGTCATACACTATCTGGCAGTAGATAAAGGAAGGTCTAAGGAAAATTATCATTGTTTTGCTGAAGGAATTAGTAGAAATATATAGGTACGGGGTATGGGGGGAGGGGGGTGATACAAATAAGAGCATTAAGTAACCATTTAGTGGCATTAAGTTGTTTTTATTTCTGACAGCAGAAAACTCTTTCCATCAACTAGCACTTCAGCCATTAACTATTAGTACACAGCTAGTGTTATAGTAAAAACCAGGTAATGAGTTAAATGGCTGCTAGTTGTGAAGGATACTATCTGGGTACCAGCAGTGGATAGGAACACTCCACCATACTATACTCCACATTTACTATAACAACAGCAAATATGTACTAAGATGTTGGTTGGTTGCTGCTTGTTAGGCAGCACTCTGCACCATACTCTGCTGTTGTAAAGTTAACTAAAGTATAAAAGACATAACTAGTTTATATGCTCAGATCTGTCCTACAACCTGGTGGATATCAAGTAGAGCATGGCGGTCATCCTGGTAAAACATTGATAATGGCAAAACTGCATGCCCATGCCGCAGTCAGCCTTCTGCAGGGAATTTAAAGTCAAAAAGTTTTTTAGTTTACCGTTTGTATTAAAAACGTCTAATTTAGCCTATATTGCCTGTCTATATTTCACTATACATTGTAATAAACACCAGAGATTGACCAGTGTAGTCATGCGCTCTCCTACCTTCCCAATGTAGGTTTGTATGAACTATATGATAAGGTGTGTGGCCATTAGAAGATCTTCAATAGGTTGCTTTGAAGCCCCAAATCTCCTTTTTTAAATGTTGCACCTGACCAAAAGTGAGCACAACAATCCACATAAAACTAAATAAAATATTTTAAGAATTTAGCTGGTCATACACAGGGCGATTTAGTGTTCGATTACCAAACAATCGGTCATGGTGCACCTGCATACCAAAGTATAAGCCAACGATCGAATAACAAACGATCGCTCAGTGCTTAGTTTTGTCACCATGTTGCGATCGTTCTTCAAGGGATATTTGCACGGGAGTCACCATGTGAATGGCTAGCTTAGCTTGTATCTGTGTTTTAATTTTTCTTCTTTATTAAGCTAATGAAGCTCAGGGAATCAGTGAACCTAGATTTACTAAAAGTAAACACACTGTGGTCACAATCCTTGATATGGCCTCATACAACCCAAAGCAACCCGGGAAACGACTGTGTAAATTTAGCATTAACATCACTTTAATTCGCCATCAGTTCATTATTACTTTGTGCTTAGCACAGTAAATCATCCAAAAATTTTATGGAGGCTCTTACACCTCACCATACTTAGCATTTCATATTTTTAAGCAATTAAAGTTTAAGCAGAACAGATACACAATATGCATGTATTCAAAAACCAATACAGAATGATGTTTAGTGTTACAAACAACAGCTTGATCAGTACATATATATAAGGACAATTTGGTGTAGATAACCCAACATTACAGAGTAGTGCAAAGGACCAGGCATATCTAATTCTGCTTCACTTAAGAGGTAGACAGCAGTAAACTATTTTGTCTAGGATGTCAGAGTATGTATTAATCATCCCACATTTAACAGTATCTGAAAAAAGGCATTAAGTTCTATTTTTTTATTATTATTGTTATTATTATTATCATACTGTAAAACTTTTAGGAAGGAAATCACAGTCCCCCCATGAAAATGAGAACAAGCAAACTTATTGCATATGATTGCAATCCAATTGAAACAAGGCAGCAACTCTAAAGCCATCAAACCCACTATGGTACAAGACCTAATCAGCAATAGCATTTTTTTCTCATTTCATCATTAGCAAAATGTGTATTGAAAACTTGTAACCAAATTATTTACCAGCCATTACAAGTGCAGCGTGCACCTTGTTCCTTTTTGTCTATGCAAAGCAGGAGCTAGACCTGCAGTTACCTAGCAATTAGCCTGGGCATGCAGCCAAAAGAAAGTAATTATATCAAAGCGTGCAGACATTCAAGCAGATCTAAGACTGGTGACTTTCACTTAATAAAACAGCTTCTATTCTTTAACATTTATTTAAGTATTTATTGTAAGATCATGTACACGGAAAACGGAAACTTCAAAACTACTCATGACAATAAAATCCAAAAATGGAATTGAACTTAACAAGCTTAGATTTGTTTTCTAAATAATAGTCGACTGGTTTCCTTTAACTTCAATTTTCATGGAACATTTTCCAAGAAACATTTAACAAGATTAGGAAGCATTTGAACTTTCAGACAGGTTTAGAGATTAGGAATAATTATGAGTATTGGTTTGCAGTACTAAGACTAAAGAAACATATGTGATCACATCATCTGTGACCTTTTAAGATCTAAAGGTTGACTTCTTGTACAATTTTGGTGTTTTGGTGACATTTTTTTTATTCATAGTTTGATTAAAAAAAATGTCTTTAGAATAAAATAAAAGAGGAAAAGAGGCAAACTGAAATGTGTAGGTAGAGGAGATAAGTATATTACAAGTAGGGATGGCAAGTTCTCCTAGGTAAACTTTAGGAGAAGCACATGCTCAATGTGATGAGCTGATGATCTGTGGTTGGTACTACCTGCTTCGTTGGTCAGGATCATTTGATCATCATTTAGCAGAACCAGTTTATCATGTACTTTTTTATTTGGAGAACTTATCCCTTTTGTACGATATACTGTATTTTTCGCACTATAAGACAGAATATGGTACTACTAATGATAATGCTTACTATTATTATTATTATAATAATAAAAAAAACATTTTAAATTTTTTTGATCTTTAAGACTTCTGAAATTTCTTTCAACCAGGTCAAATATAGTATTCCAGGTTAATGGACACACATCTATCATCTAGCCCAGGGGAGCACAAACTTTTTGACTACTGGGTCACAATTGGTTCTGTAGTTTGATAGAGTGGCTGGCTCCAGGAAACACCTCATTCTGCATTCCCCAGTCAGTTGCCCATAAGGGGATGTTGTCAATATTTATCAACTGCCGCCCAAGTACTGGCACAGGTCAGCCCTTACCAAGCCTGACCACGTGAATTGATCCAGACAGTGTAGTATTAACCTCCCTAG
>CM070033.1:160204199-160219176 GCA_036250615.1 Ptychadena robeensis
CGGTACAATACATTAGGAGATACAACAATATAACACAAAGGTAATTGGACACAGTGAGGACGTAGAGGACCCTGCACCAGACAGGCTTTAAAATTAAGAGGTTGGGGAACAATGTATACAATAGGTGGGTGGGAGGGATGGGACTGGCATGGTGGTGATGTTCAGGATAGAAGATGGGTAGGAGAGGTGAAGAGGGGGGGTTCTTTTTAGAGCTTTTTTGAAGGTGGCAAGATGTGTTTTGAGGCAAGTCTGATGGGGCGGAAGGGAGGGAGGTTTCCCAAGAGAGTAGGGAGCAGACCTAGAGAATTTGGAGAACCCTGTACGGGGAGGAGGGGGAGTGGGAATAGCAGTGAGGGGGATGTCGAGAGTTGAAATCCCTACCTGGGGGGTCCGCGAAAAGGGAGGAAGGTGTTCGAACTTCAAAGATGTCGTCAGTCCGCTCTGTTCGCGGCACTATTCAAATCAGCCTCTAGGCGGCGGAAATTTGAGTGGGGAAATTTGAAAAACCGAGAAACAGAGTGTGACGTCAGTAGTCACCTACGGCCGGGGACCGCACCTGAACGATATATGTTCAGGTTACGCGCAGCGGCAGGATGTGACGTCACGACGTCAAAAAGGTTTGTTCCGCGGTTTCTCACTACAAGAACGGGTTATGTAGTGACAAGATTCTTCCTCCGGCCGGATTACACAGGTTGTGATCTGCAGGAGGAAGAATTTAGAACTTCTTATGGCCGGGAAACAGGAATGAGGTTAGAAAACGTAAGGTCCCGAACCATGGCGAGGTAGCAACGGAGAAAACTGAGTGTTAGCGGCCGAAATGTTATCGGGAGACAGTTAGGCCATCTCTAGTATGAGTGGGGGCGGTGATTTGTAATTAGTAAGTACTGGACGGAGGGCGAGGGGCGGGGTGGTTAGGGGGTGTGGTTTGCTTATTTGTGTAAACAGGTTTGGAGATTTAGTGTAGTAAGGGCCAGGCGGCTCCCACCCCGGTGCACCCGGACCACATGGTGCCACCCCTGTCCCAGAACCGGGTATAGGGTCGAGTGGGCAGGTGGTGGAGGGAGAGGAGCGAAGCCGAGAGGTGACTTTCTCCAGACTGGCAGGGGAAAGTGAGGTGAGGGAAGAATTACAGGAGGTTGGGATTGGGGAAATGGAGGTGAGGGAAGAGTTACAGGAGGATGGGATTGGAGGAATGGGGGTGAGGGTAAAGTTACAGGAGGATGGGATTGGAGGGAAAGGGGTGGTGCGGTTGGAAGAAATATCAGTTCGGATGGCTTAAATTTTACGTAGTCAGATCTCTCTGCAATGCATAATACAGCATACCCCACCCCCAGAGAAGGACTTTTGTGGCAGCTCTCCCTATCTATCTAGTACTGGAGACACATGATAAATGGCTGCTGGGGGGCTTTAAAGTCAATTTACTTTTTGACAAATTAAACATAATTAGATTTAAATGTTTATTTATTAAAAGCATGGGGACATGTGCAACATTCATAATACTAGTGAAATTTGTAATAATGACAAAATAGGTAAAACAATATTAAACTATTACACAAAGAGTAAAACATTTAATAAAACCACCAGACAGTAAATCTGGGCAAATGATAAATTTCCAGTACTGGAAAAGTTCTAAGACATTATGAAGGTACCCAAGAGACTGATATCAACAAAATTTATATGGTGGAAAATTTTTGGCTAGGGTGTGAGGTCTAATTTATTGCAAAATTTCTTTTAGGAGATTTGCTTATGACAGAGGCTCCGCCTAGAAGATTAGTGTTTATGGCATGGGGCTATAATTGGAATGACTTAGATAAGCTTGTGCACCAGGAATGTTCAAGGATGTTGCCAGATGCACATTATTGCCAAGGATCCGAAAAAGCAGTAAATTTGTCACCTTTCCATTGATTTGCACAGAACATGGCACAGCATGATACTTTCTGTTTCAACTTTATTTCTGTTACTGGAACAGATGAACAAAAAATTGTGACCCATAATGTGTTGGATGGATATAACTGAGGTAATATTCATATTTTTTCTAATGTATGGCGACATACTCAATATTTTTTGATTGGTAATAATGTGCTATTAATGATGATGTTTTTGAAAATGTGGTCATTTAGATTGTATGAAGCTACAGACACAACACAATGCTGTGCTAGTGATAACATTCCATACTAATCTGTACACACATCCCTAGGGCAACACATAAGATTTGAACATTCCAAGTTGACAATAATGAATAATACCTACAAAGTGTTTCATTTTTCTTGCCCTGCCTTACCATACCAGACTGTTTAGCAGTGTCAGTGGGAATCGTATGACTTTTTTTTTTTTAAATGTGAATGTGCGTGCAACAAAAACACTGTACAGTCCATGGACACTGAGTTTATTTAGTTGGTGTTTGCAATGTAAGAATTATGGGGTTTATTCTTTGAAGGACTGTTGAATCTTTATCTAACAGTATGTTCATACAGTGAGGAACATAAGTATTTGAACACCCTGCGATTTTGCAAGTTCTCCCACTTAGAAATCGTGGAGGAGTCTGAAATTTACATTGTAGGTGCAGTTCCATTGTGACAGACAGCACAGAAAATCACATTGTATGATCTGTAAACAATTTGTTTGTATTGCACTGCTGCACATAAGTATTTGCACACCTGTCAATCGGCAAGAATTCTGGCTCTCAAAGCCTTTTAAAAGTCCACCTTTACTCCACTTATTAATCTAAATTAGTAGCACAGGTCGGAGCTCTTTAAAGACACCCCACAGTCAGTCAGACTCCAACTACTAACATGGGCAAGATCAAAGAGCTGTCAAAAGACACCAGAGACAAAATTGTGGACCTCCACAAGGCTGCAAAGGGCTATCGGGCAAATGCCAAGCAATTAGATGAAAATAGATCAACTGTTGTAGCAATAGTTCCAAAATGGAAGAGGCTAAAAGACACTGTCAGTCTACCTCAGACTGGGGCTCCATGCAAGATCTCACCACAAGGGGTATCACTGATGATAAAAAGAAGGTGAGGAGCTAGTCAATGACATGAATAGAGCTGGGACCACAGTTTCAAGGATCACTGTTGGTAGAACACTACTCTACACCACACTACACTACTACACTACGTTGTTGTTTCAAATCATGCAGTGCATGTTCCTCACTGTATATATACATATACTGCTACAACCCACACAAGTGGCTCAGGTAGTGCAGCTCACCCAGGATGGCACATCAATGCGAGCTGTTACAAGAAGTAGTGTCCAGACCATGGATACTTGGACAAATGTGCATGTGTCTGCTTAAACGGTCAGAAACAGACTCCATGAGGGCAGTAAGAGGGACCGACATCCACAGGTGGGTGTTGTGTTTACAGCCCAACACTGTGCAGGATGTTTGGTATTTGCCAGAGAACACCAAGATTGGCCACTGGCATCCTGTGCTCTTCACAGATGAAAGCAGGTTCACACTGAGCACATGTGACAGATAAGACAGAGTCTGGAGACTCGTGGAGAACCTTCTGCTGCCTGCAACATCCTCCAGCATGACAGGTTTAGCAGTGGATCAGTAATGGTGTGGGGTGGCATTTCTTTGGGGAGACACACACCCCTCCATGTGCTCGTCTGACTGCCATTACATACTGAGATGAGACCCTCAGACCCCTTGTGAGACAATATGCTGGTGCGGTTGGCCCTGGGTTCCTTCTAATACAAACAATGCTAGATCTCATGTGACTGGAGTGTGTCAGCAGTTCCTGCAAGACGAAGGCATTGATGCTATGGACTGGCTCGTCTGTTCCTCAGACCTCAATGTAATTGAGCACATCTGGAACATCATGTCTCACTACATCCACCAATGCCACGTTGCACCACAGAATTGGGGGATGCTTTAGTCTAGATGTGGGAGGAGATCAGGAGACCATCCACCACCTCATCAGGAGCATGTCCAGGCATTGTAGGGAGGTCATACAGGCACGTGGAGGCCACACACAATACTGAGCCTCATTTAATCTTGTTTTAAGGACATTAAATTAAAGTTGAAATAACTTGCAGTGTTTTTTTTCTACTTGAGTGTGACTCAAAATCCAGACCTCCATGGGTTGATACATTTGATTTCTATTGATAATTTTTGTGTTATGTTGTTGTCAGCACATTAAGCTATTTAAAGAACAAAGTATTTAATAAGTAAAATTTCAGGATGTCTTATTTTAGTGTTCTCTTTAATTTTTGGAGCAGTATATATATTTTGTTTACCTTGCATAACAGCATGAACATAAATGGCACAATACAATTTTATACATTTTTGGCAATTCACTTATTGTGTGTTACCCTACTAAGCTGTTTGCTGAGTTTGTTTATCAGGCCTGAGTTGTGATCGTGCACACTCACCTAAGCTTCACAGCAAGGCCGCGGATTCTGGGGTCGCGCCTTCAACATAATAAGTGACGCCAAAGAAGCGGAGGGGATGTAACCATAGACCTTCATGTTAATGGAGGGGCATCGCTTTCCCAAGGGGAGGACAGAGAATCATGGCATAGTACAGTGTTTACGGGCATAGTGCTGGAAACCCATGCATTTGCATCTCTATTTACATTAATTCAGCAATTATTGATTATTAAGGTTTATGATCCTATTTATTATTTAATGCAATTATCTGTAGGAATAAGCTTAATCAACCAGAGTCAAGTTTTGTGACCGAAAAAAGCTGTTGAATGAACAATGAAGTGTTCAGCAAGTCATTACTTTGACTTGTTACTATAGACATGCGATGACTTGGATGTATAGGAACCTTTTTGAGCATACATAATAGAATAATAGTTTCTAGTATTAGTCCTGCTATGTCATGTTCCATGCCTGATTCCGACATAGACAGATGTAATTAGACACATATGATTGAAAGCATGTGTGAAAATAACATGCTCAGAAAATGCTGTAAATAATTACATTACACTAAAATGGGCAAGTATGATTTTAATCAAAACATGCTCATAAACATTCGACAAACTGACAGGAAAGTAAGTGTACACAGAAAAATAAGTACAGACATATGTGTCACTCGAAGCCTCTGCTTCCACATGGGTGCCATCCAGAAACTAATCACACTTCATTGGACTTTTTCCATTATTGGGTAACATCTTTTTTTTTTTACTTTCTAAAAGCTTCGTTTACAACATGGAAAAGTTAGATATACTTTTTTTTTATATGCAATGTACTCAGTTCCTCTGTCTCTTGTAAAGATGAGACATATATCAGACGGCATAGGAATGTTCCTGGAGAATTGTTTCCACCCAAATCACAGGAGATTAGCCGGGGAACTGTCAGATGAGAGATGTCGCAATGGCTAGCTCTCCCATCTGAACTGTATTATTGCTTATGCCAATAGAGCCCAGAGCCCTGCTGATATAAACACTGTAGAGAGAGATAGATGAACTGCCATCTATCTCTCCGTATCTGTGGAAGCTGCAATCACTCTGATACTTTGATATTGCATTAATTTAATCCATTGCATTAACCGAATTGAGTTGAACACTTATATATTAAATATTTTTTTCTGGTTTTCCTGCTCTTAAAACTGGGTGCGTCTAATGGTCTGGTGCGTCTTATAGTAAAAATATGATAAATCCAACCTACAAGTAAAGCTTTTGACCTGTTGCTTCCTCTGTCGTCCTGTGCCAGTGATATTTCGAAATTTTTGTATAGGAGGTGCACACTCTGGTCTATACAAAGGCTCTCACCCTGGGACAGCACTGTGAGTTACTTGGTGCACATGTATAGGGGGGGAAGAGTAGTGTGTATTTGGTGTACATATTATGGCAGCTTTAAAATACAAACATAAGGGCCATTTCACACTAGCCATATGCAGCTGCAGTGCAGTAGCATTAGCGCACAGTACCCAGGTACTTGTATGGAAGACACAAGCAAAGCTCAATGAGGTAATGCAGGGTTTTGCTGGTAAGGGACCTGCATCAACAAGTCAAAAACTGCACCCAGCTGCAGCGCTGCAAGTGCAAAATGTCCATGAATGCTGAAAGTATATGTGGGTGTAACTCTATGTGCATGATTTTATATTTTTACATGATGGTTTTATAACTTTTTAAGACATATGGACCATAACATTGTTGTTATCTTTTTAAATAAGTTAGTGCATTGACATCAAAAACTTCAACATGTGAATGGAAGGTGTTCTTAGGAGTTCAGTGTCCTTTATATGTATTATAGCTGCAGCCCATTGGATTCGAATACCAATGCTTCCATATGCCATCCAGGAAACTAGAGGTGGGCATACACGGTTCGATTTTCTGTTAGATCGACGTAAAAAATGGTCGCTTTACAGCGATCTTTTAAAAAACGATATTTTTAAACCGATCGCTTTGGAACACATAATGTGATTGATTCCTAATCAGTCAATTCCTTATTAGTTTACGTAATGATAAGCGCCATAGGCAATATTCAAATTCGCAATATTTCGTGAATAATTCTACTAATATTCGCGAATATTCGCATTTGCAAGCGTATTGAGAATATATATTCGCAATCCTTGGCCATAAGCATCCCAATGCAGAATATCGCGAATATTCAAAATTGCAAATATCCGGCGTCATATTCGCAAAATTTGCGAAATTCTCGGGTAGCCGATATTCGCCGAATATATTCTCAATTTGAATATTCAAGCTCAACACTAGTTTACACATGCTCCACAGAATGATCGGATACAAAACGATAAAACAACAGAGAAAATACATGAACAATTGACTGAAATTTACCAACATGTCTGACCCTTTTTTTTATTTAGATCACTTTTGGTTGATCGATTTAGCTAAAAAGGAATTGATTGTATAACGATCGCTTTTTAAGTTGATCGAACAGAAAAATCGTGTATTTGAGGGCTCATTTTCAAGAGCTGTCAGCAGCGAAGTGACCATGTAAATCTAGTCTAAAAGTGGCTATACACTGGGTTGATTTTCCAATCGATTCCTGAGCAATGCCGCGTTCGCGGTGATCAATTGTTCGGGAATCGATTGTGACCAGCTGTTCTTGATCCCTTTTGGAGAAAACTCGGTGGAACAGGGAACCAACATGTTGGTAAATCCCTGTTCGATTGGAGTCACTTTGGATGGGAACCAAGGTTCTATTCACCGTTGAGGTGAAAAAAGAAGCAGTGGACACAAGCCCAAAGGGTAAAATCTGACACTGTTGGAATGTTGACAGTTGGAATATGACTATGAAAGGTTGACATTTGGACTTCAGGTAGTCTCAGGGGTTAGGTACTAACCCAGGAAATGTCAGGGTCACACTACTGAGGTATGAGATCTGGGGGGTCAAACGGTGTTGCTCTGTGAGATTTACACTTGACCCAAAGCCAGCTGGTGATCTGTGGATGGAGACAGCTAATCAAAAGATCAATGAGGAACAGGGAGGTTCATCTGCAGCAGAATGTACCATGCAGGAGGCTGAAGCAGAGGACAGTGAGGGAGACAGTGAGGAAGACCACCCTACATATGGGGTGAGTACCACACACCATCTCCTGGTACTCATCCGAGTAGCTCACTACTCACTAAAAAAGTTATGTGCACCCCTGTCTATTTAAACATGAATTGACTTTGAGAAGTGAGCAGGTAGAATGATATGTACTACTTATACAGATGATGAGCCCGTAGCATTGTGTCTGTATCCAGCAACACCCCATAAACCTGTAATCCGGCAGCACACATTTCTACGTCCCTGCCAAAGTACACAAGGGGAACTAGGCTAGGTTAGTTACAGCAAACAGGATTACACGGTAGTTCCTGCTTGATTTACTTGTCCTGATACCCAGCCATACTTCCTCCTTCTATCGTACCCTTTCCACAAACTTTCCTCCGCTGACAGATTCCCACTGAGGACAGGCCATTGTTTTGCTAGCGTGTAGATAAGAATTAATTAAACCAAACTAAGCTCAATGATAAATGTGCACATTATAACTGATGCATTTAAAGCAATCAGACAAGTACACATTTAACTAAATATATCATCTGTGCATCCAAAACGCTGACGCCCTCAGTTAATTCGCATCCTATAAATCATTCTTACGGCCCTATACCAAGGCTTAGCAAAATGGGAGTATGGAGTTTTTTTATGTTTGTGCACCTGGCAAATTATCCCACGTTTTCCTATATTGAGTTTTATTATCTATATTGAATATGAGAGGTAATTCATGTATAGAAAATGTCTTGTGATGTACACATACACATTTGTGATTTGCTTTATGAAGATTGTATGCAATGTTTGATGTATACATACTGTCTGAATGCTGCAATCAGTTATAAATGAATGGGGGGCCATTACAGAGGAAGCGCTGGATTTCATGGGTTTCAGCACAGCAATACTTTTATTAAATACATCACACATTCCGATGAAATGAAGGTCGACTGATGCGCTATATGTAAATCTCATTGGTTGTTATATGAAAAAGATATGTTTCTTATATATATTTTACTTTAGTGACTATCTAAAGGTATAATATACAGAGTGGACTCCCCCCGTGCCCAAAGCCACTGCCCACCCACTTAAGGCAATGATCCCTGGCTTGGTATTCAGGGGGACCTGATTACACCCATCATCCATCTATGAATTGAAAGAGTTATTGATTAGGGGGGTGGTGGGTCGTTGGTCTAGGTCATTGGTTGGTCCCATCCCTTGGTCTCATGATGGTAGAAATAGAAACAATATCCCCATGGGACTTTAAATTGGAACCCCAAACACCTAGTGTTTGGGGTTCCAATTTAAAGTCCCATGGGAATATTGTTTCTATTTCTACCATCATCCATCTAAGGAATTGGATAGAGCCAATGAATATGCCCGAATCCAAGTAAGTCACCATGATGCCAATAAAATCTATATTACGGCATATGACTATTTACTAACCATACCCACCTTTCTGTTGATTCCTGTTGATTTTTGAATTTCTCCTGTAATTCTCCTGATGAAGCAACTGTAATGTGCGAAACATGTTGAGATTAAGAAATTCATGGTCAGTTCATGATGTGGTAATGTAACAATACATTGATATATGTACAATGAACTATGACACAGCATAACTTGTACTGACTGTACGTTAATTAAACTGACTTTTTAAACCTTAAATGGTATTGCCTCTAAAGTCCCTAAACCCCCTATCAAGTAAACTGGTATGACATGCATATTTGAATGATGTTTCATGATGACCCCCCTCCTTTTTCTTTTTTTTTTATTACATTACTAATACAAAAGCCATATACTTTTGACTATCTTCCTATATTTGCCAGGAACAGGGGCATCAGGAGTTAATTGTTTAGGAGGGAAAGTCTGTGTCACAGGCAGGTGCAGCTTTTGCTGACTGTCAGTGGAAGACTTGGCTCCCTGCCAAGGCTTGTGAATGTATCATTTTGTGCTCCTCTGCCTGAGTTCTGAGAGGCCAAGAAATTGCGCCTTTTCAGATGGAGGTAGATGTGTATAACAGTGAGTTAGGAGGCCAGGAGTGAAGTCAGGTCCTGCCCGGGAGCTCCCCTGCTGGGGGCACCTGGGAGGGATGTTGATGTGCCTAGTCCTGTAGGGACCGAGGAGAGAAGGGTAATCTGATTCTTGACTCCTAGCTAAAGGGATAGCCAGGTTTAATCTTGTCTGCGGAGATAAAGGTCTCCAGAGACAGTGGCAGCATCAATATAGCAACCCAGGAGCGGAAGGGGAAGCTCTGTATCCAGTTCTGAGGGCCGGACGGATCAGTGCATTAGGTTCTGTTTCGCATATTTCCTCAGGATAATTAGTCAGAGAACGTTCTGGGTGCTCGTGTGGCGTATTGTGAGAAGAGGAGACGAAGCTTCCTAGGGGAGCGATGGACCAAGAGTTCATGGTTGTGAAGGGTGTTTTCGTATTACTAGAGGAAGAAACCTGCCAGGGTGGAGCGAGGAACCTTCATTCGGCATTGGAAGCGCCTTGTCCCAACCCCCTAGTGCCTTCCACTTGACCAACAATGTGAGGAAATAGGAATCGGTGGGTTCTTTGGGCATCAATATGACGTAGGAGTCCTCTTTAGTGCTTTTGTCTGCTACCCTTTAGCAGGAGCGAACCATTACACTCAACCCGCATCCCACAGATAGGTGTATAGCTGCTCAATTGCTACATTTTTGGTTGGAATTGTAAATGTAACACGGCAATTGTGGTCAACACGGCATAACGGGTCTTTTTTGTTGTGTGCAGAACAGTCTGGATTTGTGACTTGCATAACTGTATGAGATTTTTCTCACAATAAAGACCGGGGGGGGCCCATTTTGGAAAAAAAAAAAACTGGTGATGGGGAGCACCAGCCCATTTCTTTTAATCTAGGGGGGGGGGTTGATGCTGGCTGATGTGGCAGACACCGCCTTATGAAATGTGCACCCTTTATTCATTCCTTTTGCTACATTGGTTGTGATGTTTCAGGGGCATAGCTTCCTTCTAATATTTACCTTGTCCCTCGCTCCGACAAGGGCTGCAGAGCTATTGGGGTTTGTATGATGGGAGAGTTCTACTTATATAGAACGGGTAGCCCAATACTGAGTCAAATCCAGTTTCGAGTGTGTTTTCCCTTTAGATGTACGCCAGAGAGGACAAACCCGGAGTAAGCTTTTATGACTGTGCTTTTGGCCTCCTCCGGGAAGTTACGAGCAAGAATAATGATGATGTACACATATGTACACTGGGAGGGCTACATCACGAAATGATATCCCTGGATTCCGCACAGCGCTAATTACTACCAGCAGTTGTGGTGAATATTGGTGTAATACAGCTCAGGCTGACTAAGAAATGGGGGTTTTCTTGGATGTTTGGGGGCATGTTTATTTGACTCTACAGAATCCGGGGGAATTGCGCCAGGTCATCGAGCCGCCGGCCCGGTCCGCCCAGCCGTCGTGCGCTTACACGCCCCACGGGCGCAGCCGACCGAGCGCCAGCCCCGCCGGGCACCCCGCCCGAGCGGCCACTCGCCAAGCACCCAGGTCCGCAGGCGGCGTCGTCGCAGCCACACTCGGGGGCCACCCGCCGTGACTCGGGGTGTGCGGTCCCATTCGCAGGGGGGCACTGATCTGTTCTTTAGTTTAGTCTCCTGTAGTCCCCCTCTGAACTAATCCGTAGAACTCCTGTTCTAAAACGGGTTGTAAGGCTCGCCAACACGGTCGGATTCCAGCCCCCCCGATCAATTGGACGCGATCCCATCGGACAAGGTGGTATCAGTGATCGGATCCTGCTTAATTGATGAGGTGGCTTGAGCTCCCATTCCCGCTGAGATCGGGCCGAAATCAATTGGCGTGAGTGATCAATTGGCATGGAATCCGACACGTTGTGGAGTTGCTACTTTAGTTGTAAGCCGGATTGCCAGGGTCCAAGCAATCCTTCTGTGCCAGTACCTGTACCGTGTGTTATCTGAGTGCTACATCTGAACTCTAATTTAATAACAGCGCTGCCGTAATATGTTGGCGTTAATTTAAAAAAAAGTTAAGCTAGCCATACACGTGTCGGATCCATGTCCAATCGATTCATCATCCGATCGATTCGGCGATTCTGACGGGACGCAGGTGTGATCACTTGGCCAATTAAGCAGATCCATCGCAGCTACCACCTTGTCCGAGCGGATTCCGGCACGATTCCGTTTGCGATTCCACCTCCGATTCCACCACAAATGGCAACTCCCCCTGATCAGTGGCAGAAATCCGATGACGAAACCACATGTGGTTCTCACCCCGTCGGATCCGATTCTGGGCCCCTGAACGATCGGACCTATCGATCCGACAGGTGGGGCTGCATGCGATTCCGGCACGATCGTTTCGCGTGCACGCGCCCGGAATCGATCGGCCGGAATCCGGTGCGAATCCGACAGTTGTATGGGGGCCTTTAGGATGAGCTGTGGAGGAAAAACATTAAACATATGCCTACTTATACACCACCTAACCACCATAATTCACTGACGAACCCTCCCCTTTATCAAAATAGGACACCAATATCCGATGAAATTGTCGGTAAAACTGGCCACAGCTTTATTAAATCAACCAAATAGTGCAGAGAATAACAAAGAGGTCCCCAGACAGTGTCCCCCAGATCCATAAAACCAAACCACCTGTACCGGCCACCAGCCATACCACTCTGCCCAGCGGGTTCTTCCCAGCCATTGACTTCATCCACTTGTCAACTTTTCCCTAGCTGGGGGTGGTGTGGTCAACTAATAACTGTGTAATGGGACTACCTGAAACCAGTGAGGGTTGACATCTAGAAATATAAATAGGATAAAATGGGAACAGATAGCTTTTGTTATTTTGTCCGCAGCACGGGGAATAAAAGTCAGATACGTGCAGATCTCGGGGCCGATTGCCCTCTTTGTCACATCCACTTCAATCCATGGAACTGGTAAGTGGATGGTGCAGGGGCAGGTTTTCCCTGATGGGACCAAGCTGCAGATGCAACACAACCTGTGCAAATTCTGTCTCGGTGGAAAAAAACGAACAGAAAAGCAGTCGGCGGCAAGCTGGTAAAGCGAAGCAGGAGTTGGACCCCTAGCCTGTCTGGAACACCCTGGTCAAGTCAACCCCTCTCGCCCCGTGCGGGGGGGTGTTATGACTGGGTGGGTCGTAGAGCGGTTATCGGGGTGACGGCGGGGCGAAGTGGGAAGTGGTATGGTGGGGGAGTAGGGGGGCTGATAGCAGTATTTATGATATAACACACCACATGATGTATGTGGAGCGGATCGAACATTAAGCTGAGTACAAGACACAAATAACACAGGCAGGGTACCGTTTGTATATGACACAGGATAAGTTTATGGATCCTTATGTTAGTGGTGAGGGGCTTGGACAAGTCTAGGAGAGGTCGGCGACGCCATACACTGTTCCGGAGGTCCTCCGGTTATGTCCGTGGGGCCTATCGATGGTCCGGGGGCGAGTCTGTTTCACTCGGTCAAACGATGTGCCGAATCGTGTGCAACCCCCGAATTGATCGCAATCGATCCCACAAAACAAAAAGAAACGGTCCTATCGTGAGTGCAGGAGGAGGGTAAGGGGGTGAGGTCCCATAATCGAGTCCGGACAGTAAGAACCAACATTAATTGTGGGGTCGTTGGTTGATCCGATCTGCCCGGATCAGGGTGGAGATTGGGGCCAACTTGGTGTGAGGTGGGACAACGGACACTATTGGTCCTGGAATCGTGCCCCGTAATCCTGTGGGACGGAGGTGGGTAGTCAGCGATCCTGATTCTCTTAATTGTCCTAAGTCGAATCACGGACCGGGGGGGGTGGCTATTCCCTCCAGAATCGCCGGAGGATCGGGGATCGAGTAGGTTATGCTGGAGGCGGGCCATAGGGTAATGCCGACTGTGTATGTCTGGTCCGTTCGTACCATAGCCCACTGGTGATGCTCGCCTGATGAATACGGAGCATTGCGCCTGCAAGCGGAGTACGTTGTGCTGTGTGCTACAGCGCGTGCCGCACCAAAATCAGCTAATCGAGGGCGGTGGGCACCGCTTTGTGTGACCGACAGTTATTAGTTGCATGTTGTACTGGGCCGGATACCATGTGAGTCCGACGACTGCGGAGATGTTGTGGGCTGGGGTAAAACTTTCCATGGGGATTGAGGGCACACCTGATTTTTGTAATTTGTGCGCTTGACGACTGACCAATGGACGATAGGTGGGAATACAGGGCGCGAACCGAGTCCGCAAAATCTGGTCTGATTTGTTGGCTACCATGTAGGTAAGGGGCTTGGTTGGGGTCTGTTTCCTACTCAACACGACAAAATGATCAAAGCAAATAGCAGCAGTTGGCTATACAATCATCAGGAGTTTTTATTGTTGTTGTTACTGTACGGGCCTGTTATACCTTGTGAACGAAATTTTTTAAAACCCTCTCGGGAACCTCGCTGGCCTGCAGACATCCTGCTGTCCCAGAGTGGCTACATCCCTACTCTACAGATACAGTGACCTGATTGTAGTCACCATAGGGCAGACTGAAAACATGGATGGTAATGCAGATGACAACATAGCACTGGTACAAGTCAATACATTAGGTATTGGTTCTGGGGTATAGAGACAATGACATGGAATTTTGGTGATTAAACTTACATAAATGTCAAAAAGCCGGAGTTGATGATTTACAGCTTGCAACATAGTGGAGGAGAAAAAAAAAATTATGTGTTAAATATATGTGTATTAGAAGTTTGATGCCTATAGGATGCATATAATCTGGGGATGTTGATCTGTGGTGCAGTGTCATGTATGGCCACTCGGGGCAGTGTTCATTTACATTCCACTGCACCGTGTCAGCAAGCTCATTCTCATACATACAGTATATATATATATATAAAAATACATTTACAAAAAACACACATATATATATATATATATATATACATATATATATATATATAAATTTAACAAATGGCCAGGATCCTCTTTAAAGACTTGCACAGTGGATTTGGTGCATGATATAATTTATTGAGCTTAGTCTGCAGTTGTTTGTCTACTGTCTGTAGGTTAGAAACACCCTGACATGTTAATATTTTATCTCTATTCTTCCTTTTTATTACCTCTGAAAGTGATAGATTCTTTTAGTGATTTATTTATTATGTTCATCTATAGCAATTATATTATTTATGAATGTGACAGTCAAGGATTAAGAAAACCTGAAGCGAGCCATAAAACTGCATGACAGCCATTAGGTCTTCCAACATATGGAGGACATAGCAGGGTCCGTGTAGTAGATGTCTACCATCTCTGACCCCCAAAGAAACTCATCCACATTCTGTTGTATGAGAGGCAAACTTTAGTTTTTGTGTGCAGACGATCTTTGGATTTATTACTTCAGTATGTTGATGATGAGTTCCAAGTCTCACAAATCAGATATAAAGCGAGATTATAAAACAAGTTCACCGCAGAGATTACTGCAGAATCAGGGGCAGAAGAAGTCAGAGCGAGTTATGAAGATTCTGTTGTTCGGTTTATAATGTATAAA
>CM070033.1:160224696-160261271 GCA_036250615.1 Ptychadena robeensis
ATGCGATGTTCGCCGCGAATAGTTCTCCGGCGAACAGTTCGGGCCATCACTAATTGTGAACGCAATGCACGGTAGTTCCGGGAACTGATGTAAAAACTATAAACTTCATGACATCAAATAGGGCTTGTCCCCACTTGGTCGATCACCTGCGTTCACCCGTGGTTCTAATTGCGAGGAGGTAATCGTGACCATGCATTTGATGGGGGTCATCCAGACCTCAGCGATCTGGCACGGACGTGGTGTGGACAGCTATTTAAAACGTCCCGGCCAATTGCCCCTGATCCCACCCATAGACATGAATGGGCACATTTTTGAACTCGCGCCCAAAGAGAATCAATGGGGGCGAGTTCAAAAACGTCATCAGGGGTGATTGTGCAACATTACTTGCGCCCCTCCCCCACTTCCTGCCTGCCCCAATCGCATCCCGAAAATGCTTCCAAAAACACGCCTGATCTCTACCACCAAAAATTGCTAGCAATTAGAATTGCGGGAGTTCGCCAAACTGAGGACATAGCCTTAGAGATCACTCAGAATTCAACATCAGGTGCTTCTGACCTACAGCTGACCCCCTTCTGAACTGCTTTGGGGATCAATGCTTCAACCTTGTTGCTCTACAATCTGAACATTGCCATTGAATCTGTTTATGTACGTGATAACTTTGAATATTAGTTTATAGAAATTATAAAGGACACATGCAGATCCATAGGGCATTATAAAAAATTTTTAACTTGGACTTGCCCCTGAGATGGCATTATGGTGGCATAGCGCTCCACAATCCTAAAAAGATATACTTACCTGCTGTTGCCAGGAATCATATGAGAGATTCCATATTCATCTGCCAGACTTCTGGGGCTTTATTCTCTGCAATATCGTGAGTGACCACTGGGGGAGCACTATATAATGAATTGAAAAGAAAAAGTGTCTGTGTAGTTTTCAATAGACAGCATGATTAGATACTTTCCCAGCTTTCCCAGTCACTGCTCTAAGAGATGTTAGGCTTCCTTCCTGCTGTGACACTGTGCCATCACAGGAAAGAGGAGGCGTTTTTTTGGTAGTAATCTTCTAATGCCAATCACAGTTATTACAATTTTGTGGCTCCAAATATATTCTCTCAATATTGTAAGCCTGATTGGACAGAGCCAATGTGTAATCTGTAGTCTGTACCTGTGTGTGAGCTTGTGTTGCATTTCCACCCTTATCTATTGTACAGTGCTGTGTAATATGTTGGCGCTTTATAAATATATAAATAATATTTCTATGGGATGGGAATACCGGGCAGCCAGAGCTTGCAGTGTCTTTCTATGGAATTGTGTCAGATTTGGACATAGTTGCCACTGGTTTATTAGAAGAGAAGCAATCATAATAGACACATTGTCACATTGTATCTCATGTTTCAGGGAGATGATGAGTGGGTGCACCAAGTTTAGCCCCCCAAAATATTTATTGTGACAATGTAACACATCCCAATCTCAGAGCGGGAGTTTGGTACTTTTCATGCTCCCTTCTCAGGTGGGGTCACTCTGGAGTCACTTTCCTCCATAAGTTCTACAGACTCTATGTGCACTCAACCCCCACCTCCGCTCCTTCTAAGTAACAAGGTAAAGCTAGGCATACACAGTTCGATTTTAGTACGATCAATTTCCGATTCAACATTAGATCTTGATCTTTTCATCAGACACCGATTGTAAGAGAATTCAAAGTAGTACCACATGGAGGGTTCGATCGGAATATGACCGAAATCGAAAATGTTTCGTTTCAATGAAAAACACTGGAAAGAGTCATATATAAATGTGATCATCGAATACAATCAACCTGACCAACAAACACAATGCTACATTCACGTTTGATCGTTGTACAATCAAGGAAAATGTTCCAACATGTCCATCGAAACCATTTTCCGATCGATGTTTTGAACAATATTGAACAATTTTTGCAGATCGAACCATGTGTGCAGTATGCAATTTAAATCTGATCAATGTAAACTTTGATCGTTTTAGGTCGATGGAGCGCTTAAATCGGACCGTGCATGCCTAGCTTAAGACACCCCTCGTGCAATGGTCCTCATCTCAGAACAATTCAGCCTCAGTAAAGTATCCTGTTTAGTACATTGGCTATGGCCACCCCACTCTCTGAGGCACATGGTGTTGCAGTAGAGCACAGTTCCCACACTCACATATTCAGATAAACAATAACTGGAGCTTTATTAAAAGATTCTATTTACAGGCTTTAAATACTCACGTTGGCAGAAGTAGGGTAGATGATTAAGGGTGCCCAGTCCAAGAGGCATGTTGTAGTGTAGTAGGTGACAGTAGTCCACCTGAGGGGTCCACGAATCGCAGCACACACCAATGCACATGCTAAAATGATTTTTAAATTAAAAAAACAGTAAACCCTATAACAAAAGTATAGTTATTAATTATATATGTAGAACTAGGAACTCAGTTTAAAAATAAATACTTTCAGCTTTAACTCACATTTGTAAGTAATTATAAATAATTTCAAATAATTAAGTAAAATTATACCACGCTAAAATTGCACTCAAACATTGTAAATATAATCGTATACAGTTGTACGCATACGCTGAAGTCGCAAGTGAACATTGCTTGCTTAAAGCGCCCCTAGCTCAGTCCAGACTTGCCCGCAATCTACGCCCTGGCAAGTGCACGTACGACTTTAGTAAATGAGACCCGTAATTTATAGTACACGGTACGCTACGGAAAAGTTTCTCTGTGTCCATAAATGTTCTAGCTGACTTATGAGACGGTCCCAGTATTGTTGTAGCTGTTCCTGTATTGTATTAATGGGTCTGTGCCATTACAATTCAGCGCAGTCATAAAAAGTTAATTTAATTTCCTCATTCCAGCGAACAGGTGAAGTAATCTCGGTCCTTTTCATCACCCTGGCAATAGTTTTTACAAGCTGGTACCACTGAAGAGGCTGTGTCTAGGACCCAGGGAAGCTGAGGGTTGAAGCAGCAGGCTAGCAGGCAAGACTCCTCCTTATCTCCAGTGTCAAACTTGACATCAGCTTGCAAGGCGAGCATGGTAACTTGTCCAGCCATCAGAGCCTCAGTCAAATCAGTGGCACGCTTGCTGGAGATATGCGCCTTTCAGTACCCTGTATTCTCAAAGAATGGATTGTCACTTGTGCTGCGTGCTCTGCCTCTTGTCCTGTATCCTGCTCAGCTGCACAGAAGTGATCCCTCATCCTTCTAATGAAGGTAAGATCCATTCTGTAGCATTTACCAGAGCTACTTTTTGCTCCTCTCCTCCAGGATGTCCAGCATCTGTCAGCTCCTATCAACCACCTACAGTTACGGTTGCTGAGAGCCTCACTTCATACTCTTTAGATTCATATGTCTCATTTTCACCTTCGCAAATAATCAAAACCATTCGTGCGGAAGTTTAAGAGAATCTCATGCTGATGCATTTTTTTTAAATACAGGTTTATTATTTCTGTAATCAAGTGGCAACAGAACCCCAAGGTAGACCTCTATGGTGGACATTTAACACTTTAGGTGGACCTCTGTAGTGAAACACAATCTTGTCTATTCTATACTATTTATTCCAGATTACAAATCTATGAAGTTGCATTTTGTTCTATTTTTTCCTGCCTGGGGATTTCAATAGCTACGCTGGTGATAGAGAATTTCAACTAGTTCACTGCAGGCGGTCCTGTCACTTTGTTTCTCCTTTGCTGTTGTCTCGGGTTTGTGATCTGTGCTATTACTGATGCAGACGTGAGCATCATAGAGTTCCCTGGGCTGCACAAATACTTGTGTCATCAAAGTTTGGGAACTTAGCTATTCACCTAGAAGGAGTCTCAGGCTTCAGACAAGTTCTTTCTGATATTGTCATAGGAAAGGTCAACAGAAGGAATTGGGTCACATCCTTACTGTTTATTGTCATTTATAGTATGAGTAGTGACTTAGTGATGTCTGAGGTTTATAATAGAGAGCATTTAATGTGTGATCATATGGGTGTGTGCATCATAATGAAAATAATTGTGGACTATATATATTTATACATGTTCAGCGCGCTTGATGTCAACTCTTCTGACTTATAACACATATGGGAATATGCCAAAAAATTAAGTAAGAAGTGGTTAGTGTTTGAGTTTGTATATATTTATCCATATGTACAGACATTCTTGGACAGAGAGATTGGCAAACTCGTTGTGGAGACCCCTTTACTTTTTGTTTTATTGTTTGTTACATTACTTTTATCTTTGTTGTTTTTCTTCCGGTTTTTATTATGTTTTTAGAGTACTATTATTAGATAGAGTACTAATAGACTACTATTAGAGTACTATTAGATAGATAGATAGATAGATAGATAGATAGATAGATAGATAGATAGATAGATAGATAGATAGATAGATAGATAGATAGATAGATAGATAGATAGATAGATAGATAGATAGATAGATAGATAGATAGATAGATAGATAGATAGATATACTAGATAGACAGACTTCAGATGCCTCATTCTGGAGTCCTCTAGTTGATCTAGAGTCCCATACAATGGTCCATCGCAGTTTGATCCCCTGGCACACAATCCATTGCCGTCATTCACCTGTGTAAACTACACTAATAACTTTAAGACCAATTTGGCCGGCACTGTAAAGAAACCACTGGAAAGCCAGTTGCTTTAAAAATATGAAACCAAGAAGCAGGCTGAAAACAAATAGACGTGACAGGTCTCCATGTGTGAGCCTTTATCGGAAAGCAGGGGAATTTATGAGGCCAACACCGTGGAAGGAGTAAATCCTTTGTAATTAAGTTAGGCTATTATTCCTTTGTGAATTGTACCCTTCTGTGGCACCATGTGCAGCCCTGTTAGCCGGTCATAGAAAGGAAAAAGTTAGAATAAGTCAGAATGTCCAATGTTTGCTTTTCTGAACTCCGTGAGTTACATTTTTTTTTTATATATGGTCCTGACGAATGGTCGGCGCAGAAATATTCTACAGGAAATCCTAAACAGACTGTTCACCTTTCAACTTGCTTAGCCGCATGGTTTTTTAGAAATGGGATCTTTTTTTTTTTTCATTTTTAGGAATGTTAATGGAAGTTTGCAGGTTTTGAGAGGATTCCCACTGTGTGCAGCAATATGCCAAAAAATTAGAGTAAAATGTGATAAATGTTGGAGTTTGTGTTGCTTTGCCTGGTACAAAGAATGTATCGCAGGGCCCTCCGTCAGTGACACGGTTAAAGTCATAATTTAGGGTAATAAATCATCTCTCCTGTTTGTTCTCCCTCATATAAATATGGTGCTGTGTGATTATATAAAGCTCCGTATTCCCCGTGAGTTTATAAACAACTATTATAGTGCATTATGGGATTACGCAGAGAACGCCTGTTAGTATGTACTATAAGGTGTGTTTATGTGTTCCTGCGTGTGGAGATTGCTTTACAATAAATATACATTATGAGGTAAATTTTGATTATACTGGATTGGTGTTGTCATTATTACATATGCAGCCATTGCTTTATCTATTTCTACAAGCTGTGTTAAGGCGTTGTATAATAATTGTAACACACTGATTAACAGTCTATGGTAATGGTGTTTAAATTGTGATATCTATGTTTATAACACATAAGGTGTGTGTTTTCTGTCGTTATATTTCTTAATAACCTTTCTATATATTCTTTTAATATATTCTATTACTAATAAAATCAGACAAAGTCATTATCTAGACCGAAAGATAGGATTTAAAACTCTAGTTTAATACCAGGCTTATGGCCTACTAAAACACACAAACATATATATATATATATATATATATATATATATATATATATATATATATATACATATACATTTTTCTTCTATCTACAAACAATTCTCCCTCATTAATCACCAAGACTTGCCCAAACCATGAATTTCCCATCTCTGCCCTCGAAAAGTCAGCCCCATCTTTCACAGCTGAACAAAGTAGGCAGAATTTAATCATGCCTGTTCCATTTACACTGAATTGGTAACTACAGGCGAATTGAAAAGCAACACTCCAAGATGACTGCGGGCAAAGCATGCTCCCAATAAATTGCAATTGCTGTCAGAACAGATGGACCTCAGTGCTATTTTCAAGGCTTAAAAAATACATGACACCCCTCCTATTCTCGAGGACTGTTTCCTGAATGACCACTTAATTAGGTATTAAACAGCCTTGTTATTCATATTCCTCAGGCTGCAAAGCGTAATAAATCTGACTTAGATGTTTTTTTTTTAGATGTTTCATTTAACTGGTGCGACGGTTACTATTAATACTATCTTTAAGTTTATTATACAGAAAGTTTGGCGTGCAAGTGATACCCTTTATTGACAAACTCAAGTAATAACAGAAACAAGCTTTTGGGGTCTGAGGTCCTTTCTTCAGGCTTAATACAATTCTGGTTGATGAGTCTCTTATTTATAGGTTTATCATAAAAATGATCCATTTCAGATTTTCAGGTTTAAAATTGATAGTGAAAGTATTTTATATTCAAGGGCCAATATCACTGATGTATATAGTGTGCAGGAACTCATAGAAAATAATTAATCGGAGATCAGGGAGGTTAATCTGGGGTACATTGTTTTGCACTTGATCTATAAGGTTGAAAGATCTAATGAGAAGTATGTGAGAAAGTTTTCTCCCCTAAATTTTAACTCGCATCAAAATAAGTAAGGTACCTTCATAGCTATATCCTGGATCAATAACTCTTCGTATAACTGCTGGGGTTTCTAACTGCTCCAGACCTTCTCTTAACTCTTTCTACGTCTTAAAGGAGCATATGGTAGCCACACCTCTGTATTTATAGCATTAAAACCAAGAGGCTTGGGGGATATTTCCAAGAATTGTGTTAATTTGTGTAATTGGAGATTTAAGGGCAACAGAGTGATGAATGTAAAGATGACATGATAGAAAGACTGTAACACAAAGAACAATTGTTGAACAATCTACTGAACGAGTTATTATGTTTATAGGCCATTCATGTTAATGAGCATGATTAACTGCCAAATTTGAAACTAAATCGCAAATACAGCACAACTCTATGACCAGGAAGGTTAGAGACAGTTTATACTTATATTTGTGTCATACAAAGACAAATGGAATGACGCGAATAACAAAGAACAAGAAACTGAGTTCTATAGCTTATTATTGAGGTCCATTAAAAAAATTATTCCCACGTGAGAGCAATAAAGTGTAAAAAGTAAATAGTATTGTTATTGCTACTGATTTACATGTGAAGATGTATATACTAATATCAGCATAAAAGATAAAAACCTATAGGCAGTAGGGCAGATATGTGACTATATATGCAAAGCAAAAGAACAAAGTCAACCTATTGACAGTTTGAGCAATGGGTAAGGGAACAATGATATATTTAAAGTCAATATTAATTAAGATCTGCGCTAATGAACATTACCTATTATTGCAGAAACCCAAGTACCTAAAATGTAGATAGACACCTCACAGACCTTACTGCCCTAGAAGTGTAAAGCTTTATAGCTGGTATGGAACCTAGAGCAGATACATATGGATAGCAAAAATACTACAAAGCCAAGCTATAAAATCGAAAGAAAATACATGTAACAACACAATAAACACCTATAGCAATGATGTTTGGGTGAAATATTTACTGTAAATGTAATTTGTGAGTCTATATTAAAGGGTAGACTTCATAGATCACTTGTTTTTTTTTGCCTTCTATGTAGTAGGCGTCTTATTATGGTCAACCCTAGGTTACTTATTTATGTCTCCAGAAAAAGTGACTACGTAAAAAGGTTATAAAAAATACTCAAAGTTTCCCTTATAACAAAAGCTTGTGACATAAGGTTTAAAGCACCCAAGAAGCAGAAGAACCCAAAACAAGGCCAGATCAGGAGAACATACTATCTTCATAAATACAATGCCCCTGTTTGGAATAGGACCCAGAGCTCCAAGTCTATAACGGTCACCAAGATGATGTAGGCAATCAGGCTCCATAGACTGAGACGGAGCAGTTATGTGAGAAATTCATTTAGACAAAAAGCCCAGGAGGTAATTTTCTACACACAGATGTCGTTCTCATAGGATCCCTGTAAACGGCACTAATATACATAGATCTTGGTGTAGCTGCAGAATTTCGAGTGCTTTAGGGCACAAAACTGAATTCCCTGGGTTTATAGTCTTTAACAGTTAACTTTTGACCCAGGTCATTAACAGGATTATTAGTGAATTTACTTAAGCTTTACTGACAGGTCTGATTGTTTGAATAATATTTTCATTTTCAGGACAGAAAACAAAACAAAAAATCACATGGACAGGTTTTCCCTTTAAAAAAATGACCAATTGCCATTAATAATTTTTAACTAAATTAATCCATTTTGGTTTCTACTCCTTTGCAAACACATTTCTGTTATATTGGTAAATCCTATAATGAATTACCATTGAGGTCCATAAGATGGACTTCTTTGTCACCTGGTTCAACATAGAGATGTCTCTCTATATCCCAGATTCTTTAAAGTAATTTTTTATATAAAAATAGTACTAAAAGTTGAATAAAAAAACAACTACAATGTGTTTTAGAGACTGTATATATTAGGAATTATTCTAATGACATGAAGAATTGTAGAATGAGACTTTACTATTTACTAACTACTTTTAGAACATACTTCCTATACCCATTTATATATACTCCCTCAAGGGTATTTAGGTCAGACATAAAAATTAGCCCCTTTTTTAGCTAAAATCAATTGCAGGACAAAACTTATTGGTTTTTTTTTTGTTCAGTGAGTATGTTATGTGCCTGAACTGACTGCTAAACCTAAACTGAGACACACTGAGCAGTAAAGCTTTAGATCAGACTCAAACACACACTGGGTCAAATTTAAAAAGCCACGGGCCAACCTTGATATTTATTGAAACAAATGTCTACAATTGTATTTTTCCTTCTAATCAGATATGATTTGCCTAAACATTTGGGACAAGCATTATACCATAACACATGTGACATCAAATGTTCAATAACAGACAACTGTTCCATTCATTGTGCCATTCAACTGTGCCATAAATTTTTTACGTAACATTTTTCAGAAAATCTTGCAGGCCTAAAAAAGTCACACAAGAGGCTAATTTGGCCCCCAGCCAAAGTTTGACCCCCTCCCTCCCTTGAATATTAATTTTCTTGGTTTAGTGACATTTCTAAGACATGCTTTATATATATAAATTAGAAATGATTATATAATGTTGTTGGCAGGTCTACCATATACTTCCTGTATTGTTCCTGTATTCCACTGGTGTGGACTGATGTGTACAAAACTATTATCCCTGCTTTCATGTTCCCTCACTTTCTTTAAGATAGACTTCCTTTATACAGGGATCATTGGAGAAGGAGAAATGAGATTGCTGACATCTCACATCATAAGTCTTGGTTTCCTTATCAGTTTTGCCTTTCCTAATGTCGCAGCAAAATGAAATGTCAGGCTCTTTACAATGTAATATAAAAAAATACATATTTTATTTGCCAGTGTGCCAGGTCTGTTAACAAAAAAGATGAGAGTTCTAAATTGAGTCTGAGCCAGTTTGATATAACAAGACAATCTATGACACTTAGGTAGACATATTTTATTAGCCCCATGTTGATCATTATACAGAGATAAGTCAAAATGGCTGACTGGTCTTCCATAGACCAGTCAGCCATTATGTCTTCTTTAGGCAGGAACTGAAAAACAAAAACAATTTGTGGGTCCATAACTATAATGCTGGCCATACACAGGTAGAACGGTGCACAGTTGAGCTCAACTCGATGATGCGATATCGAGGCACAGCACAACTGCGTCATCGATGCATCATCAATGTCCCCCAACAGGGTTTTTCCAACATGATGGAATCTTCGATCCCGCTCGAAGAAAGGCTGGATGGCTCAAATTTTTGATAGATGCGAGTGATGGGAACGCGCAAGGCGCCCGATTGTGCTCAAATCTATTAAGCAATTGAGCCGTGTATGCCCAGCTTTATAACTTTCTTGAATGGGCACCATGGAACCAACTTTCTTCCAAACAGTGTTCCAAACTTTCCAAAACAGTGTTATCAATGAGGGGACAAAGGAAGTAGCTATTTGCTAAGCAAACACTTTGCTTGGCAAAGAATCCTTTAGACCGTTCCAAGTTATCATCATTCATGGGTGAAAATGTATAAACTTTAGATTATAAATGATACAGGGAAAAGTAAACTGTAGAAACGTACTAATATTAGCCATTCCCCCACATCCTTATTTTAGTTTTTGAAGTCTGTTGATCGTTATCAATTCCAAATGTTACAGAAAAGGGAATAATAACTGTATAAAGAAGAACTGAGTATATTAAAGAAAACCTGTCACCTTTCATCAGTAAAGTCAGCTGTCTCTGCTTAGTGCTCCGAGAGTTTACACTCTGCCAGACAGAGGGTTACATGGAGAGACAGAACGCCTCATCCGACTATACAGAACAGATGATAGGATACACCAGTGAGCTGAAGTCTGTCGGATTCTTTGTAATGGGGAGAAGAACTCACTCATCTGTACTGTAAAGACAAAAAGCAGAGGTCTAAACAAGTACCAAATAGTATATATGGTGCACAATCCTTACATAAAAACAATTAGCAACCTCTACCTTTTCCAACTGAGCCCTTTTGTATTTTTCGTTTGTGTCTATCCTGCTCCCCCTCCTAGATACTGCAGCTCAAAGAGGGCAGGTTTAGGAATCCAGAAAGCAGTGGACTGGAGCTGAATGACAAGCTTCAGACATGTGAATGAGAAGTGACAATGTTGATAGCTATGCCTCCCTACAACATCCCATTGTAGTGCAGACAGACAGAACATACATAAGGGTGTCATCTGAAGGGCAGTGTCCCCAGGTTGTCACAAAAAAGACAGATAAGGGAAAACTTTTTTTTTTTTTTTATGAAAGTTATACTTGAGATGACCATGACATTTATAAACAGTTGTGCTGTTTGTTTAAAGAACTTCTCTGCTGCTGTTCAACATTAATAGCAATGTGCCAGTACAAGGGTGGCATGGTTGTGGGTCATCAGATAAAACCTCGGTGGAATATTTAGCACCATCAATGAAAATGATTGGATGGGAGGTGGTCTTGGTTGACAGTTTGTATGGCTTTCCAAAATGTTATTTACTAGCACCTCATTTGTTAAATATAAGTTTTCCCAAAATCAAAGTGTTGTATATTGCTTCCAAGCTCAGTTACAGTTTGGCCTCTATATCTCTTCCTAAAATTTCCTCTTCCATCCAACCTCTGTGGGCTTTTCCACGATAAAGACAAATAATTTATGAGTCCATCTGCAAGAAAGTGACTCCTTTGTTATGGCCGTCTGAGAGAGAGAAACTCTCTTAACATTGGAATCCAGATGGATAATTAAAACCAGCATTACTATACCATAGTGAAACATGAGTTATGAATACCGTTTGAAGATTTGGTTGTAGACCAATCCATGCCGGCAGGTGAACAGCTTTTCCTATTTTCCATTTCTTGACATGCAGTCAATATAAAAATTATTTTAGCTCTTGATCTGTCTGTACTGACACAGAGCTGTCAGGCACAGTACTCTGAAATCTTATGTTAAGTCAATCTTTAAATGTTACACACTTCTGTACTGGCACAAGTTGTAATTCTTAATGTAATATCTTAGTTAGAAGAATTAGAATGTATTCTGCATGTAGATAAACAATGTCGACCCATCTTAATCACTTATCCCTGTTGGACTATTGTAACGTTTGATGAATTCTGTAGTCCTAAATGAGAAGCGTTTCCAGTAATTAGCAGGTCAGGAGGTCCTGAGCGATCTGTCATTATGTGAAGGAATAATTCTATAGTCTCAATTTAAAGAACAATGAGATATATTTGAAGAGAATAGACTAGTAAAATGTAAGTAATAAATGCTGCCTGCTTAGCTGGGTGATTGCTGTCATAGGATTCAGGTTATTTCAGTAAAATACAGAGGATGTTCAAGTATCAAAGTAAATGCTCACTTACTGTGTTCAATTTAATTATCCAATCATGTGCAAGAAAAAAAAAAGCTTTTTTGATTCCCTGGACGTGGCTCAGTATTTAACATTTACTTTACCTTACACACCCAAGTAAGCATTAACTTTGCTAAGTGAATTGTCACTATGCCTTTAGTGGATCAAACATCTGGCATCATCATTATCCAATAATTTGGATGGTGAGCAAGGATGTTAATGTGGGAATGGTGATTTTGTATATACAGATAAATATAAAAAAAAAATATTTGCATAGTCCCATCCATTGTAAAGTGAGACATTGTCTTAAGGTAGCCATACACAGGTCAATTTTCCCCTTGATTTTTGAGCGATCGATCAATCGGCAATCAATGAAATTCTTCCCACCCTGAACGATCGACCAAACAAAATTAAAAATCGGATCAGACATTGAGCCAACATGTTTTTTGGTCGATCGTTTTGCAATCAGAGTATGTTGGTGGACCTACAGCCCTATGCAGCAGCCTTTCCGATCGATGGATTTTGTGGAATCGGCCATTTTGGAGATTCATGTCCTAAATCATCATCAAATCGGATCCCCAAGGTAGGTGTGCAATCGAACCGATCATGCCGATTCCGACTCAGCCTGGAAAAATCGGGAATTGATCAGCAATTGGTCGGTGACAAATCGGCCCATGTATGGGACTATTAGCTTAGATGCAGAAGAAAAGGCTTACAACTCAAAAACGCTCTAATTCGTAAGTACCAACACTAACAATGACCATAAATGAAAGTATTAATAACCTCTGGGCGATATCTCCGAAACCAGTTTGGGTGACGTGAAGGTTGTGGGGGGGGGGGGGCGCGCCCATAGACTCCATGTTAATGGAGGGGCGCCACTTCTCCCCACACACACGTGGCGTCTATTTGACACGGCGGTGTTGTGTAGAGGCTGGGCAGGAGACCGGCAATGTGTACAGTGTACTCCGCGCCCGCCGCATGCGGGGAAAAAGATCATTTATTTGTTGCACTAAAAAATGGCGTGAAAAGCCCATAACGCCCAGAAGGTTAAAAAAAGCCCCCCATACACCTTTAGATCACTCCATACAATTTCCTTTAGAGCTACCAACAACCATGTAGTATAGTTTCCTCCCAGTTACAATACATAGTGAGGAAAGGTTTAGAAAGGTCCTCATATTACATGGCTTTGGTAGAAGAAAAGTTGTTTGTACACAAATTGTGTGGTAAGATTGTAAGGTGTATGGGTAACTTTAAGGCAACAATGAAGGGATTGGCAATTGTTACTGGTGGGATGTCCTTATATTACTAAATTAACTTTTATCGTGAAAAAACAAAGATTATCTCCTGTTGTATTCTCCTCCAATTGGCCAGGTCTTCTGTTTCAGACAGTCCCTGATACCTAATCAGACTAAAACTGCATAATCAATAATAATAAACACTATTATAATGTACTTCAGTTATCATCAGTTTCATCTCTGACAGAAATGTTTATTAATTGTGAGCAGGGGCATACAGAGATGTTACTATGTTTTTTTATTTATGTATACTTTGTGTAGACTTCATAGTAGAAATAGTGCTCAATTAATATAATAAATGTGTTGAAATGTAGCCTAGGACACAGAAGGTGGTGGCATGGCTGCATTATTTACAATCTGGTTAGAAGCCAGGTCTGATGGTCCAAACATCTAACAACCAAAGTATAAGTAATTTGAGGTACTTCACTACTTCAAAGAAATAAAAGGTTATTCTTAGATCTGGTGACCTTCTAAGCAGAGAACTCCTAAAGTGGGCAAGAGATGAACCATCTTTCATTTTCTAAACAGTATCCATATCATGATTCTTGTGTGCATGGTTCTTGTGTGCACAAACTGGACACGACAGCTTGGCAGTACGTTCATATCAATGAAAGGGGTAGGTGGAGAAATGCACATAAAGGTAACTTTAGTTTGAGAAGAATAGTGATCAGGACAAAATGTTTTATCTTTTGTTACTAAAGATAGGTGTCCATCAGTGGGTCTTCATCAGACATGAGATATCTTTCAGTGTACCTAAAGATAGTAATGTCATGTATGGGTACTATTAGCCAGACCTTTTCATTTTAAACCTTTACAATTGTTGACAGGTTAACTTTAAGTATAGTTCAGTAACAGAGAACAAAGTGTCCCTTTTTATTTTAATATTGCCAACTGCGGCCTCCTGCAGATGTCCAGCTGTCAAAGAACTTAAAAACCCAGCAGGTCGTCCGAGTTTGCTTTACACATCCCAGACACGTACAACCTCAAGCCAGCCATCATCATAACGTGATAGACAGAGGCAGACATCAATATAAGTGATAGACAGAGGCAGATATACATGTATATATAGTGTATATAAAGTAACATCAATATTCATGACAAAAGCATAATAAATGCTAGTATTGTCTGGTCCATGTGGTCAGATAAATCTCCTTCTCATGGAAGGCCTTATGTCAATATATGAAATTCTTTATATGATTTTAAAGTAAAATCTATTCAACAGTAAATACATACAAAACCCTTTCTTCTCATCGTTAAACTTACTTCAGTTTCTTTCAGTTACTGTCCAGTTTGTGTTCTCTTAGAAGATAAAAGAAACACGATTTGGCTTCTTAATTTAATGAACACATCCGTAAGATCAAATCACTTTGTGGCTGTCAGAATGCTGTAGTGGAGAACAAAACACGCGGGTTTACTGAGGCAGTGATGGGATCAGTTTTGTGTAATTATGGAACATACTGGTGCTTTTCTAAGATGAAAAGGCTCATTTGCTCAATTAAACTGCCAGTGAGGGTCACTGCCGAGCTGTAAGCAACACAAAGATGTGTCTACATGGAGCAGCCATGGATAAAAAGCAAGCAGATGAACGCAGAGCCAGAGTGCTGGAAAACAATATCACGTTTCTGCAAATTGGATCAAATAGGGTTTAATGACCAAACTGCTTCCAAGGACGGATCTTCTGATATGTTCATTCCTTTATGTGAGACGGTATTTTAATTCTGTTGTGTTTTAGTGAAAATGAAAGTCGGTTTGAAAAATTAGAATTCATTGATGTTTTGATAAGGGGATGAAAAGGAGAATGAATAGGTTCAAATATTATCCAGGTGTCACTATCATTATATGAAAGGTAGAATCAATTTGCTTTGCCTAAACTTTATATTATTCATGAATACCAGTGACACCTTTTGGTGTTAAATTAATTTTGAAATAAAGAAGCAGCCTCCATTAGTCACTCTAAAAGTTCTACACCTTGGAGGGTCATAGAGGGTAGAAGGCGACTCTCTACCAAACATCTGGAGCCCAAGGATGTGTGCAAGCATGGTAGTATGGACTAGCTCAGGCTGGCAAGCACAACTCTAAACTGTGAAACTGCATTAAAGTCAAACATTAGTATATTACTTTTGTGTGTTGGGAGCAAAGAACAGGCCATTTATGAGCAGAGCTTTAAGTGCCTCTAGCTAATGGAATTTATGTATAAGCACTGATGAATCCTCACCAACCCTAATACTTGTCACATGAACAGTTAACCATTTTTCTCCAGACTTAAGCAAATCATTTATATAGGCAGAGCCAAAAACATTTCGGATTCAGTGTGGTTATTTTACACAGTGTAAGTTCCATTAGGACAATTTCATTTCCCTATTGTGTAGACACAACAGGAAATCACAGTTACTGCACATTAGCTCTATTGGATAGTTAGCCATCGCCTAGTTAAAAAAAATAACAAAAAAGTTTTAATGCCATTTAATGCTAACAGGAACATAGACTGCAATGTACATTTTTATAGATGGTCCTCTACCTCTACTCACAATCTAATACAAAAAAAAAGTTTCTGGCTCAGTGACAATAAGCATAGGTATAATTTGAGTTATAAGTTGAGTTGAATATTGATTTGAGTCCGTCTCCTCGGAGGGGATAAGCTGATAGAGGGTCTAACTATACCACCTCAATCTAAACTTCAAAAACTTTCCAATTGTTGTTATCTGCTTCACAAGTTCCAATCAAAGGGCTGAATGCAGCTTACAAATTTTTTTTCCTATAATGAGTAAATGACTAAATCTCTCTTCTGTGCCACAGCACGGGGGACATCCCACAGATTTCTGAGAGCAGTAAACGCCTGGAAAATACATCACCACACTGTCTATTGAAAAATAAAAATGAAAAACATTTTCTCCATTGAAAACCATTATATGGCACCCCCAGTGGCCACTACCAATATTGCACTGAATTTATATATATATATATATATATATATATATATTAGTATACATCTAATACACATTTAAGTTGTTAATACATTTCAAATGCCAACAATTGTTTTGTCCTTCCAGGACACTTATCTTTCCCCTCCCCATCAGCAGATGTCTTCAGTCCCCCTCTGTGATGTTTCCGTACTTAGGGGTATTTAACAACATGTGACTCCCACTTCTTCCTCTGACATGATAGTGCTGATGCTTGCTGATTGAACAATGACCAGCATATCAGTGCAATGTGTATATGCGCATGGAAGTGCAGGACGGGCTCTTTTCTGCAATGCAGCACAGAGATTATAGATGGAGAAATATGAAAAATATAAACCTTTTAAATGCTAAAACCATATACCATATATAGTTTTTAAATAGTTTAGTTGCTGTTAATCCCCCTTTGAAGCTTATAAGTTTTATGGGTGAAGTTAGAGGCTTATATTTAAAGTATACATTTAATTAGAGCAATTGTCTCGGAGAAGCGGCTCTGCCCGGCTATGATGAAACATTTATGAATATGGTTAGTGACTAAATAATATACTGTGTCTCCATTCAGTGAATTAGTCTCTTTGCAGAACATGCTCTGGCAATTTGTGTGATATAACTTTGCTGGTGCAACAATATATTTCATTTTTATGCAATATTATTTAATTAACTGAGTTACACGATGTGTGATTTTTATTACCTGACATTCATTTAATCAGGACACGAGTGATGTGCTATCAGGGTGCCAAGAGAATGTCTGGCCAGATTACACTTAACGTTTATGAAATTTTGTCCAGGACTCAGGTGTTTAACTTTTATTATTGTCCACGCTATGTGCTTGGCATTTTAATTAGTGAAAGGAAGGTCTAAAACTCTACTTAAAGCAGAACTCCGGGTACATAAAAATTCATTTATTGACATATTATGTATGGTACACATAAATACAGGTTGTGTACATACCTGAATATGACATAGAATCAACCTCTTGCAATCCCCTGTACAGCAGAGAAGAACACAAGAACAATGTTAATGATGAACTTATCAGTCTGTTGCTTATGTTCACTGTCCAATCATAAGCTGGGAGAGGGAGAGACCAGTTAGTATTTCACCTAACTGCAGCAAATAAAAAATGGTATGGCTTACTAGACAAAGTTAAAAAACACAAATATTATGGACAACAACTTTTTTTATGTGTTGCACATATGTATTTTCCTGGAAAATACAACACTTATTATGTTCATTTGAATATAATGTAATGTTTCATCTACCCAGAAGGGGGAGCACTTGAGAAAAGAGTACAGGGTGCAATTTACACATGGAGCTCAATATAGTGACTTTTACCTTATATAATCAAGTATAAGCTGAGTTTTTAAGCACACAAAATGTAAGTCACTGTCACTCCAGGGGAGCCCTCACAAACCTGTGTGACAAATACACACACAGAGCCCAACATCACCCACACCAAGACCTGCAAACACTAGTACAGGCCTGTGCGCATGTTCACTGATCTGTGTGTGATACTGGGCTTGTACAGATTCAGGATCAAGAGGTGGGCGTGCTACTAAAACTAGTTTATTTTGAATTTCAAGGTAACAACTTACAAACTCCTGATTAACGTATCGGAACCCAACGGGGCGACCAAGTCCTTTAAGCCTTGCTTGAGTAAGTCTCTTAGCACACTGTGCCGACGGGTCCTCCCGGCCAGGCCAGGCCTCATCCGCCATGGAGTCCTGCTGAAACGGTCCAGGAACCACGTGCTTGCCACCAGTCGGGCCCGAGTAACAAGAGTCTCCCCACCCCACTTAAATGGCTTACTGCAGATGGCCCCAACTACTGACACATGTACTGCAACTGGGTTTGGTAGGAGTAGCGCAGGCTATTAGGTCCCCTGGCTGCCTACATTCTGGTACAAAAGGTGGAGGGCTATATCCCTGGAGACCGTCTCATCAGGAATCGCGCCTTTGGACTGCCCCTCCTCGTCAGGGGAAGCAAATATATAATGGGCTAATGGGATCTTGAATTAAAGTATCGTATCTTTGGGGGTGCCTTATTTTCAGTGGGATGCCTTATATTTCAGCGTGAAGCAAAAATGTAAGGGTGCCTTATTTTTGGGGAAACAGGGTAGATATTGGTATATCGGACTATGGAGGGGAGAGGTTAGTACCGTGTGCAATGTGCTTTGATTTGGCATGGAGGTTACAGTTCTCAGCAATGTAATACTTGTATTATTTGCTTGTATCAGCTCATTGCCTCTTTCCAACAGCAACATTCAGGAAGAAGTAAGAAAAGAATAAGCCAGATAATAATTAAACATTCCTTATCCTAGATAAGCACATCAATGTTGACTCACGCATTTGGAGCGGATGTACTAAAAGAATCATTTCTAAGGCTTAAGTTATACACGGCTGGCTCTGAAGGAATTAACCTCTTGCTGGAAAGCCCTTTGTTTTAAATCAGTCCTCTCCTGATTTGATGGATTCATTGTTCGAATTACTGAAGAACAATGGAGGCTGCCAATGCTGACCTCGACCCCGTAGAATACAGTTCTGACTGCCACGCTGATCCAGCTGCTTCATAGTTTTCAGAATCACTGACATGTAAGGGTATACCTGATCTCAGATCTTCTCACCAATCACCTGCTTACCCAACACATTTCAGCAGGTTTGGACTTCTACTTCTCCAGAGCTTGGTAAACATTCATTCGTTGGTTACACTCTGGTTTTAAAGGACAATTAAAGGTACAAATTTCGCACACACCAGATAGAGAGCACTCTCCAATTATATGTCATCCAGTCACTTACACAAGATTAATATCATATCAATGGCCAGTTTTAATCTCAAAAGGTAGCTAAACATGGATCGACTTTCGCACAATCGCTCATTGATTGTCTTGTGCGATTTAAATATCCACTGGCAGTCAAACATAAATTGTACCACAACACAGTGGGATTGATTCCTTTACTTAGATTGGTGCGCATGCTCTATACATACAATACAAATCAGTCAAAATACCTAGGAACCCTGCCAGATACTTGCACGATCAACTGAAATTTACTGATTGTCCGATCATTTTTGATTGATTTTATGTTCGATCACTTTAGGTCGATCGAACCAGGTGTGCAGGAATCGATTCCCATTCGGTCGACTTCAAAAGGCTTCTCTTGTATAGACAGGATGGTCCCTATTAAAACATATATATATTATATGGATCAACGTCACAGATATTCAGATACGGATAGGACAATAAATAAATATCTTGCGCTTGCAATGTTGCTATTGCTGAATAATCAGCAGTGGAAAATATTCCATTGCATTATACAAAGTGAGGACACATGGCACAAAACATTTGTGTATCAGGACACTTTGGAGAATTGGACCTCTTGGCTCAGCCCAGAGTGACATTGTGTAATGGTAACGGTGGACTTAGTGGAAAAAAAATTTTTGTATGGTTTCCATACATGCTATTAGTCCTTCAACTAGTCACATGCAACTAGCACCACATTTGTAAGTAATTCTCACACGTTGTATGTAGTCTGGACACAGACGTACCTCGAAATCTACCGAAGCTGGCTGTTCAAAACGAACATGCGGACATCAGATTTTTACTAAAGTCCGATCTGCCTGTTCATGAATGGCCAAAATGATCTTGACAGATGCTGGCGGTGTGGGTGTTCTTCCACTGGCCGGATCTTTCTTAGATACCTGCACACCTCTCCACTATCTGCTCCGGTCGGCGGAAGAATACCCACACCACCAGATTCTGTCAAGATCATTTCCCCACTTTTTGCACATGCGCAGATAGTGGGTAAAAGGATGCCGGTGGTGTGGGTATTCTTCCGGCGGCTGGAGCACATAGTGGCATCTGTCAAGATCATTTTGAGATCTGTCAAGATCATTTTCTCACTATCTGCATGCAGATAGTGGGGAAAGGATCTTGACAGATGCCGGTGGTGTGGGTATTCTTCCACCAGCCAGAGAAGATAGTAGGGAGACGCACAGGGATCTAAAAAAGATCTGTCCAGTGGAGGAATACCCTAATTGGGAAGGGGGTAGGTCAAACACCTATACTGTTCACCAGCGAGGAGAAGATAGAACATGCCATGTTCGCTGCGGACTGTACACCCGGCAAACATTGTGGCCATCTCTATTCACCATACAAACACCATGTTTATTTAATTGTTTTTATTAAAGATTGTAACAATTACAAAGTCCTAAGCTTCAAAACAAATATATATATGTGTGTGTATGTTTGTATATAGAGTGGCTAGTTCAAAGTTCTTAATCCCATTGAGATGCTGTAGAGCAGTGGTGGGCAACGGAGTTGATGTGGAGTGCCACAAGTACAGCCTTCGCCATCACTTAAGGGCCATGCAAACCTTTTTCAATCTATACTGATTTGTGTAATCATTTTTTAATAAATAAAAATGACAGCATGCAAACTTGTTTCAAATTCTACTTCAAGCATTAGGGAACACTTACCTCTCCTCCACTTCCCACACTAAGAAGATCCCAAGAGTGCCTTAGAATGGTTGTCCATGTAAGAAATCCTGATTCTGCAATCAGGAGTAGAGAAAACATTCCTCTTAGCCACATATATATATATATATATATATATATATATATATATAGGGAAACAAACAAATGAACTGAGATGGAGATATGGACATTGTATTTGCTATCACAGAGTTTTTACTGTTTCATTACTAAGATCAAATATTGATCATGTATTTGAATTGACTATTTTTAGCCCATTAGTAGTCCATTCATAAATAAAAGTCATGTTACCAAATTTGATACAAATACAATAGGCTCCCTTCTGTCTTTATTTGTTATCATCTTTTTATTCCGCTCTAACAAGCAACAGGCAGTACAAAGGATCCAGGAACTGTCAGAGGAAAAAAATACAAGAAAAATACAAGAGTTTGGCAGTTGCTCTCTTCAAAGACGAAATCTAAACATTGCACTGAAAGACATAAGCTAAAAGCTAAATATTTATGTTCGACTTTATCTTTTGGAAAAAATGTGAGGTTTTAATCTGTGTTCCATGTTTATTATGATAATTGGAAAGCAATAGAATCTGCTGTTTATACATTGGCGAGCGTTTTAGGTATAAGACTGAAACGTACACAATGTTTTTATTTGAGGAAAAAAAAAAGAAATTGCGCCCGGGGTCTTTGGATCAAAACACTTAATAGAGTATGTTTGCGTTTGGATGAATTTCTATATAATCATAATGTAATATGAATTATAATATAATATGGCGACTGAATGAGTCTAATTTATTTAATAATGGAAATGTCAACACTGTGGTGAAACAGGTTGTTTGTGAAGCATTTCATATATAATGTTTCAGAATGTAATTTGGAGTTGATGCCGTTCCAGTATAAATAGGCTTGTACATAAGTTGCCTGTTTGTGCCAAATGGACGTCCCTTTAGCTGGATGGATGACAGGAGATTTATGATCATAACTATAAGGGTATTGCTATTTTGTAATGTTACAATAACGATCTCTGATGATATCTTAATATGTTTTTTTAGAGATACGATGATAAGGTTATGATAAGGTATTTGGAGAGAATGTTATTAATCACTAGTTAGTTCTTGGCATGTAACTACCTACCCTTCTGTCTGGGTATGGGGTCTAGGGATGAGGGGTGGAGGCTATACACTGTTTGGGGCAGAGTTCATGGTACTGATAGATAATGAAGATCGCAAATATTCTAATCACAAATTGTTATTGTGAATAACGGCACTGCAGGGATTCGCACAAATCTCGAATATAGTGTCATATCTGCGTTATTGCAAATATTCAAGATTATTTACATCAGTACTACCGTGCATTGAGTTCGCAATATCCGCATGTACAAATGCCGATTTGCTCAATGAAGATGACTGGAGATCACAAATTCTTGAATTGATGAATTTGTTGTGAATATTAGGCAAAACAATTGCATTATTTAGCAAAAAGGAATATTGCCTCTGCTGCTCATCACTTGTCATCACTTGTCATTATCACTGATAATTGATACATGTCCTTAACCCCAGTAAGTTCTAATAAGTGCTGGAAGAGAAAGTGACCTTAAAAGTTTTACCTTGGGGTTTGCATACAAGTTAGAAGGGAACTTCCATAGTTTTGCTGTAGTGACATATACACATTGGGGGCGCATCCAAAGATTTGCCATAGGGGACACAGCCAAAGTTTTGTTGGAGGGCTCACTGATTTCTCCTTAGTCCCTGTAGGATCATATACAAGAGCATGTCAGTATTAGCTGAGATCGGTGTCAGTTTATTGATATTTACAGATTCGATTTTAAATTGTGATTTGTGACTGTGAATTACTTAAAGTAATTAAATATGAATGTAAATCCTTTCTCTTACCTCCCTTTCACAAATATCTATCTACAAGGTCTACACGTTAAGTCTAACTAATGCACCTTTTTGTGAAAATGTGACAACTATGCTGCTTGGCTCCTGAATTTAGAGCTGCATTACAATGCTCATGTAGTCTCTGTAGCCTCCTATACTGTTCAGGTTAAAGGATCAACCGATGACAGGAGACGACTTCATTTTTTCAATAAGATCCAAGGGGGTCTCACGTCCAACACAACACAATAACAATCAGGTCTGCATGATGTGGTCCGGGCTACGCGCTTTCCCAGTAGAAAACACAGGTATGTGGCTGCAAAGGCAGTGGCTCCTTGTAGATAGTTCTTATAAATCAATTGTGTGATATTGTGCTCCCTGGCTGCCTGCACGCCAGACTAAATTGATGTCACTGATCTCAGAGTGAAAACACACCCAGCTACTCCTACTGCATCAGTACCAACTTCCCAGAGCAGCTTCCTGCGGGCAGACCCCTCCCTTTTATACTACTGGAGCCCATGGGGAATTATGGACAGGAATGTTAAAGAGGACAGTGTCTTTGACTGATTGTGGCTGCATTACACTACAATACCATCAGGCCCATCGGTATTGTGCCAGTAGTCATACCATTCTTCCATACAGCACTATCTTCTTAGACTAGGTTCTAGAATATCTCTAATGTAGCTATGTGCTACATATCATGTTTGAGATGATGATTTTTTGGAAGGTGACAATATCAAAAGAAAAGATTGTGTCTTTTGACTTTTCAATGAAGATCATATTCATGAAAGCAAATCTGTAGAGCAGGCCAGTAAACCACTACCCCTGTGACAGAAGAACCTTCCATATCACAGAACTTTAATTGTTACCTGATTCATCTACTAGTATATATATGACAAATTCTTAAAAGTTTTATTTTAGTCTGCACCTCAGAATTACAATAAACTCAATAAACAAAATCAACAAAATTTGTACCAGGGATGGCAAAACTTTTATATGTATATACATTGTATATGTATGTGGTTGTAATTATTCACAACACGAGCCATTAAATCTTAATATTAATGAATCAGTTAAACTGTCATTGTTTAGTTTAAACCTGCAAACATTTATATTACGGAGAATCTGTTTTTCTAAGCTGACTATTTCAAATTTAACTTCATCTATAAATCATTTTAAAAACAGCTTGTAAACCAAGTCCAGGACTATCGCCTAATCTTCTTCTGACTTTACAGACTTTTGGAGATGATCCTACGAAATTCTCTGCCCATGAGACATAGGAGGAGACTTTTTTCACTTTATTCAGAAATAACAAACATATCTTCAGAATAACCAGACCTATTCGGCTTACCAATGTTACATTGCTGGATGCTGGATTTTTACTCTTTTTTAAATCATATAATACTACATGTTGACAACAAGTCACTAATCCATGATGTCTTCTACTTCCTATATAACATCTAGTAGACAGACGTCAGTCCTATAAGCCTTTAAGGGCATAGGGGTTGATTAAGTGAATGTTAACATTGAGAATTGGCACAGTGATAGCTTTGAATATCCATATATTATTAAGCTAACTAAGCTTTAGCTAGACAAGTGTGTTGCTGTTACATACCCATATACATCAGATAGGTACCCTCAACTGTATTGCCATTAGAAACAAGAGAGATACTACAACCAACTTTCAAGTATATACATGTAGACAGTAAGGGGATTTAACAAAATGGAAAAGATCATCAGCTGTAAGATGAATGGAAGGACATACAACTTATTTTATAACCAAAAGGCAAATAATTATGATAAACTGTTGTTTGGTGCAACACACAACTAGGACACAGATATAGGTACAGAAATGTTAATGCTTTGTAGGTACAATTACACTTGGAATCAAGACCATTCACCTAAGGTAAAGGAGTATTTTGTGGCATGCAGACTCTAGTTGTGGTATGACACAAGATATTTAGCAATGGTTGTGTCTACATCAATGATGGATCTACAATGTCCTGGACTTTCTTTGTTTGCTCTTTTATAAACTGATCATGTGCTTCTAAACGTACAATTTATCCAGTCATTGAAGACATCCAAAGAAAATAAGAAGTTAACTAGTAAGGTCATAACACTTAGATTTTGAGTACCACTACTACTATTAACTTTATGTTACAGAAGCTAAGCATATTTATGTCTCAGTATATGTCTTGAATGAGGAGCTCCCATATCTTGTGCATGGTTGTTATTTCAGTGATCACTATCGGCTTCTGATTATTTTCCTGTTTGCAGTGCACAGCAGTTATAAGTAGAGGACTGGATAAGGCACAGCTATATGTGAGAATAAGGTTTTGGGCAGCACCAAATGAAATCTGGGGACTGAGTTCCATAAGAAATTGGAAGGTCCCCTATTCCTACTCCAAGAATGATATTAAAGGTTCCTGAGTATATAACTATCCACCACAGTGGACACTGTGGTAGAATACTATTAGGCCCTCCTCTCTCCATATTTAGTGTGTGGTTTATTTTGTCCCAATGCAGTCAATCAGACTCAAGCTTTGATCTGCCGTCATTTTGCATTGAAAGGTTCAATTTGATTGGTGGCTAGGGGAAATATAAGACGTTTTTGTTGACTGATAGTAAGAGCCAATCTGACCTGTAATGTTAAAAGGGTATAAAATAAACCTGCACTAATCTAATGCTAATCAAATGAACAAAACCTCTAAACAGTATGAAAGACTGTCTAATCTTACTTTGACATAGCTACCTTTCACTCTGATACTCCATCAAGAATAGGTAACCTATTAGAAATCTAAACCTTCCCAAATACCCCACAAATGCCAACAATCAGGCTTCAGAACTTTCAGGTAGATGAAATATGTTTTTAAGGAACATTTTTATTTACAGAGGATTTGGGCATGCTTTGGAGAATTGGGTCAAGTTGTAGACGTTTCAAGAATAACCTCTTGGTCCCATATGTACAGTACCTTTGAGGTTTTGCATCCTCATGAATACAGGTTTATTGATAAGAAGATTGAAGAAAGGAAAAAAAAACCCAGAAGACATCAATGGTTAAATAGGCTTGGCTGAAATATAGCCTGGATTCCAAACCCGGAGACACACTGTCATGTTGGCTTGGCTCATCTTTTAATAATGGAGATCTCACTGCTTGTCATTTCTCCTCTCCTTCCTGCTGCTCCCCCCGACCCCCGCCTTTTCTTCCAGCCCCGTGTGCTGTTTCCATGCATCTACATTTCTGTGCTGATCTGTTGGTAATGTTTGCTGATGTCTCATGCACATGCAATGCAGGCTATATAACCAGGATTTGTTTAATGGTTACACTGACCATAACACCACAGCCTACTATCTCTTAAATGTTCAAGCTAAAAACATTACACGGTCCCAAAATATCCATAAAAACCTTTATCTCAGCCTCTAATCCTATACTGGATACATGACTGTCTCAACTTCTGATTTTATAGAGCACTGTTCTCATGGCTAGTATCTGGAAAATGCTTACTTACTGTACTGTAGTCTCATAAAGCCAAAAACATTTGTACCCCAAAATGGTTTACATACGTTGACAATATAAATACTGTGGTATCTCCAAGATTGCATGAGAGGTTTAATGGAACTAAACACAGCTGATATTTCAATTTTTTTTGGGCAAGACAGTTTAGTAGGAAAGAGAGGATAGGGGTTAGGTCCCAAAAACATGGACAGTACCAAGGAACCTTTGGGCTTTTGAATTTAAATAACTTTACTGTGCAGTCCACTTTCCTGGGTCATAAAAATAGCCTCAAAATAATGTAGCCTCAAAAATAATGGCTTTTTTTTACAAAAATACGGACCACTATTTGGGGGGTCTAGTGCTCACCATTTAGGAGCAGACCATTTTTCCTATAGGAATGGTATAACAGTTACCCAAGTTACAAGTACCTGTTAGACCAAGTCTAGCCATACAAACTAAAAATTTCCCTTACCATTTGGGAGCACCATTTGCCAAAACTTGAAGATGATTGAATAAGAAAGAGGGGCTATGGGTTTGGTTCCTCAAACATGGGCAGTTACAGTCTGTAGCATTGATACTCATATCAAGTACTGATGTTTTCACCTTGTTCAGTGTTTTTCACCTGTATATGTTGAGGTCATGCCAATGTATGTCATGGCTCTGACCTCACTTATTGATGTATCTGTCTGGAACTATTTTATATTGATGTAATAAATTATGGTTTTAAATTAATTGCCCCTGTGCTTGAAAAGCCCCATGTATCTCACTGTACTCTGGTCAGTGGAGGGGCAATTCGAATCCCCACACTGGGTGTTCAGTATTCTATTCCTAAATAAATATATAACTTAATATATACAGTTATGTATACATATACAGTATATACACACTTTAAGTATAGAGTGGGTTTGGCGGTGGTGACCTAGTCCACATCACTGTTACATTTTGGCTGTAGTGTCTTGGAGGGGTTTATATAATTCTTTTAGGAAAACTATGATTATTATCCTTAAATTGAATTTTCCAAAGCTCCTTCGTCCTCGAAAATATAATGTTATTTGTGCATTTGGTTCCATCTAGTTTCCTGTTTTATTTTATACCATTGCCCTTCCAAGAACAAGAGATTGAAGTAGGGTCGGCTTTATAGTTCTTCTCATGTTACAAACTGAAACTCACTAACTGTTTCTATTGCGATGATGGAACTTGATTCATGATATGCTATAGACTACGATACTATCATTGTCAACTTTTTTGTATTTGTAGTGAAAACAAAAACTCTGCTAAGCCAACCCAACTGTCTAAGACCGAAAATACTAATGATTGCCCCAAACATGTGAAAATTAACAATCTATAAAATCTCATTGACTACTATGAGTAGACTTTACATTGTTGTTATATATTTTAATAACTGTATATATATATATATATATATATATATATATATATATATATATAGGCAACAGAAAAAGAGAGAGAGGATTATGAATGTGTAAAAACTGTCTTTGAAACTTTATGCGTTTGTTAATATGATGATTAGGCATACATTGAACCAATCAGCTCACTTACTAAAGTTTTGAAATATTGTTCAATAGTTTTTATTCAATGTGAATATTTGTATATTACTTTTTGGTTTATTTTTCTCCAGTGACATCACATCTAGATGCAATCTTGTAGCTCTCTTCTGGAAATTTTCTCAATAAAAAAGTCAATGTTGTTGCCTAACACTATCTGCCTGCAGGAATTTGTCGAGCTGCTGGAATGTTTTCATCACACAGAATTATATTAACTTCTAAAATGATCAGCAAGCGTAGAGAGCGGTGCACACTTCACGGCGCTCTGTGCCTCAATTCAAACCATTTAGCCCGGATTTATTTGAGAGCGCAGATTTATTCCTACGGCTTGGCACATACATGAACCGAAGCGACTAATTACATTTCTCTTTCACGGACTTGAAAAAAAAAAAACTCTACCAGTCCTGAGCATGAAGGAGTAACCCAAGAGGCAGAGCGGGGAGAGAAGTTCATTTTAATAAACAGCACTGCCGGCACCGTGCCATGTGGCTCGTAGAGGAGCTGCACAAATCACCTCGAACTAGGCAGTTCTAGAATGGGAAGGGGGATTGCCAGTGATTTGTTGCTTCATTTATACATAACTCCATTTACTGGTCTATTGTTCTTTTCTATTGCCGGGCAATAAAGCCACTCATTTTTAATGAACGACAACATCATATTCTGTAACCGTTCATGAATTGTTACTATAAGAACACTTTCATTATTGTGTTTTTAATGACTTTATGTTTGCATTATTAATTAGAGTCTAGCTAAAGAGATGCTTTGGTCAACAAGGATAGAATGTTTTTCAAGGTTTATTTCTGGGTTTTTTAAAAGCTCAACTCTAGTCTTTCAGTTTGTTAGTTGTACAGGATCTTCTCTTGTGCAGAAAAGTCTTACTGATTTTACTGCAGACTATGAACTACTTGATGGGGGCATTAAAAGCTGGGGCATGTGAGAACTAGCTCATCTAATTTCATGGCAGAGGAACATCCTACATTTTCATGTCCTTTATTCCCTCACCTTAAGGTGGCCTTACACAGTTTGATTGTTCCATTCAACTAAAAAATCGAACATAAAATCAATCGGACATGTTGGAAAATTTCAGTACCATGTACAAATATCAGATTTTCTAGGTATTTCGACCAATTTTGTTTCTTTTTGAAATGGTACTATGATCACATAGTACCAGTGTGCTATTGAACGTTGTAAGACTGACAGTCCATATTTCGCACATATTGTGCACAAGCCTATCAAATCTAAGATTGATCGAGCAAAAGTTGTTGCATGTATGGCTAGCCTGTCCCAGACCCACCATGTTTATTTAGTTTGGAGGTACAGCCTAGGAATATCCAAATATCTGGTTTTACACTAGCTCAGACAATGCATTGAGATTTTTTATATATCTTCTCGTATAAGCTTGCTTTATCTGTAGTAAGCAGTCAAAACAACTGGACTCGCTTTCATTCTTTAGTCATTATTTGACAGCAAAGGTGTCAAAATGATGAATATTTTTTGTGGGTGTTAATTGTAAAGCCCTTGAGCAGGGTATCATCACCAAAATTGCTGAGAAGGGTTGTGAGATCATAAGTATAGCTCTAGTACATGTAGTTTTTACATAGATTAAGTTCAAAGTGGAGTCATGGTGATGATACCATGTTCAATGGCTTTACAATTAACTCAGAAAGTCTACAGAAATGAAAAAAAATATATTTTTGCCAGTCAGACTACTTGTAAAACAACTTCAGGGAAAACACAGCAAGTCCATTGATTTAATACTACTGGTGTACCATCACCGGGGTGGATGAAACCTTTACAGACTAATCAGACCAGAGGACTATTTGCAATACTAGGAGATGTAATGTTTGCAGGACTATGTGTGCACTATGCTACTAGCCCTTCCGAGTTACAAAATGTAATTGATGTAGAAATATCCTGCCAAGGTGTGTTGTGCCTGTTGTTCTTCTGTCATCAATAATGACTTCTCATAGAAATATGTGGGTTGATGGTCTACAGGGATTAGAGTATAAAATTCACCTCTCATGAGAAGTTATACCAGCAGGATTCTGGCTGTTACATTCATGGAGGGTGTGTGGGGAGATCTTTCTTCTGGGTTCATAGCCAGCAGTTAACACCCAGCAGGGAACCAAACTTTTCTGTATCCTAAATATATATAAAAACTTTTTGGATACAGTTCTGCACAGACTGCAGGGATTTTGTTATTTCCCTGCTGTACTTTATGTCTTGGCCCCTTGTTAGAATATCATGAAAATGGGTTTAGCTCTCAATTTCAACTATCCCATGCCATAACACAGTCAATACACAAGTATTTATGTTTGGAGGTTATTGTGTTAGAAGCCAAGGTCATGAATGATTTTTTATAGTTGAGGGAGGCAGCAGACATGCTTGTGAATCTATGTGGTGCAGTTTGGATATGTATTGGGGTGTAATCAAGTTTGCAATGCAACACACATCTACAGTGTACTATGGTGCCCTATGGTATCCCACAACATACCATTTTATGGTCTTAAGCTTCCTTCTCAAATCCTCAGAGTTATAAGTAGACAAAATATCTCTGAAATTAGGAACTACCTGGTAAAAAAATTGCTGCATATTGGCTTATGACTACCTGTGAAATCATTGGTATTTAATGTACACTTGGGTTGTTCATGTTGAATGTCTGGAAAAAGATAAATACATTGGTGGTATTTACAGTAGATCTTTAGATTTAGTTTGCAGACTAGGGGGCACTCCAATTTGTATAGTAAGTTCTGTTTCATTTTTCCTTTTACCACCATCTGACCACCTTCAGCCATTTCCTTCCTTTAGAGACCTAGCCCAGTATCAGAGCCACATAATTATTTTTAAAAGCCTTTACAATTTGTGTCAACATAGAACCAGGGGCCATGGCAAAATACAGAAGCACACTTGAGAGACATCAAGCCAACCTATTAGATTGTAAGCCCGTCCGGGCAAGGTCCTCCACTCCTCCTGTGTCATAATCTGTTCCAGTGTGTACTATATTGTGTTGTATCTCCACTCTAATGTATTGTACAGCGTTGCATAATATGTCGGAGCTATATAAATAAATGATAATAATAATAACAGGAAGTTACAAAAAGGTGATCATTAGATGCTGATATGTAAATAAATGCCTATGGACCTAAACACCAATTTAATATATTGAAGCTCTACATCGCTTAGGTGTAATACTGTCAAATTAGATCCAATTGGCACATAGCCAGATTGGGTGGACTTCCTTGTATTGTGTCTTTAGGTGACCCACTTCAATAACTAGAGTTAAATTGACAGTGTCACCATGGATACCTACAAAACCCTTCCATTGATTACTTACATTATACAGCATCTACAGGTTCATGGTGTGTTTTTGGTTTGGAACCGTTGCAAATAATATTACTATGTTGTAGTTTGTTGAAAATATATAAAGTAGTTTTCAAACTTAATATTTCTAATTTCACAATCTGTCTTACAAATTTTTATATACAATATACTGTATCTAATAATATGGTATATACAATAAACAGCAAGCCATATGAAGGTTCAGCTGTAGATGGTGTGAAATACAACACATGGTTGTGCCAGAACATGGTCAGTTGAATTGAGAATTCATACAGTAATCCTAAACCACCAAATAGCCATTTGTTACAAAATAATCTAACTTTATAAACATTTAAAGGTGCATAATACAATTTTGAAAGGTCTTCTAAAAAATTTATATATATTTATTGTTTGTATCTGAACAATACATATTAATACTTAATAATAAATAATAAAGAAATATAAGAATACAAATATAAACTTTTCTATTAATTAACTTTTTTTTTCTATTTAAATTGATCAGGTTTGCCATGGACAACAGGTTTAATAGTGAATTCTAATCTGTGTATTTTACCTTTGTAAAAAAAAAGTATAATGTAATATAGTATCCCTGTTTTTATTAATTGCTGTGCTCACAGTGTGTAATAGGAAAGCGATACCCAATAAAACCCTGTAATAAAATGTTATATTATTGTAATTCAGAAGTAAAAGAATCGAATAAGAGGACACTCAGCCAAAATTACATGGGTTTCTGAGTTGACAACTTGCCATTGGCTAACTGTATCCTTATGGGAATAATATCTTCTTGATCATAACTAACGAAAGTGATTTAAGATTTGAAAACTTTTGCTATTATTGGCTATAACCGCAAGGTCTAACCCCTGCTTACTGCATTATATGTTCGTAAAACTATTTTGTTTGGAGCTGTACTTTTTTATTAGAGCTATTGAAGTCTTAATTTTGAAGGGCCTTTGGATCAATGAAATAGCTAATAATAAGGTAGTTGCACCCCTTTTTATTGATACCTTCAATTGGAAATCCCACAAGCATAGAACAAAAATAACAGCATAATGTTACCAAGGTTGTTCGCTGTGAATTCCCTGCACATACTAACTGGTGTTATTGGTGTCCCTGCAATGTGCTATTACCTGGTAGTGTCATAATCAGCTTTGTCCTACCCACTTACCAGATATTCTTATTGGAAAATGAAGTATCTCCTAATAGTAACAGGCCAATTGGAAAGTAAAGTGGTGCAAGTACAAGGAAGTAGGCAATAAACCAGGGTGATAGGAGCTTTTCAGACCCAGTTGGCACTTGGTCAAGTAGGGGTCACTTTATATAAGTCAGCAGGTTTTGCTTCTTTGAAGGCAGGTTAGGTATTATGGAGTTACCAGGCAAGATGATACCAGGCAAAAACTGCAACTGCAAGCACAGCATGACTAGTATCAAATCACTAGTATCAAATGGCCCTTAATTGATTAAATGGGATTTATCTGCGCATTTATTGACTTGAGTAGAGTTGTATACCAAGGATCTCTAATCTACTGCTGTCTTATACAAATGAATGAGGACCTCTCTTGAGTGGTTGAACAAAACTTTGAATGGTTGTGGATGTAGAGTTAGTAAAGGGTATAAGAAAGGTGTCTTAGCACCATCCACAGCACTCTAGAGCAACAGCTATTAGAAGGAATAGGCTGCCTAAGTTACAGTACATAGGTTTTTGTAAATGATTTTCATCTTCCCCCGAATAGAATTGTAAAAAAAGAAGTCAGCTCAATGGTTGCATTTCCTAGCCAATCAACTTGTTTTTTATCATTCTGTCTAGAAGCACAGCTCTTTAGTCATTTTTGTCTTCAATCACTGTGAAAACAAAGTCACTTTCCTTTTGGAAGCTGCACTTGGCTAGACCGGTGAATGTCACGTAAGGCAGAGACGTTATAGCAGTACAATGTTCCAGTTCAAAGTATGACAGGATAGGAATCGCTTGCGCAGGGAATGACGTTAATGTGCCTCCAGAATTCAAATCAAGGACATCGAGATTAAGTTGCCAAAATAATGTTTTGTTAGGATTTATTTTTCTTGCATTAATATTACTCTCCACATTTTATGTACCAAACAACACTTAGTTTTGGCACAGGCCTTTATGTGTAAAGCTGCCAAGTACAAACCATTTACATTTATATAGAAATCATATTTTGCTTTACTAGATACACTTTGCAAACAATGGTTACTCTGTGTGCAGTAGATCTCTAAAATGAATAGATTTACAAGTGTTTTCTTTTGTATTTCTATATTTCAAATTCTTTTTTGTTGTACTTGTGCTTGGACAATTAAATTGGACAATTATTCATAATTACATTAGCTTGGAGGTGTAAATGTAGTTATCTTACAATTGTAATAATATCATCGATTGAAATATCATATCATTTAAATTACTTTGAAAAAAAGGCAAGCCATGTATTTTAAATGACCGATATACACCATACAGATGGAAACCCAAACTAACAGTGGACCTTATCTTCTAAGTAGCGTTGATCTCAAATATTTTAATTGTGATTTTTTTTTCTAAATATCGTCCCTTTGAGAATTTGCAAGGTCCTAATATAGTGCTTTATCTTCGTTAGATAAGTGTGTCAAATCTTTTACATCAGTGCTCAAGTGCCGATTTGCGCAATGAAGGTAATAATAATTGTAGATCCCCAATTCTCAAATTTATTGTGAATATTAGGCGAAAACCAATATTGTGCATAAACTGATATTGCCTATGCTGCCCATCACTATTTCTAAGCATTGTTGTGAAACACAAGATCATACAAATGTTTTCCTAGAGTTCTTTTCACTAACTAAAGGGCTCATTCAGGTTGGCCCCTGAAAATTGTGAACACAACATTTCGTGTTTCATTTCATATGTGCAACTGTTGCAAACAGCAATGTGGTTGTGGTTTAAGATAACATTCAGCCACATAATCCATTTGCAGGCTAAGGATGATTGAACATAAGCAATACACCTCACTACAGATCCATAGATTTAGGTAAAAGGGGTAAACACACTTTACGTTGAATATTTTAGATCAAATGTAACTTCACCATGGTTGATGTTTGTGCATTTGAGCATTTATTTTGTGTTCATGATTAGAGATGGTCGAATTTTTAAAAAGATTTTCGACCATTTTGACGATTTCGAGTTGATTGCAAAGCCCCTGAACATGCTATTATCACCAAACTTGGTGGAGATATAGAGAAGGGTTGGGGGAATGCTACAAAAAATATGTCTCTAACACAAATAGTTTTTGAACAAATTAAGTTCAAAGTCAAGTCAAAATTTTAAAAATCGCAACTTAATTTATGCAAAAACTACATGTGCTAGAACAAAACTTTTTTTTTTCAAATGATACCACAACCCTTCTCTACATTTCCAGCAATTTCGGTGATATTAGCCCTTGCCCAGGTGGTAATCTGTCCAAATTGCATTTATTAAAATAATTTACCAGTTTTGACTTACATAAAAATGCAACTTAAGAATAAACCTATAGTCCCTCTCTCCTACAAAACCTGGGGTTGACCTGTATAGCACCTTTTTCATGAACTCCTAGGGAAAGCACAAAGTTTAGGTTGGGGGCAGATAGAAGGGTAAATATTATATGGTTCCGAAATTCTGTCCCAAGAATATTGATTGAATTCAACAACATTTTTAGATGTAAAGAAATGAAACTCACTGGCCCCTTTTAAAAATCCCTTCATATATATTGAATACAATTTAGTACTCAGCATTTTCAATACAAGAAACCCAGGAAATCGATTAAAAAAAAACATGAAAGTTTGAATTGGTCACCTACACAAGGATACTTTACCTTCTTATATATCTAATTCTATTTTTCTCTACAAATATAGATTTTGCCTTTAAGACGTAAGCCAAATGAATCCTTTACAGGATAAGTAGATCAATTGACAAATGCCATGAGTGGAAAAGTGAGAATAAAAATACCTTATAATAGATTGAATGTGATTGGCCACAACATGTCAGCGCGGTGATAAGTAGTAGAGTCATCCTTCCTCCTTGTCATTTCGTCTCATGATGTATATTGATTGTGTACAATGTCTGCATGTTCCGCTAATGAAAAAGAACAGAGCCATTGATTTTTACAAAGGAAGCTGTGGGTGTATTCCCTTCATGTTGTATCCTGACTTCATACTGCTACTGATATGAGAACATTATCGATTTCTACCTTTGTTTCAGATATGTGCTGTTAGCGGTTATGTTAGAGGCAAAATACTTTCATAAGCAATATTATTCTTTTTATGGCTTGTATCTGACTTGTTGGTATATTCAGGATATTAAATCTGAAAAATATGAAAAATTGTTCTTATGGTCCCGGCCAATATCAGCAGGTAGAGGATATGAGTTCTATATTTCGCAGGAAATGGTTTAAGTTTAACCCCTTCTAAAGTTTTGTGAAGCTTCTCATTTCAAAGATTTTCAACAAAAGTTATAAATCGATAAGATTTGTTACTGTCACTGATTGTCCTCACCAGGGATTGGCAATAATATGTATGCTGTAGATTTATTGATCTGATTTTTCATTTACTGTAATTGCGTGGAATACTGTTTTATTTGTTATTTATTTAATCAGCATTGAGTAATTTATTGTAATTGATTTATTGATTTATTATCATTAACACAGCGCTGTACATTACAATAGAGTAGAGTTGAATAGAAAACAAGATATGACACGGGTAGAGGTTATGACACAGGAGGAGTTGAGGACCTTGCTTACCATCTAATAGATATAGGCATTCTTCAAAATGTAAAGGCTAACAAATTCATTCTGATTGGTAGAGTTAAATTAAAACACAGCATTGTTGTTTGTAGTATTATGTACTAAGCGGTTTAAAAATCAATACAATGTATATGTACTGTGGGGGATCACACTCAAACAGTTGCTTTTAAACCATCATTCCACACGTTTCTTTATCATTTTAGGGCTCCTGCCCATGTTTATTTGAGCACACAGCCCAAAGTAAAGGGTTACCCTCAAAGGAGTTAATAGACATCCAAATAAAAAAGTCCTGAAAATGCCGCACCACCTGGCTTCGCACCTTTCAACATACAGGATTGTCCTTGGCTTCCCAGCAGCCACAGGCCTGGGCCTCACACGCTCTGTGAGTCCCCTGTAGCAGCTACCCCAGTAACCACAGGCCTGGGCCCCACACTCTTTGTGTGCCCCCTGTCTCCACTCAGTCAGTAGCCATGTCTCCAACTTCTCTCCAGCTTCTATCAGGACCCCTGACAGACTGGTCTCTGCTCCTTTTGTGGAGACACACCTGGCTCCACTCACCTGCAAACAGGTGTTAACCCTTTAGTGGGCCCTGGGGGAATAGGAAGGCCCACCCAGTTCCTTCCTCCCTATCCCAGAGTCCGGGAGCCCTTTAACAAAAACAAAACGCAAAAAGCAAATTATTCCCGGACTCCTTCCAGGACACCACATAAAGGTCCATTCACACAGTAACAGATGACCAGTCTATCACAGTACCTACATGAAAAAAGATTTGTTTATTTAACCCCCTAGCGCACTGCTGAGGTCCAGATTTCTGTACCAAAAGTGCACCATAGACTT